>JAUBOD010000086.1:2620274-2636495 GCA_032353885.1 Nothura maculosa | reverse complement strand
TATTTATCCATGTTAATCAGATCCCCTCTCAGCCTTCTCTTCTCCAAGCTGAACAGGCCCAGCTCACGCAGTCTCTCAGTCTACCATGGATTTTTACCAGGACTGTTATTCGCTGTGAATGGCAACATGTAGCACTAAGTGGTGCTCTTCTACTCAAAGAGCCTGTCTTCTTGCTTTAATGACCCCACAGAAAGATGAGCCCAGCTCCTCTGGGCATTGTACACAGTGAGATGTAGACTCTAGAGGTGTAACAGCTGATGAAGATAAAGCAGGGATAAGGAGGAGGGACTTGCCAAAGTGTACATCATGGTCCGTGCTGGAGCAAGGAAGAAAACACGAATATCTTGCTGTTCAGTTCAGCGACTGATGCAGGAGGTTCTCTGGCTGTTAATGTGGGGGCTGGACTCTTTCCGTGCTTACTTCTGTCTCACACACTGCATTTTCTCAAGACAAGCACACCCTGTGCAGGTATTTGGCATCTGCCGTGTAAACCATCAATTGCCAGTAGGCTGGGGAGATACATGAGTGTGAATGGGGGAAGGATGAGCCAAAGCAGGCACAAGGAGATGCATTTTCACCCCAGGTTTCTATGCACACTTACACAGGCTTGTATCTTTTAGACACAACAAAAAGCTCATGAGAGCATTTGACACAAAACGCTCAAAAGAAAGAGCACAAGACACCAAATGCTCCTAAGAGCGTTTGCAATTGGGCACCTCTGAGCAGAAGGGGGCACCTGGAGAATGGGACAAGGCAGGGTGAAAGTGACTGCCAGAGCTGCATCAGCAGAGCCAGCACTTCCATTTGGCAAGGGCAAGCATCACGCTCCGTCTTCCCAGTCAGTGCCAAGCTGAAAGGCTGCAGGAATAGGATGAGTTTCATCAGGCTCAGCCTTGCAAATGTTTCACTTTGTTCCGTGAAGAAGAGACAACAGCGAAACATCGTTCTGCATTAGGCAAGCTGTGATCACTATTGGTCTTTGGAGCTGTGTGGCCAGGGCTGTTCCATCACTGGACATTGGGGACAGCAGCCTTCTCCCACCATCTGTGTATAATAAATGAAGAATTCGGTCATAAAAATTTCTACCCGGTTTAAGATGCACGGTATTGCTTTTCTCAAGCTAACTGCCCCTGGCAGTTCCAGTTAATACTTCCGCTTGAAATAAAAACCTTAAAAGCCTTTTAAGTTGACATTTAAAGTAATTTGGGAAACAATGTGAAAACATAATCTCCCTTCCAAGATCTCTTTGCAAGGTATGGAATTTAGCAGCTCCGCAAACCCTTTGCCCACAGCGAGCGGCCTCAGCCAAAGGAATATTTATCCTTGTTGCACAACATCATTCCTGACTTCCAGACCCACATTGCCCTGCGATATTAATTGCAGAAGCATCTTCGCTCTGATGTTTTTTGCCAGTTTAAGGGAAAACTCTATTGAAATAATCCACGAGTGCCTGGAGATGTCCTTGGGCAGGGAGTGAGGAATGGGGTGCCTGCATTGGGGTCTCACTTCCCACCTGCCTGCAGGGACAAAGGGATGAACCATGAGATGCCTGTTCCCTCTCCATTCCCTTTGTACCTGCAGCAACCCTTGGCAAAGGAAGCAGGAAAATGGGTTTTGTGTAACACTGCCAGAATGTTTCCACTTTGTAAGGTCTGGGCCCATTTTCTTGATGACTATTTTTAGTGTGTCTTTTTTTTCCACAAACATTTTTTTTCTCCTCAAAAATATGCTCAAGTATTTTTTCCTTCTTTTTTTTTAATTACCATATGCTTGGAATCCTGACTTTAGCAAGTGCATAACAGAACAGCTGTCTGTGCAATGAAGAACTGCAAACACCATTTCAGCTTATGATTTTGTTTACATAGTTTGTGGGAAAAAAATGGTAGATTTTCAGTGAGGTCAGAATTTTTTTCCTCGGTAGCTCTGTTTTAGAAAGGAGGCTTTTCTGGTAAAGACATATCTGTACGTGGACGGCCCTGAGCACAGGCCACTTTGATCTTGACCAGAGCTGTGAGTGTTACTGCAATACAAATGAGTCAAATTTCTCAAGGGAAAGGTTTATCACAAAAAAACATTGTCGGGGGAGTTGTTTTGAAACTGCTTCCAAATTTATCTTCTCCAGTGAGTCCATAGTTGTATGAACATACTCCTAGATATCCCAGCTCTGACCTGTCCTCACCAGCACAAGGTGAGAGACAAATGATTTCCCAAAAGGCACCTGTGAGATACATAATGGAGAGAAGATAAGATGTGTATTGACTGGAAGTCCCAAGGATGGAATCCTTCTCATGGTACATCAAGATCTATGTATGAGATACCAACCCTACATCCCTTTGTAGCCAACTCATATCTCTTCAATACATAATCAGTGTCATGAGTTGTCCTCATGCCTATGTTTGGTCATGAAAATCCTACTGGAAAAATGCTTATTTTTTACATTGTATATAAAGGGATTCCTGGGATGAATTGCCCAGGTAGAGTCCCATACAACTGTGTTGACAAGTGACTCCAGAGCATATGGGATGAAGGCTGTGAGGACTCTTACAGCACTCTAATTTTAATCTCTATCACCTGAGGAGTTTTTAAAGATGATCCTGGATCACCAAGCACTGAGCAGATATTCAACATGGGACAGAGGTAGAAACTTCTATTCCCCAGGGATTTCTGTTGTTTTGTAAAAGGAAAAACCATTCTCATTAGAATGAAAAGCTGAAAATTGCTATTTCCTTCAGGACAAAAATACTGAAAGACAATGTACTGAGATGTTTTGCAAGACTTTGTTGTAACAGGTAATCTGTTTTGACTTTTACATCATACCATTTTTAAAATATAACTGATTATATAGAACTACATAATCTGCTCTAAGAAAACAGGATTTTATTATGATATAGGAGTCAAAATGTCACAAATTGAAACTACACTATCAAAAGGCAATGTTTTGACTTTTTCCTGACCAAAAACCATCGTTGCCATTTGGGCATGTTCCTGCTTGATTTCATAAAAAAGAGCATTTTTCAGTGGAAAATCTCTTGATCAAAAATATTTTGACTGGCTCTACTAGGGATAGAAACAGATGGAGACTGCAGGAAAAAATACATATTACGGCTATCCTCCCTGGTGCATTCTGTACAGTCTTCTGTCTGTCTGGTGATTTCTGAACCAGAATTGGAGATTGTACAGCAATGACACTTATTTTCAAGCTTTAAAATGAAGTTATGGAGTCGCAGTGCCCTGCCCTGCTTTCTGCTCTGCTAAGGGATCAGGCCTTGTGACAACCTTGCTCATGAGATATTCTGTGAATGCATCCCATTTAAATGGCATGGAAAAAGGAGTTCCAATAGCCTCCTGTTCTGCTTGGCTTGGGGGCAGCTCATTTTCTCTGCTGTGCTCTGTGTAGAAGAGGCATTTGTGATCAGTAGATCCAGTATTAATATTAGGAATATGGCCATCTAATACATACATTTCTGGAAGTATTTTTAGAGAAATTTTGGGATTTAGCTAATGGCAAAGAACCAAAGACATGCTCCTCCTGAAGTTGGAGATATTTTCGTTAAGTTTCTGTGGGTCTGGAGTGAAGGAGAGGTTTCTCAAGGATAAACTCTGATCACTTGTAATTGTCCCAGAGGAGACTTCTAGACTGTGGCTCAGACCCAACTCCAACTAACACCAGTCCTGCAGAGGAGGTTGCAGGCACCTGGTTATATGGAATCCCTGTGATCCGAGAACTCCTAGTCTAGGAGAGAAAAATCTGCTTGGTCCTTTTGTGTCATGTATAGCACTTCTGGAGTCTGTCTTCATGACACTGTAATTCGTGGCTATTACCTTGGAGGTACCCATCAGCAAATGACCCCAGTGCTGAGGACATTCCATGCCCAAACCAATGTCAGTGCTCACCCCTAGAGAGTCCCAACTCTACTTATACCCTTAGACTTTGACTCAAGGTTGAACTGTCCTGATGGTGGGAACTCTTCCCATTTAGAGCCTGCGGAGTTTAAATAGGAGGCAAAATTGCTCATCAATGAGAGAGTTGATGTGATCCTATGTCTCATACTGTCTGTTTGCCCAAAAGAGTGTCCAGTCAAAGCCATGTTGCATGAAGACTTAGAGTCAGGGCTTGACACGTATCAGCTACATTCACAAGTATTTTCAACTCCTTAACACATGCTCCAGAACCACTATAAATGCATTTCCCACCTAGACCCATATTATCTCATGATGAAAATGAGATAAATTCATTAGTAAATTTTATGCTTAGTAAAATTTTATGCTGTGCTTTAAGGTTTATGAGTTTGCAATGGGTAATTTACTCCCAGTAAGGGGTGCAGTAGTGGTTTTGTGTGCTGCATAATGCTCAACCATCTCACAAAGACAGATCATCTAAATTGTGAAAAGAATGTCGATGACATTTTCTTTTCTATATAGCATTAAAGACAAGAGAGGTTCATGTAGAACATAAGTGCTGGCTCCTTTCCCAAAGTTAATGCAATTTACTGTGAAAGTGCTCACTTTTTTAATTAAGCTGGAATGCCGCTACTCATCTGAGGAATGCCAAATGAAGGGGTTACTGACGGAGGGAAGGGCTAACAGCTACAATATGCTCTTCGTTGAGCCAAGTAAGACATTGCCACCTCTGCTGGGCTTTGCTCTGGAGCAAAGTTTGCTTAATGGAGCCAGCCCAGAGCAGATCTGGGTCCATTCAGGCATCCAAGCAATAATCTGGCCGGCCTCTCCCTTCCTTGGGGGAGCCACCACAACCAAGTGGCTGGGATGTAGATCGCATAGACTGATCTAGTTTCTGGATAAATAAAAGTCTGAGTTTCTTTCTTGTTTTTTTGTTAGCTCAAATGGCTCAAAATGAAGACTCTACACTCCTTCCACCTATGCCCATAGTAAGCTGTTTCTGAAAGCAGACCATAAAATATTTGATCATGGTTTTGATCCAGAACATGCAAACATTTGTCCTCTTTCTCTGGCTTCACCTGGTGGCTTTCATTTTCTCTGACATAAAGACAGGGTGAAGCAAAGTAATAGAAAAATAGAAAACATCTTTGTCGAAAATGAGATTGCAGCTGTGTAACTGGAGCACACAACCATAAATCAGAATGTCAAATCCAAAGCACATGACTTTTTTTTTCTTTTTTTTCTTTCTTTTTTTTTTTTTGTTGTGTGTTCTCCATGTGTGCTATAATGTGATTACAGCCTGGTTACTATTATGATTTAAAACAAAGTCTTTCATGCTAGAAACAAAACGCGGAATGTGAGCAGCCTGGGGGAGAGGGATGGGAGACAGCTCCGACCGTCGGAGAGGTGGGCTCCAGGGTTTCCATTGCTCCTCTGTCAGGTGTGAGGGGACCAGGGAAGGATTCAGCCTTCGCTTTGGCAGCAGCCTCCACATAAGGGACAAATTAGTCGGTGGTGTTCGACTCCGTCTAACGATCCCCAATTAGGGACAGGGGTAGCTTTCTGTCTCCCCATGCTGTAGAAAATCCCGCAGCCAAATACACAGATTACAGAAGTCATTCTTTTCTGTCTATCACATAAACAAATGGTCCAGCTGTTATTGCTAAGATTCCAGTTTGAAAACTTGGACTTTCTTGTATAAACTTCAATGTAATGGTATTTAAAGTGTCATAGACAATAAGCATCTAATCCTAGTCAATAAATTGCAGACCGGTTGCATGAGCTTCGAGAGCTGTTAAAGACAGCTGTGCTTTTTTTGTAACTCAAGTCCTTTCCAAATTGGGCAGCCCTCCTGGTGTATTTTCAGACAAACACAGTGTGCTCAGAAAATGTGTTGTTTGGAGGAGTTCAAGTGCGTCGCATCACCCCGTGCCGGAGCGGAGACCGTGCTCTCTGCTTGCGAGCAACTCGGGTTGACAAGGTGGGCGACGCCTGCAAAATTAGCAAAGGTCCTTGTGGGTCTCCTGAGAGGAAAGCCCAGTCTCTGCAGGGAATAAGGGGACTTTGAGCTCAGGTTGAGCCTGAAATATAAACAGGCTTGCAGAGACTCGTGCTCCTTTCAGAGAAAGGGAAAGAGGGCAAGCACTGTTTTTTTTTTTTTTAACTATCACTGCTGTTTTGGAGATATGGCAGCCTGCAAGCGCTGAGGAAGGAGGGCAAGGTAGGGTTTTCCTGGAGCCATTCCAAGACAAGAAGCTGGTTGGAGTCCCACAGGCTCCAGCACTGCAAGGTGTCTGGGCTCAGACCTCAATGCCATGACTTCTCATGTGGGGATCAAAGGATGGGCTCCCTGGGGGTGAAATTCTGTGATGGAGAGCACAGATTTGCAGAAAGAGCAGCCCCTCCACCTTCCCTCATTGACCTTGGCCAGGGCTCGTTGGAGTTCATCTTTTCCAAAGATCGGGCAGGTGTTTGCCATAAGGATTTGGAGCTTCCCCGCCAGGCACGGGGTGGAAATTGTGTCTCGAATGTCTATTTGAAAGGTGTTTCAGAAGTTACATTGGAGAGTGGTTAACATGGGGTCACTGCCTGGTATTGTAAAGTGCCCCACGAGACGAGGTCGAGGCGATGGGTGGCTGCTCCCTTGCTGCCGCGCTGTCACTGCCTCCATTGGCAGCCGTGGTGAAAAACACCCAGATGAGCCTCTTCAAGAGTATTTTTCCACATCTGCAAGCACCAGGCAGATTCATCTTTCTTTCTTTCTTTTTTTTTTATTTCCCCTTAGCCATTTTATGGTCTTCAGACGGTTTGCACCTGAGAAGCAGCCTGGCCTCCCGCAAGCGCCGCTCGGCGCTGCTCCACATCTGCCCCTCAGCACGTATCAGATATCCTGCTCCTTGTCGGCAGCATGAGGAAAACAGGCAAGCTTGCAGAGAATACATAAATCTAAAGCCTCTTCGGCTGAGCAGGGCTTCGCCAGGGCCTTTTTGGTGGGATCAAGCCACTCTGGGTGCTCAGGAGTCATGCACAAAGGGTACCTTGGAGTGCTCCCAAGCCCCATTGGGTTCAAATCCGCATGGGAAGCTCAGTATCAAGGTGCACATTTTTCCCAAGGAGAAAGCGCTGCTGCACCCCGTGCATTCATCCTGTGTCCCCTCGTCACCCAGCATGACCACAGGCTGAACACGAGAGTCTCCCTGTGTCTCCAAGTCCATCTCGGGCACCAACTCCGGAGCCGGGAGCCTTGGATTCGATCCCTGGCTTTGCCACAGACTTCCTGTGTGGTCTTGGGTAAATCATACAGTGCAAGACCTGCTCGGGGCTCGCTGGTATTTTGAGAGCGCCGTGGTTTGGCAGGTGAACGAGCTGCGAAGGTCTGCGGGGAGAGGATGTTTTATTATTAGCGCCGCTCGGAACACAAACTCGGCACGCGCGCCTGCACACCGACCATCATTCCGAAGCTTCTCGGCACTCGCTGCTGCAAATCCGGGAGGACAGGTGCAGTCGGAGCCGGGATTGCATCCCCCCCTTGCGTGTAAATGGCAATATCTCCAAGAAAGCGGCGCTCGCGGATGTGAGCAGCCGTGAACCTGGCCCATCATCACGTAGGTCCTCAGGAATGTACACTTGTGTGGGTCCCTGCAGACAAGCCTGATTCATCACCTCCAGAGCAATTAATAAAACTCCGCTGGCCCTTCCCCAATCTATTGAAAATGATTTGCAATTTGAGAGTGAGAGTCAGTGTTGTTTTTCACATGGAATCAGTTTAATTAATCACACTGTTTGAACAGCTGGGTCCACCGTGCACTTCTACTTGAGTTCAGCATTCCTAGAAAACTTGTCAAGTATGAATCAAAATAATACCATCTCCCTGCTCCAAGTGATTAATCACATATCTCTCTTTCTCATTCACAACTAAACATCAGCTAAATCAAAAGCAGCCTCCTTCCTCACCATTGAGTTTGTGGCTACTTGCCAATCTAGGATAAATTATCTAGAAAAAGCATGAAAAGCCATGGGTTTGCCCTCAGAGTTTTGTTATCTATGTCTCTTGCGGCTTCACGTATATTGGCAGTCTCTAGGAGCCAGGGACTGGACAGAATATGTGTGCATTCCAAAATTAAGGATTGGTGGCATGGAATTAAGAAATGAAATTAATTTGTATCATCTGGGAGTCCAAGTGAGGTATTTGCAGAAGGTCTCTGAAGGGTGTCTGAGCAGAGGCCAGAGGTTTGAAGAGGAAGACTCTGATTTATCTCATGAAATCTGGCTTCTCGCAAATGTTTGTGCTTCCCAAGAGTGTTCCCAAAAGTGAGGATTCACCTTTGGCATTCGAGTCATTTGCTGCTGTGGGCAGTGGTGCCAGGTCACACAGCACCCAGCTACCAAACCCAAGGAGCAACTGCTGTGGGGAGTGAAAATGTGAAGAAGTTTACCGAAAAAAAAGGAAAGCTTCAAATAGACATGAGATACTTGGCTCCTTTTCAAATAGACATGAGATGCTTGACTCCTTTAAGGCCAAGAAGAATGATTTAGGCTTTTTAATTTGCCCTCCACAATGGGGTCATGTCAAAGAAGGACTCTAAGCAAGTCCCTGACACAAAAAAACTTGCACTCAATCCTGAGGATGTCCTGGCTTGTTTTGCTCCTTCTAGGAATATGCCATGGGGCAATAAACCTTAAAAAAGGCAAGAAAAAAGAGGAGTTTAGAAACAGCTGAGCTTGCCATGAGGACCACCCAAGAGGAACTAAATACAGGGAGTTTCTCTTAAGTGGAGTTGGGATCAAAGAAGGAAAAAGATTAGAGACAATGGGCAGCTAAAAGATAACATCTGGTCCTTTTCAGTAATCGCCAGCAGAGAGAAGCTTTCCCTGGAGAAGCCGAAGCACCCAGAGAAGTCCAAGGCAGACAAGAAAGAAAGCGAGGCTCTGGGATGCTGCTTTGGGCATCTCCTACCTGTCCCAGCACCCTGCATCACCATGATGCACAAGAAGGGCTCCAAACCCGGGTCCATGGGCTTAGTTGCTTTAGGGGCCACCTTAACTTGTTTGTGCAACACCAGGGATGCTAAGGACTCTGGAGCTGCTTTGAACCAAAGGATTGTGCTCAGTAGAAACAAGTACTGGCTGTGGGGAATTAATTTAGCTGGAGCTCTGCACCATCTCCACTTGAGTGCACTAGGCTTATCCAAGACACCTTGTGCATCCCTGCAGCATGGGTAATACCAAAACACCTCAAGAGCTTCTCACCACAAGCAAGGGGCTTCAGAAATATGTTTTACGGCACCAAGAAGCTCCTCCAGAGCACTGTTCATGACTGAGCAGCTCCAGATCATTTTCAAGAGGAGGTAATAAATCCTGCCTTGGCTCTCTCTCATCCCTGTCACAGCACATAGTAGGAGCAGGACAAGGTAATGTGCCATGTGTTCCATGTAATCCTAGGTAATGTGCCCAACTCCAGGCAGTGCAGCATCCTCCAAGGATGGGACATTCCTCCCATCCACTCGAAGCAGCCTGGCAGGCTGGTGTCCCTAGGGCTTCCGCTATTTCCATGGGAAAGGCTTTAAGAGATGGCTGGATGGGGATGAGGGGCAGCTTCAAGTCCTTCCTGTGCTCACCAAAAAATGGCCCCGATGGGAGGCCATCAATCCACCCTGTCACCATGGGTGCCAATTAACCAAAGTAAAGTGCCTCTGAGCGATAAGCAAATCCAATCATTGACCTTCCGAAGACTGCGAGATAACAGGACAAGTCCTTAGCTTGACAGGTTGGTGGACAACGCATGACAAGTCACAGTTACCAGCGGACAACTGGCTTTTCCCAAGGGCTTCTTGTCTGCTTTTCAGGCCCAGCACCTTAATGGCAATTTTGCTAGTTCTTAAGGAGCGGAAAAGGATAGAATGTCATTTTCTTCGTGATCAGTGTGTTTTTACATCTCTGTCATCTGCTGACCTATCTGAAAGAGCCTTGCCATGACTTCTGGCAGAGCAGATGTCTCACAGGCTTTAAGTAGTGACACGCAAGCGGTTTTGCCAGAGTACATATGTCAAAATGCTTGCCAGGGTTTTGTCCTTGGAAAATGCTGTTGGGGGACATCCCCTGGTCTGCTGTAAATGTATTCAAATCTGATTCCTGCAAAAATTGGCTCTTGGGATGAATTACACCTCACTCTCACACACTGGAGTGCGGTGAGCAAAGCAATCACCAACTTATCATGCAGTGGTGGGGATCCCAGACATCCCCTTGGAGGAACGTGGTGATATGGATGATGAATTTGGGATTAGACTGCATGGAGAGGATTGCATGGAATCTCCGTCACGGGATGTGTTGGAGAGGATGCTGAACGAAGCTTGAGGTGACATAGTCATGTTGGTCCTGCCACAGGATGGGAGGGTTGAGGAGATCCCAGGGGTTCTTCCAGGCACAGGACCCTTGTATCTGCACACACCAAGGATATGACCATGAAATCACTTTGCTGCTCCCTCAAGCTTCTCAGTCACAAATTCCTCCATCAAATCCCACTTCTTATATATGTTTCTGGCAAGAAAACGCATACTTTGTGAAAAAAAAACCTCAGTTTGTTCTCCATAATGATACCAGATATCCTGCCAACAAAAATACAAACCCTGAAATGGATCTAGTTCTTTTCCCACATTTTTCTAAATATAAGGTCTGAGTAGTAGCTTCAAGCTCTCACTAGGAAAGAAAGCTGCAGCCCAAAGCTGGGGGTTCAGCTCAGCAGGGAGATGGTTTCCTCCAGCGGTACCTTCAGACTAGCCTGGATGGAGGGTTTCCCTGCAAGCTGTCACCAGCAGCCACGTGTCCTCTGTGCAGCAAGGCAGGAAGATGCATCCAAGTGAGTGGGAAGCTTTTATTGGGATATGGGCTGGGGATGACAAATGGAGTCACCATTTACACTCTTCGAGGTGTCCGGGTGCACTAAGGGCACTTCTGGCCTGGTGAAGTGGGCCAGGTTGACCTCAACCTCCCTCACTGAGTGACTCTCCAGGCCATGTTTTGTTTATCTACCTGCATCATCGGGAATTTTCTTCAAAGGAGCAACAAGCAGCTTGGTCTGGCTCTTCTCCAGGCTTCAAGGCATGTAGCAGAGCCATCAAAGAGCATTTCTACTGGTAATATGGGCTCTTTCTAGGTCCCGCTCTTTAGAGTGCAGCAGAAAGTTACATATATTTTTTTCTGCTTTATTTTTATATATACACCACTTTGAAAATAGAAACAATCTTTTTTTTCCATTTGTGCACACACAGTCCATCTTCTTGGACCTTGCCTGGGATAGAGACTGAGAACTATGTCCATAGAGCTACATGCAGGTGTCAAGGGCATATAAGGCTCCTGATGATCTCAGCAGCATTCCATGCTCGCATGACTCAGTGCTATGGAGTCTCCTTCCATCTTGCACCCCTGAGGAATGCCAGGCCTAGTCTCTGTGTGTCCCCCATCCTTTCTCCAACCTCTTCAGTAGGCTGGGACCTTCTCCAAAATCAGAATATCCATGGATTTTCACTAGCACAGTTGTAGTATCCTCCTCAGGACTCTGAGGTTGTCTTCCACGTCCAGCAATGGAGGAGGAGGGTGGGAAATGCAAAGGTTTTTGGGTATCTGAGGTAGGAGCAACATTGCAAATGGGCAGCCCTACCACACCTGCCTCCTTGAGCCACTGCCACCATCCTGGGTGCTCCCACTCACACATTTGTCAAACACGACATTTATTGAAAGAAAGGAGATTTTTTTTTTTCAAATAACCTTTTGGAAAACATCAAAGTTTTGGAAACTGTGTTTTTTCAGATTATTTTTCAAAGAACATTGGCAAAAAAAAAAAATCTGTTCCCATTGTTTCCTTCTTTCTCCCTTTTCTTTCTTTTCCATTTTCAGTGCCTGCATCCCCTGGTCCTCGCAGTAAGCAAAAATGTTCCGTAAAGTGGGAAGCTGCGGAGATGTGCCTGGGAAAAGCCTTCCAGGGATGTCTGGCCCGGACCCCGGTGGGAACGGACACTCATTCAATCAGCGCAGACTTTTGGTGTGGCCGTCGCTGGTATCTGCCTGTGCTGTTTCGAATGTAAGTCATTCAAAACATTCCCTGTGTTTTTAGCTCATAAAACTGCTGAAGTACATCCTGTACAGTGGACAAATTACTCAGCTTTAAGCAGATATTTATGCTAATTATCCACGGGAAGCTGTTCCTGCCATTGTAGTTTTTCATCTGCTGGCATAAATATTCGAAAGGTTTTATGTGGCGTTAACTATCAGCAGTAAAATCCCTCCAAAGTAACATGAGAAGCAAGAATCTGCTCTGCATACATTTATTTTCCTTAAATGTTCTCGATTTGCCATCTATGAGATGAAAGTGTTTACACTCAGCACTCTCTCCCCGTCACTTCGGCAGCTCCCTCTCCCTGCCTGCTCCCGCTTCAGTTTATTTACTGAGGAATATTCATATTTTGTAAATCCCAGGTATTTATCCCCTTGATTATTTTGGCATGGGGCATTTTGAGGATGTTTGCTTTGTTTTAAGCAAATCCTTTTTCTGCCTTTGAAAAGCAGAGCACTAGTAAAAACAAAGGCAACAGGAATATTTGTTAGTGTAAGTACACGCTCCTAAAATATTTATTCTTTTTTCATATGAAGAAGATTAAATGCTTGCAAAATTCTACAGACACATGCACATATTTGACCCAGAAGGACATCTCTTGGGATTTGTAACAGCAAATGTGTGTTGAACAAAACGTCTTGGCCCTGTACAAACTTACTTTGTGTTCTAAAAGCCAAAAACTTCATTTTAGCATGACCTTAGAAGAATAGTGATACTTTTAGTATTTCCTGGTATTTGGTGCAAGGAATGTTTTTATTTGAATGCAGATGTCATTTGGTTTACAGGAAGGATTTGGTAACATGTCCATGCCAGTACTGCACTTATCCCAAATTTCCTGCTATGGAGGAAGAACATATGTCAAAGCTCACTGTTTGTTAAATGGAAAAGATTCAGTACACCAGAAGCTTCTCTTCTAAACATTGTGACTTTGTGCAATTTACAGAATGTTCTATCTCCATTAAACAATAAACCCTTGACCCCTGGAGCTGGCTTTCAGGATCCTGCTATTTGAGAAGGTAGACATAATGGATGGCAATAATAAATGAAAAGTTCAAGAGGTTAAGAAAAACTGTTTAATTATTTCTCTAGAGCGTGGGCTGCAGGAGAACTACATATCTGCCTTCTCTCTCGTAGAAGCCCTGCATGGACAGAGTCGGTCCGTGCGGCGCGGGCAGGGTATAAGGCAGGTTGCTGGCCCTCAGCTGTGTTTATGAGCAGACGGTCTCTAGATACTCTTCCATCTCCAAACCTTCCAGTTTTCTGGGAGTTAACTCCCTGCCAGCAGAGAGCCTGTGCCAGCCCCACAAACCTCAGCATCTGTTTTGCAAGGATCTTTTATTTGTTAGCATGTGAAAGCTATTGCTCATATGTGCTTCCCAGCTGTGGCGGGCTTGGGCTTGGTATCTTTAAAGAAATCTTTGCCTTATTTGCTCGTTCAACACAGACACACACAAAGCGACCCCCTTTAGCTCTCTTTACATGATTCGGGAAACCCAGTCTCTGATAACAGGTCGCCATCCCCTGGCTTTCCTCTACATTAAAGCAAACGAAGGACAAACTTTGCTCTAACAAGAAAAACGATAGACTTTTCTTTCTTTCCCTTGAGCAAACACCTCTTTTCCACATTCCTCTTCTGTTTCTGTCATGTCTCCTGCTGCATTTGATTACTAAGGGCTTCATCACAGGACTGAAAGCCCTGAGCTAAAATTGTCATCCCGTTATGCAAGTCACTGTACAAACACCCAATGACAGACAGGGAGCTCCAAAAACATCCACGATGGGGCAAAGGGCAAGGGAAGAGCCTTGGCTGGGAAGTCTTGCTCAAGGTCATGGATAGCATTAAGGGCACAGCCCCCGAAGGAGTGTGATCTGGTGATCAGACCCTTGGCCACTTGCTGGGGAGAACATCCTTCTGCTGCAGGACCCAGTGGCCTCTGCTGCAGGACGCAGGAGGAATGGCATGGGTGAATCTCCATTTTGGAGGGCAAATGCTGTTCCGGGCCATGAGAGAAGTCCAAGCCCTTTCTTTCTATCTGAGATCATCCTAAACATCCTTTCAGGGTGCTCTAGAAATAGGAAATCATCACTTAAGGTTGGCATCAGAAGAGGGAGCAGATCCTCCTTTGGGGTAAACAAGGTTATATTCTTGACTTTCAAGATGCTACACCACATTGCACTGCCTAGAATGTCACCCATGACAACTTTTTAAGGATAACTTTTCCAAGCCATGTTCACTTTCGCCTTCTAATGTCTTTATCTGAAACTTTTCCTATCAGAAATCTTATCTACCCAAGATGGCCTAGAGTAAGAAACCCTTGACTTTTTACTCTAGGCCAAGACAAGTCTTGACTTGTCTTTCTAAGTAAGTACCCTTAAAGCAGCTTTCCCTCCCTGCCTACTGTGTTAGATATGAAGGCAGCCCAAACACAAGCCACTAGTCTCCCCACTGCACCATCAAATGAGTGGGAAATGAGACATCAGGTTCTGACCTTGATGGGACCTTCTCTGTTTAAATAAACAGTCCTGGCTTCATGTAATGTTATACTCCATCATGAGGCCTGGAACAATAACAGTGCAGGAATCATCCACGTGATTTCTGTGGGATATATCAACAGATAGAAGGAGCAGTGAGCATTGGTGCCTCGTGCTGTGGGTTGCATGGGACATGCTCTCGATCTGCCACCAGATAGAGCCACCACCTGTAAAGAAGGAAATCTAAAAAACTGGAGTGGGAGATTTTTGGGGAACCAAAAGGAAGCCCAAGACAAATTACCTATGACTATGGTTTACAAGTCTAAAATTAAGCTAGAAGTCTAATGTTTGTTTGTGGCAATGGAGGAGATTGTCACTAAAATGCCTTTGCAACCGGTCTCATTTCACGTTGCTGAGCTTGCAATGCAGCCTCCTACCCAGGTCTGGTTTCTTTGCATGGGGGAGCTGGTTTTGGTCCATTAGCTGCAGTGAGAGGCTGCAGCCGTGGCTCATTTCTTGCAGCCTGTAAGTGATGGAGGAAAAAGAAAAAAAAAACAGAAAATCCCAATCCTTGTGGGTTGGAAGTGCTGTGAAGTGAGGACATGAGCTGTTGCACCACGTGTAGTATGGAGCTCTGGCACAGCACGTGGAGCTGGCCCTGGCAGAGACATTGGCGCAGCGGATCGGGTGGTTTTCTCCTCTCTGTCATAGGCATTGAGGACGTGCCAGTTCCCTCATGCTGGCCACTTCTCTGATGGGAAAGTCGTGGGATTTTGAGCTCAGTGCTCCTTGGTAAATTCCCGATCAGCTAATGACTAAAATAACGATTCCCCACCCTGTCCCCTCCCTTCCCCTTGTGGGTGTGGTGGGAGAGCAGTCAAAACCTCTCATTTCCACCCAAGAAGGTGTGAGGAGCTTTGGCTCACGGTAAAAGTTGTCCCTGCCTGACCCAGCTGTCAGTGGTATCTGTCCCTTCAGTTTAGGGACATTCTAGGAGGCTGGATGGGATCCTGTCCAGTGTCCTTTGGACACTGCTGGCCATGCAAGCTGGCAAGTTTTGCCATCCTGCTCTGTGTGCCATGTAGGGATAGGAAACCTTCACTCAGGCCTCTCTGTGCATGGCAAGTGCCAATTGGCTCCCATACCACCATGGTCACAGGCTCTGCTCTCATCTGCCTATGACATAGTAGCCAAGATGATGCCATGGTGGGTCTACCAATGTCCCACCAGTACCCATCCAAGTGCATGCTTTGGGCCATGTTTCACATAGAATCACAGAATGGTTAGGGTTGGAAGGGACCTCTAGAGATCATCTAGTCCAACCTTCCTGCTCAAGCAGGGACACCTAGAACACATGGCACAGAGTGACATCCAGGGTGGCATCCAGACATCCAGGCATCTAAGTGTTTGAAACACTTACCATGGTTCCTAAGAGATTTAGGCACGTGGACTCACACTCAGTGTCCTGACCTGAATGACTCACAGTCATTTGTGACAGATGTATCCAAAATTTCCAATAAGTCTTGTTACTCCACTTTGGAGCATGTTCAAGTGCCCCTATCTTTCTTGGAATGCAAAGCCCAGACCCCATAGAGTAGTCCCATGCTTCAAGGAGCCAAGGGGTGCCTTGTGTGACTTACCAATTTTGCTCCTAGCTATAAATAGTGGTAGATTACGGATTGCCTTTCATCTTGAGTTTTTATCAGTATTCACATATGCGCAGATTATACACAGAACTG
>JAUBOD010000086.1:2550067-2563384 GCA_032353885.1 Nothura maculosa | reverse complement strand
CAGACTGCAGGTGCAGGAGCCGGAGGCGAGATGGGTCCAAGCACGGGAAAGGAGAGGAGATGGGAGCACAGCACCACGTGGATGTGTCTCCAGCTCATACCTGGATGCCTGCCCTCTTTTTTGGACAAAAATGGGAAGGTCTGGTTGTTTTGGTGCTTTCACCCCAAAGCAGAGCTCTATCAGACCATTCCTCACACTGCTGTGGGGTGCAGAGATGGGGACCCACCTCCATACAGGGTCTCCAACCCCCATTCTGAGCCTGTCTCAGGAACCTGGACAAGTGTCCCAAGGCCGCTCACTTGTACAAACCAGACCCAGGTTCCCTGGCCTGGGAGAAGAGCCAAGGAGAGGGATTCCAACCCAGTCTGTCCCTTCCTACAGGCAATGCCACCAAAACCAGAGTCAGCACGAGGTGATCCAAGCCTACACTGGGTGGTTGTATGTTCTTTTTCCCTATCTTTACAAAACCTATGTTTTCCTTTTGCCATTTCCTTTTGCCCTCGTGCACTTGTTGCCTTTCGAGTCACTCGTACCTCCATGCATTTGCTGCCACTTTGAGACACATTCTTGCCCCTGATTGCTGAGGACACCCATGAAGAAACAGCCTCACAACAACAACACTCCCAAGTGCAAGATCACAGGGGAACCACAGCACATGGAAACCGAAGCAGGACAATGGGATCGTGGTTTTCTCCATTCTCTCCCTTCATGTTCTCCCCAACTTAGAAAAGATTCTGGAAGCTGAAGAGAGAGGCAGGATAGTTTGAATCAGCGCATGATCAGGTAAACATGAGAAAGAAAGGCCTGTTTATACAAGCGGCTCTTGACATTGGCCTCCTCAAGCCCAGTGAGGCATGTGCTCGAAATAGATGCATGAATGAGCGGGTCTGTTTTGAGTCTCCTCTCCTCAACAACTAAGGAAATCCCTATGTACAAACATTTAAACTGTAACATCTGGAGCGCGGTAATTTTATCTTGAAGATCCACATCAAACAAACCTGCAGCTCTGAGAAGATATACAAATACTTCCCCAAGGAGAGCCCAGTCTTGCAGCTTGGGTACCAGGAGGCTTGTGATTTGAAAGACAGATAATTCAGCATCTGTTTATCCACCCTGACAAGTTTGCCTTTGGAGGGCATTAGCATGAAATTATTGCTCTTAATCAAGCCCAAAGTCAACCAGATTTGTCCCAATTATTTGATGCAGGCCTTGCAGTACCCAATTTAAAATTTACAACCCAAAAAGCCCTATGCATCATTTGCAGCAAGAGCTTTGCCCAAAAAAATTCACTTTTTGGTTACACTTTTTTTGTGCAGCTGAAATGCTAAAATAAGTACCCAGCCACATATAGCACAGTATGTTGGCACTCACAGCAGCAGGCAATGACTGGATTCAATTTTCCATGGGAGATGACAATTAAAATTGCTTTCTTTGGTATATCCCATCCTTTCCGTTGTTTTTCTGCGCTCTCCAAGTGCAGAGCAATTTAGGATGCCCAGCTCCTTTTCCTTCAAAAAATCTCGCTTCCAGTTTCCATCTCATTAAAGACACAACTTTAACGTATGCAACATAAACAGCAGAGTCAAATGGAAGAATTAAAACAGCATGGGAATATTTGGAGTTTCAAGAGAAGGAAATGGCACAGCTTATTTCCTTTTCAGTTGTTGTTGTTTATCCAGTGGATCGACCTTGGCGTTCCTCTCCTACCGAATACTTCTCATGTCTTGCAATAATTGGGAATTCCACCTTCTGTGAAGTTATTACATTATATCCACAAATAATCCATCTTGTCAAGTCCATCTCGTCCGTCGAAGATAAAGTTGGAGCTGAGTCACTGCAGACATCTGGAGAAGGTTCATTACTTGTAATTGCGAGCCCCTCTGTTAATGCACCCCATGAGAAAGGAGCTGACAGGCTGCATATTTCTGCAAACTGTTCCCAGAAAGAACCAATTTCCTGACTTCCATGTGGTGTCAATAATATAGGCATGAGATGAAGCAGTGCTTATGAAATATTAAATCTGCTTACAGGACCCAGCTATAAGCAAATTCAGACCACCTGGGAGAGGGAGGTTTGCACTGGGTATTGGGAGTTGGGCACTCACCTGGCATGCGGGACCCATGTGCCCTAACCTATGGATTTGGACTTATTTGCCACAAAACTTCCTGACAGTAGGAGAGGGGAGAGAAAAAGGCAGCGGGTGGAGGGCGGTAGAAACACATTTCTTCACGTTTAGGATTCAAACCTTTCAAATCACTGACATTATTAAATTTACTATCACAAGCAGCCAGAGATCTTATTATTCATCAGCAAAAGACCAAAAAAAAAAAAAAGCCAGGCTGATATTTCATGGCTTTGGAGTTAGATCATTTTGGTTCTTGCCAATGAAAACAAAGCATTAGTGTTTTGATGTTTTAATATAATGATTTAATTCTCTCATTGATATTAGAACCCAGAAACTCAGCGAATGTGGAGACCCTGGCAGAACCGTTCAGTAAGAGGAAAGGCTCTTAAATCACCTCAGAGCTCTGACCTCCTATTCCACCGTGTGTATTTTATGTGGGGGTCTTTGCAAACGGGGTCCTCAGCATTGCAGCCGCGGAGCTTTGTATCTCTAACCTGCACTCGGCGAGCTCGCCTGTGTAAATTGAAAAACATCTGGGTTCTTTTTGCTGGCAAAAGCGGCAGTTCTGTGACCTCGGAGCAACTCTAGTGGCTCGAGCAGCCGCAGAGCCTTTTTTTCCCCCAAGTTTATCCCCCATTTTCCCAGCGTTTCCCTGCGGGTCCCGAGCACCCTGTGGCTGAGGGCACATGGAGATGTGGGCCTATGGGAATGGGAAGAAACCCAAGTGAAAGGGTGGTGGGACTCCCTGGAATCTCCCAGGGTTTAGGACTGGGATGCACGGTTTTCCTCTAAACTGCACAGCCAGTTTTCCCCTTAGAAAGAAAAGGAGAGGAAGCAGTGGGGGAATCAGGCTCCTGCAGAGCAACAGGGAGATGCCAACAATGTTGAGCGAGCCTGAGGGAGGCTCTTCCCCTCCATTCTGCTGTGTGCTATGTAGAAAACAGCTCTGGAATATTGAATGGGAATTACAGGGACACCTTTTGGACAAGGTGCTGTCTGAGCCGGTGTGGATAGCCCTTGGGATGTGGTGGAAGATGTGAGATGCACATGGGACCGTAACCCAAGAGATGGTCTACACCAATCTAGTATGATGGAGCTGCTTGTAGGCTTAGGCCAGACTTGCCAAGGTCAGGATCTCTGTGTGATGGCTTAATTCCCTGCCTCTCCTACATCAGGAATGCCTCTTGTTTGCTCTTTCTAGGGCTGATTTTTGATCTTATTCAGCCCCTTCTACAGAGGCATGAAGAAAGAAGCCTGAGCTGGTAGAGGACCTTGTCCCACGGACACCGCAGCGAGCACATGCCATCCAGCAGTCACTGGGAGGCTCTTCCTGCTTGCCTTGTCCCTGCACTTCCCTGGAGATGTTGCCATCCCATCCCAGGCTTACTGAGTTTTCTCCACTGAAATCGCCACGTTTTCATGCTCAGCACAGACTCTACTTCAGTTTGGACAAGTCAGGAGCCAACACTGTATTTTTGTCTCTTTCCAATACAAAGCATACATGCAGACAACGATGTCCTTACATGCTGGAGAAGCTCTGGCCGTGTTACATGTCACCCTCCACGAATGGTGTGGTCCAGGTCTCCCCTTTGTGGCCAGTCGCTGGAGGATGTGAGCTTATGATGCCCATGCCTCCTAGCCTCCAGAAGGGATTTATCAGCTCCCACATCTAGTTGCAGATAGTGTTGCAGTACCCAGGCACTATTTCACACACTGGTTGTTGCCCGGATGATGGTGTCTCCACAGACAGCTCCTCAAAAACCACCCATGAAGTCACCCTGAGCTCAGCTAGCCAAACAAGCACCCAACAAGATGCTGTTTGCAAATGTGAGATGGAGCTTGGGCAACCTCCAGGATACTACCTGTCTCAGGAGCTTTCCTTTACACCTCTTCTTCTTCCAATAATGATCTATCTTCATCCCACCTGTGGGGCCAACTGCCAAGGAAGACTGTCATGGCCAGGATGGTGCTACATCAGTACTCAGGACTCTTGTAATACAGAAGAAAGGGGCTAAGAGAGTGGTCCTAGGTATCCTGGCCTACAATTGATGCAAAAGTTTATGCTCGGCTAAGGGAGCTCTGCCCAGGGCACTGCAGCCCAGGTCAGTCCATCACATTCATGGTGCTGTTCAGCCTCCCATCCTCACTTTGACACAGCAGGACCAAATGTGTAACTGTAGGTGACACCTTCAGCTGCCCCATGGATGACCATATCAGCTCCAGCTCGGGCAGCCACCCTTCCTCCATCCTAGGCCTGACCCTTCATGGTGCTGAGTGCCCTCTGCTCCAGGGGAACCTGCCTCTCCTCACTATGAAGAGCACAGACAAAAACTGGGGCCAGCAGCACTGAGCACCCCATACCTTTTATCAGCCAAGCTAGAAGAAGTATTCACTGGCTTGGTAACAGGCTGCTATATTTAGCAGAAAGAAGACACCATGAGGTGTCTCCAGCCCCAGGTCACCTCCCTGGCTGGTGCGGTTATCAGTCATCAATGTCTGCAGCTCTGCAGGTGCTCAGTGAACAGAGATACTCCTGACCACCTGCAGATCATCTTACTCGCCCATCGCAAACCTGAGCCAGACAGGTGTTGAGGCCCATCAGTACAACACAAAGTGGGTTATTTGGGGTTTTTTTTTTGTTTTTCTTTGTGTGTTTTTTGTGAATATTTGAGCTGACTTGTGTGCCATCTCCCTGAACTGAACCCAACTCATTTACCCCAAAGCAGATCTCAGCAGGTAGCTTTAGCATGATCCTCTATATCTCCTTCATGAAGAACATTTTACATCACCTTGTCCTCCTTTCTGCTTGTTTCTGGTTGACTTTAGTGACATTTTCAATATATTTCTTGGAGTATTATAAAGCACTATCCTCAGTTCTCAGATGGGGAGAAGTCTCTTACAAAAAAATGGCATAAACTAAAGCAAGTTTGGTTAAGATGCACTTTTGATCTGGCTTATCCTACACTGAGCTTCTACGATGGCAACTCAGAAAGTTTCCCAGACCCTCACAGTAGACCTTGGAACTGTCTGTCTGATTTATAGATAGTTTCACGACACACACATTTCTCCTGTATAATCCCAGTGTTTTGCTTATAAACTATATTATAACTGAGAATCAATCTTCTTTATTTGAACATTTAGGACAGATTCACACATCATTTTACCATTAATTAGAATAGACTCAGCCTCCCTGATCCTTCAGGTTTCAAGGCTGGCTGAGGTTTTTTGGTTCCTTGCCACTGCTTGTATCATGTGAAAGGCTCATGAATTTCAAGGCTTTCTGCTGCAGCTTGAAGAAGAACACGGGTTGTTTCATCATTGGTTATGAGAGACATGTTATCCGGCTCATTAATTCACAACAGTTCTTGTTTTCTCTGCTGTTTTCATGCTGATTTGATACATTTGTGAAGTCCGGGGTTGTACTGCAAGTGATTAATGCCGCAGCGAAGTCTAATAAACTGAGATTCCAACAAAAAAGTGTGAAAAATGTAATCTCTAATGTTCTGAAAGCTCACATATGACAAAAACCATAAATCACCCCAGAAGTAGTCATTATGGTGAGTTACTAACTAGATTATACAGCTGCATTTGTCATAATTTCCCATTACGTAGAGAATAAACCTATCAGTCTGATTTATGACAGAGGGCTTCACTATATGGGAATGGGGACCTGTGCTGCTCTGTGGCAAAGGAAGAGAAATCCTGTGTCTGCTCAGCAGCAGGATAGGAAAGGCAAGAGGGGAGATGTTCCCTTTTATTCATTATCGTTTGAATATATCAGTTCATGGTCAAGGAGTCCATGGAGAGGACTCAGGGCCAGATTCGTGGGATGGCAAGAGACAAAACCCACCAACCTGTCCCAAAACCATGAGTAGAAGCAGAACATGAACTCACAAAGTGCAGAGAAGGGAAGAGATTTGGTGGTAGGGAAAGTGAGTGCCTCGCTCATGGCTGGGCATCTATTACATCTAAAGCCCTTCACACATCAGACATGGACCTGGGCAGAGCCTTCCCATCCATATGGAGGAGAAAAAGGGAAGGGCTGATTTGGAGCAAAAATGTTCTGCCTCAGCCTACAGAAGAGAATTTGGCCAATGCAGATAAATGGATCATACACAACGAGGCCTGGCTGCGTTCTCTGAATGTCCATGACCACTGCAGACCAAGTCCCCACACAGTGACCTCTCTATCACCACCCCTATTTTGGGTTGCATGAGAATGTCTGCAGTGATTCGAGAGAATTCCCAGCCCATCCACAGAGGCAAACACACAGATGAAGCGGTTGATTTACTAGGGAGCACAGCTGATGAAGGCAACATCAACAGGGACACTTGGCAAGCTCGGCTCCGCACAATCAGAGCCTGCCTGTTTGTGGTGGTACAGCCTGTAATTTGCTCACACTCCTCTGCTATATGCAGCAAGGATAAATATTGACAAACTTTCCATGGGCTTAGGCTTATTCAGCAGCTGCTGAAAGCACCACATGGTTTGGGAGCCCGGTGCATCTGTCTCTTCACCACAAGCTGCCACCCATCCCTACGAGAGCTCACAGCCAAGCACAAGGAAGAGGCTGTCCATGTCCTAGGCCTCTAATTAAATATCACAAGGGCCAGAAACACAGGGCAACACATAAAGCAGCAGTACACACTCCTCCTTGCATCAGTTTGCTGCAGGAGCTCAAGAAATGAGAGATGTTAACACCTACAGGGAAGGATGGAGCACCAAATTTTGCTTCTGGGTTCTTGCAGGACATTGGGCAAGTCTCAACTCTTCTCTCATAAAATGGTTGGAGGAAGGATTCTTGATTCTTAATTCCAAGCTATCCAAATGGATTCACAGTCACCACAATTGCTAAATTCCTGCTAAATTCCTGTTTCTGGAGCAGCTGAGAGCAACAGGGAACCCTTATTTCAGATGGAAAAGCTACAGGCATGCAACCACAAAGCTCCCCACAGTCATAGCATCATAGAATCATTATGGTTGGGAAAGACCTTTAGGATCATCGAGTCCGATTGTAAACCCTTCCTCCAGAAAGGCCATAGAGCTGCAAAAGGGGAAGAGGCCAAAAAAAATGGACCAGAAAATAATCACTGAACAACTTGTAGTTGAGGAGAAGTAAAAGCAGTAAAAGGAGAAGTAAATGGCTGTAAATGGAAGGAAATGGCCATGTGGAGCAAACGGGGAACTCAAGCAAAGGTCCAAGTCACCCAAGCTCCCTGAGAGGGTCCACACATGTTCTTAGCAGGTCCATGTCTCTGAGGAAAAGCAGGACCAGCCCAGCATGGGCATATGCAGGAACCTACCCCAATCAATACTGAAATTTCAGGGGGTTATATTTATATTTATCCCTAGATATATTATATTTATCCCTAGATATATAAGATATATATAGATATATAAGATATATATAGATATATAAGATATACATAGATATATATATAAGACTTCACACTCCCATTCATCTCCTGAGTCCAAGTTGTCAGATTTTGGGGCAGATGTGGGCTTAGAATCAAGATATCAAGATAATGTGGGAAAAGATTGGTTGCTTTCGGAAAAATCCCCCCCTCTGTGTAACCTGGTAGAGTGGAAGAAGCGCAAATGTCCTTGTAGAATGAGGGAGAAGAAGGTAAGATCATGCTACCAGCCCTCTCAAAACTAAGGAAAGGCCTTTTGAGAACAAGTCACTTGTGCTTGCATTAGTGCCAGCAGCGCTGGCAACAGGGCTAAAAGTGTAACCCGAGCGAAGCCCTTATCTCAGTGACACCTGGAAGGCGGCTTTGCTAGCAGTTATCACCAAGCATTACTTTGATCTGCCGGGTGGGAGCCCAAGCAAAGGGGTCCCACGTGCTTCTCCGGAGGCTTTGCCACACGGAGCTTCCCAGCCCACCTGAGCCCATGGGCAATATCCAGCTCGAGCTCGGGTTCCCACCTCAGCAAAGCACCTGTGCAGCTGAAACCTACCTTGGCAAACAATTGCAAAAAAAAAGAGAATAAACAGGAAAAATGACTTTCTTTTGTGGCAGCGGGGTGAGCTGCGCTTTGGCAGGCAGCAGAGCCCTCTTCAGTCCACTGATGGGTAGTGAAGAGCTGGGTTGGACCAGTGTGACCTTGCAAGCACTGGTCAACTCCCAGTTGTGTCTGGGTTTAACTGGGGCTTGGGGACAGCAGGAGACAGTGGCACCAAAGACACCCAGGCACTGAAGTGCTCCCCATAGATAAAGCACAGGCACGTGCCAAATCCAGAGGGTGGGAAAGGCATCATCTAATTACAGATCACGATTCTAGCAGCAAGTGTTATGGAGAAATCAGGGCAAGAGTGGGGAAAAAAAGGGAAGAAACCCACACTCTGAGGCTAATAAATTTCAAAAAGCGATTTCACAAAACATTTCATCATGTGACAAGGTAGTTTTTCTTACAAGCAGGTGCATCGCAGTGTCAGAAATATTAAATCTTAAGAGGTTTGCGTTGCACAATAGATGGCAGCCAGAAAGCATGTTGATGTTTTCTGGCAGTGCTTCAGATGTCATGGTATTTTTTTCTTCTTTAAAGCTTCCATCAGCAGGAGGGAAAGCCGTGCCAAGGAAAAAGAATCAAATCTGGATGCAGCGAGACTCGCATTCAGGCGGCGGCTCCCTGCCAGATGCGACGGGGCCAAATCGGAAACAACCACATTGAGTTCATTACGACAACTGCATAATCAAAAGCCTGCATAAAAAAGGCAAAGAAAACAACAAAAAAAGTTAATCTATTTAATACTTCGCTGAATTCTCAACTGTTGAACTAGATTTGAAGAAAAATTCATCATAATCCCCTCTTCCTGTGAGGAAATTCCTCCTTGCTCGCAGAGATGTCCATGAGATGGCAGGAGCGCACTTTGCTCCGTGGCCAAAGGTCCTGTGATTTGGGTGCCATTTCTACCCAGGGCCCCTGAATCCCTGCTCCCACTGTTGGGAAAAGCACCCATTTATCCCTCTATTTATTCCTGATGGAGAGAGATGGAGAAGCAATACCAAAGTGACACCTTTAGAAAAGGAAGAGCCCGATATTGATACCAATAAAGTTTCCCGGGAGAAGGGAATGGCTCCATCTTGCTTCCCAATCTGAATTCCAGTCATCCATGCCTGGGGTTGGCTGTGGGAAGAAATTCTCCTTAATATCCCAGTTTGCAGCTCTATTTATGATCCTAAGGTCTCCAAAAAACTGGACAGGACTGCAAGGGTGCCCTTGGATAGACAGGGCCCCATTTCTATGCACTGGGGCAGAAGATGTGCTGGTAGTTTTGCAATCGCCGTCCCTGCCCAAGCTGCAGGAGCAACTTGCCCACTCAAGATCTGCAACTAGCAGCAGAAGAGGAATGGCCAAAGCTTGCAAGTGAGCATGCTGATCTTTGCACGCTCAAGGGACTTAAAATAAGAAGATTGTGCAGATTTTCTCCTTCTGGCTTGCTAAATCCATGCTCAATTCATAAACTCACCCCTACCTGTTGCAGCAATCTGTTTGGACAATTATACATGGAGGAAAAGTGTGCGAGAGCGGGCACTTTGTCTCTAAGGACAGAACCAGTTCTGAATAGGGGTCATGCCTCCTCAGAGACCCTCAACCTGGGCAAAAAACATCAGGAAGCAAAATAAATCCCAGCAACCTCCTGCTGGGTCCTCTCTCGCAGTCAGGGTAGGCAGCTGAGGGATGTTCCAGCTCCTGGATGTGGGGTCATGCACCTTGTACCAAGAAACAGGGGCCAGAGAGGTGAGGAGACAAGGAGAGTCTGAAGACCTGAGCAGACCGGTATGTTTTAGCATAGTGGAGTCACTGTCCTCCTCTGGGGTCCTGTCTCACAGGAGGAACTGCACAGTGAGCTCCTAAGAGAGCTCCGTGCCCGGGGACATCATTGTAGGACAAAATAGTTTCATTACAAGGAAGAGTAAGTTCTTGGATAGCTTTTTTTTTCAGAGTCTCATCTGAGCTTCAAATGACCCAAACATCTATTATCTCCTGTCCATTTCATCTTATACCTCCATGTCTTCCTTAACCACCTTATGGTTTTTGAGGTTTATGGTTCACCCTCCTTAATAAGATCCACAAGATCGCTTTCCTGTTCTCTTAATTGCCTTTCTTCACCACGAAAGCTATCAGCTATCAGCTGCTATCAGCTGCTATCTGATTAGCTTCTGATTGCACAACCAGCCACCATCAAAAGACACCTAGGCCCAATGAAACTCAGTGCATGGGAGCATCATTTCAGCAGGCTGATACCTTAGCTTTGAGGTTACACATAGCGCACAGAAAGAGCTGGGACAGAGGAAAAGTGAATCCATCAGAATACAAGCTCTGCTGCCTGGCTCCTGAGAGCCTGCAGAGCCCCATGGGCAGCAATTGGGATACAGCAGCTATGGAGAAGAGCAGGGCAGTGGCTCCTTCCTTGGGAGATCAGTGTCCTGCACAGGGTCAGTGCCTCCTTTGCAGCCAACATGTAAACCCAAGGCTTGGCCCCTGAGAGAGCTCTCATCTGGAGCCCTCGGCATCCCTTGCAGCACTGCTGCTCTCTCCAGTGTTGAAATAAATTACTAGAAAACCCGCTGCCAAATGCATAAATCCCACCCTAATGCCCCCTGATGTCGGGGGGAAGGTGCCTGGTAAAGTTACTGGTCTTTGGAGCAGGCCACGGAAGAGCAGCTGCAAGATATTAACCATCAGGCTCTGAAATTCAGCTTTGCTTTAACTTGGTCTAAACCTTTGTAAATAACTCACGGTAGGTCAGGGAAAAAGAAGCTAACAGCTTATATCTGGCTGTGTTCCCCGGTCCTGTAAAATAAGCTTAGATTCTTAGGAAAGGGGAAAGCTTGCTAAACAAATTCGAGAACTGGTAGTTTCCATTTCACAAACCAAATTGTGCAAGAAGTGCCGAAATTGCTGTGATGATTCCTCACCTTTTTTCCACAGCCGATAACAATTTCCTCTGTACTCCGCACAGTGTTCCCACTACCGCTTGTTTCCTAGCGTGGTGGGATTGCCAAGGAATTCCTCCCGCCGTGGCAAGAAGCAGGAGGGCTCCTATGAGCTGCCTGCTTGTGGCACATGGAGGCAAGATGGGGTGGGGAATTTTAATTTTCTGGTTGTATATCAGGACGGGATGTGCAGTTTAGCTCTCATGGGCAGCAAGACCTGCTATGTAGGGGTCAGGCAATAAGGGGGCTCTGGGATCTGGATAATTTTTTCACCTTCCTCTAGCTCCAGTTGTCACTCCAAGCCAGACAGCACTTGAGCACCTTACTAATATAACTCCTAAATGGGATACCTTTTCCTTCGTTTAAGGTGGTTCCATAACTGCAGGTGCTAAACTGTTATCTGGCCCAGCCAAGAAATCATCCTCTCCAAGCAATGACCTGCCAAGGAACGTGTGACGTGGAAACACCAGCTCCACCATGAGCAAATAACATTTTTCTTTCTCCTTTTGTTGGGCTACCAGCTCTGCTTGCTCCTGTGTCTCCACCCAACTGGCACCCAACTCGCTCCCTGGGCTTGCTGGGCAGGTTTTAGTGCACTGGTGCTGCAGCAATGTGCATGACAAATGCTGATGGTCACCACAAGTAGGAAAACAAAGGGTTTCTTGGGGAAATACAGACCTAAGATGGGCGCTGATAACTGTACATCATATGGAATCTTGCAAGTGTGGAAATATGGAAATAGCAGCACATTTTCCAGCATGCAAATGACAGGGCTCCTGTGCCACATTGGCATATGCTCAGCAGCTGAGGAAGACTTGTACAGAGCACACCATGCTGTCACTCCTGGGGAAATCAGCCAAAGATATTGACACTTTCCATGGATATTGGCTCTAGACAGACAGCTTTACAGCAAGACTTCCAAATTACTATCTTCACTACCACATATGCTTCTTTAATGCTCTTAAAATCCACGTGTGCAAATGTTAACGTCTTTCCTGTAGCAGGATAAAGCTCCATTCCCCGGTTCACATTTCCCTAGGTTGCACAAGGATGCTAAGGCAGCCGAGGAATCTCAGGCCTCGCTCTGCCTGTGTCGGAGGTATTTAATTCAGTCCATGAATCATCTCCGGGGCTTGGGCTGGGGTAACACTCACACGCTGCTCCGCACGGAGCCCGGCTGAATTCCACCACGGGATTTAATTCCTCTGTGCAGAAATGCAGGGCGTTCTAGGGCTTGCCTAAATGGCTGCTGAAATGTGGTCTCTTCTGGAATGAAACACAATCGCCACTTAACAACATATACCATCAGCAATTTAAAGCAGTGAGTGAAGAGAACGGTTTCGGGAGGAATTGCAGACAGAACTGCTCATGGCATGAGCGGGGGACAGAGGCTGACTACAGATTGCTCTTGAATTAGGTGTTGGAGCCGCCTCGATCACACGAGCAGTGTTAAACCAGATGCACTGCTGTCTTGCTATCAGCGGGGATTAGGTTGGTTAAAGCATTTATTTAATACAGAGTGAGGGAGGAAGGCTCGGAGGGGCCGGGGAATGAACGAGGTAACCAGATATGCTGGGGCTCACTCGCTCTGAGCGCACACATGAAAAGTTCAAAGCCAACACGCTGCAGGTGCATATTCCCAAACGCAGGCTCTTGTCTTGAGCGATTTAAAGCTGCGTTGGCAAATTACAGACTTTTTCCATGGGAGCTACCGTGCCTGCAAAGAAAACTTCCCAGGCTCCAGCTGCCATCTCGTGGTCGTCCGAGACATCTTCCTTCCGATGTTTTTGCTCCTACTCTACCCTTCAGGCAGTACTTTTCCAGGATTGGTCATGTCCGAAATTCTGGGAAATGCTTTTCCCAGGAAAGCCCTGGTGGGAAGAGCCGTAGTCCCACATTGCAGCAATTTTGACCTTTAAACCACACATTGGTGAAGACTTTTTTCTCATCATGCAGAGGGATTTACAAATGCCCATGGAGCTACTCTGAGCTTAAAGAAAGATATGTCCCCAATGCTCTGCAAGATATGTCCCCAATGCCCCAATAGTCAATACTCTGGATTGACTATTAGCTGATGGCCATAACACTGTGTCATGCCATGGACCTATTGCATGTCTTCATGGCCACCAGGCTCTTGTCTACCTTTGGTCGGCCACCTGTAGACCTGCACCCATGACAGAGAGTGCCCAGCAATGGTATCCAGTGCCAGGTACTTGAGTAGTCTAAGAAGAAACAGACTGCACCAAA
>JAUBOD010000086.1:2501986-2512622 GCA_032353885.1 Nothura maculosa | reverse complement strand
TTCCTGTGTGGGAGCACCAAGACCAGAAAGTCCTTTTGCTTGACCACTTGAGGATGTTGAGAATCTATTCAAAGCCCATGAAGGAGTGCTGGCCCTCATGAAGATCCATATTGCAGTTTGTTACCTAGATGATTAGCAAATAGTAGCTCCTTTGCACAATGATGGAGAACCTCTATCCCTGCCCAACTGTGGATGCACCGTGGCTTGTGGATCATCTATACCCCCATGATGGATCTGCTGGCACTTCTCTGAGCTCGGTTTCTGCCATGCACGTCCCATTTTGTTTTCTCTAGACATTGTCATCACTGCAGAGATCGTGCACAAGGATAGAGAGCGCACAGCAACAATCAGGTGAAGAGTTGCTTCTGTTTTAAAGAGCAGATCTTCACCAGTCCCTCTTGGTTTGCACACCAAGAGGGACTGAAGCTCAAGGTGGTAGATGTTTCTGTATCAGAAGGGAGGAAGGGAAACCTAGTTCTCTTCATCAACATCACATTTAGAGTGACATCCTTATAGTTTTCTGAGTCAAAAAAAGGGAGAGAAAATCTCATCCCATCTAAATAAGGGCTATGTGGAACAGATACATTGACCCTGAGGCACATGTAGTAAACAATACATCCTGTCTCTAAACCGAGTGGAGCAGTTGGCTTAGCGTATCCTGGCCCAGGTAACTTGTGTGATTATTGATTTTTTTAAGGAATGTGTCCATTTCTGATCAGAGAGACATTACTCTCTGATAATCTATATACTGTTCATCTGGATTTTTCCTTTGGACATAGAGATGTATGTGTGAAGAGGCACTCAAGATAAAAGCAAACAGTAGAAATATTGCTAAATAAAATTTGCTAAGAAGCATAAAATGTAAATGTTGTTAATTGTAAATATAAAATGTAAAGTTTATCGGTAGATCAGATTCAAAGAACTGTTGTCCATATGCACGTTTTGCATCATACCCTTTCCTGAAAGGTCCAGATATTTTCTGATTAAAGGGAAACTGAGAGATAAACAGAGCCCAAGCACCAACTTAAATATTTTGGGAGCCAGATGGAAAGAAAGGGAGTCTGTGTAGTGCAAGTGCCTCTTTTAAAATAATAAAATGTGAGCTTGAGCACACTGTGTGCATTGAGGACACTGTGTCAATTGAGAGGTAAGCGACTGTTCTCAGAGGCAGGGAAGCACAGTCCTGCTGAAGCCTGTGGTGCTCGTGGTAACAGCAGCCCCTGGCTTTTCAGTGTGTCTTTTGAAGGCAATACTAAATACACAAAGAAATAGTGTTGGGAATTTTCATTTGCAGCTCCTTGGTGCATACATATCTCTGGTGAGTCCTGCAACACACGTAGTTTTGAGCAACAGTAGTCACAGAGCACAGGGATTTGTTCTTCTCAAGTGAGAATTTGTACTGAGGATAGGGAAAGTAGGGAAATTTTATGATCTATCTGTATGTGCTTTGTGATAGAGAGGCTGGGCTTTATTCCAGGAAAACATCTGATGATCACTGTTCCCCAAATCACTGTTCTTCCAAGTCATAGCAACTCCATCATGGGCCCCTGTCTGCCTTCTCTTCTGCATCCTTTGGCCATGGAGACTGTTGGGATGGTCTTGAAGGTGCCCTGCTTCATTCCTCTTTCAGCTTCCCAGGAACATGCTCCAAGAGATGCTTTCCAGAATGTAGGTGGAATAGGGCCCCGCTGGTAAAGTGCTGCTCAATGATGATTGAGGACCACAGTGGCCCTGGATTTGGGGACAGTAGAAAATCCCCAGGAGTGCAAGGCAGTCACACAGCTCTACCCCTAGACTACCTGCCTCGGCCAGGATATCACTGTTGTGTTGACTTTGCAGCCAGGTCTAAAAGGAAATTTTTCTAGGAGCTTCATTCCCTCCAGTTCTGAATTTAGATGTCTGGTCCCATCCTCTTCGCTGCTCCTACACAGGAGCTTAGGAAAAAGTCTATTTGCTTGCTCAGGGAAATCTCACTGGATGCTTCTTGGTTTTGCCAGTCATTAGCCTAAGGTAGTATCTGCTCTTCCAAGTCACACTTGCCTTCCTTTCAGCTTCTTTGAACTGCCAGTGTAGAAGAGCACTGTAGCTCTGGTTTCTTCTTGCAAATCCAGTTGTTTGCCATAATAGCAGGGCCCTCCTTTTCCAACGCCCATGTTTCTTAGAGACTTGATTTAGTTTTTCATCCAGCCTTGAGGTCTGCCCTGGGAAAACACAGCCACCCAAAAGTACTGCAGGAGAATGGTCTTAGGACTGAGCTTAAGGTGGCACCTCTGTTCTGTAGCAGAGCTAAAATCAGAAACCACAATGGCTCAGATTTTTCCAGAAAGTCTTAGAAGAGCATAAAGATTCATGTGAGTGGCCTCCAGAAGGGGATGAACTAGAATTTCATTTTTTATTCTTTTTTATTTGGAGGGGCGAGGGGGGAGCAAATGGAGCTTTTCATTTTTTGGAGGAAAAAAATGAAAAATAAGAAGTGTGGTTCCAAGCCCTTTCTATGACTGCAGGCTAATTACTATGACCTGCTGACACAGCTAAATAACACATTTGCCATATTGCAACTCCTGCTAATTTACAGCTCTTCTAAATGCTTCATCTGTCATGTTATTTGAGGCTAAAGCAGCAGATTTCCAAACCTGGGTGAAATACAAATTACTAGGGAGTAGAGCTGCAATATTGTGCTCCTGCTCATGCAAGCCCGAAGCTTAGAGGAGAGATTCCGACTTGCATTACAACGTGCCTGCTGTGCTTGATCCTGCCAGTCGAGCCGTGCAGCATGGGTTTGGTCCCAGAGTTCAGGCAGCTCCAAATCTGGAAAATACACTGAGTGCACAAAGGCACTGGGGCTCTTAGAGGCTTTGGAAAGACCCAGATTCTGTCCTGTGCCAGAAAATCCTCATTCAGAGGCTTGTTCACTGAGCTGCATTTGCAACTCCTGGACGTTTCTGCAAAGATAAAAGGTCCAACGGAGCCTTCTAGTAATGGAGCTTTGAAGCAGCTATTTGTGTAACTGCAGAGGACTGGAGGCAGAGCCAAAGCAGGGATCTTGCTGTACAGATACAGGAGGAAGGAAACAGGAATGCAGTTGCCCTTTGCTAGCAAGTGACACACGTGACAGCCACCTGGTCAATCCAGCAACCTGCAGTCTTTGGGATTCATTCCCTTGCTCCCTCTGCATTTTATTTTTGGCTAGAAGTATATTTTGGAAGGTCACCATCCCAAAAGAAGGAATGGGAGTGGGAGGAGAATGATGGGAAATGTCCTCAGGGGCGGCCTTCAAAATTCTGCATGTTCTGATTAATCCTGAATTTGAAATGTTTTCAAGGTAAGAAGTAATGCAGATTTAGATATAATAGAGCTCTAGATTTACTCTGTGTGTGAATTTCCTTTTTCACTCTGTCTGTACAGGCTTTTTTTCCTCTTACCCATCTAAATGAAACGTTGTTCCTTTTTGCTGCAGCTATTCATAGTCTAAAGCTGAGCCGCAACCATGTGGACTGGCACAGTGTGGATGAAGTCTATCTATACAGCGATGCAACAACATCTAAAATTGCAAGAACGGTCACGCAAAAGTTGGGCTTTTCCAAAGGTAATTTCTCTCAGTTTGTAAAGAATATTGTAAATACTGTTTTTTTAACAGTTTTTTGCTAACACTAGGAACAGACGATGGAGTTCTGATATGTGCTGAGCCCATTTTTGTCATTGCAGTGTTGCAGATTATATTAGGTGCTTTACATTATTGTAGGTGGTTATAACTAGACATGAATAGCTACGATGTATTTTCATTACTTGTTTTATTATTATTTTGGATGCCATAGCTATTAACGTAATAAGTATATTAAAATGTTAGAGTTGCAAAATCTAGCAGCTCTAATATAAAAAATTATGGTTCCTTTTGCAAGCCCAACTTTGCCCCTGTGTACTTGCACATTGTGCTGCATTCCTTAAATACATGATCATACCTTCCCCTCTCTGCAGCTCCTGCTTTTAACTATTCCTCTAAAAGAGCAGTGTACTAGAGGGAGGGAAACTGCTTTTCATAGGAAACCTTCTCATTTAAGCTCAAAACTACCAGCTCTAAAATCAGTGAAGCTAACACTGAAACTTGGCCTCTCTGCTGGACATCGGCATTAAGAAGAATTCAAGCAAGTTCCTCCTGGTTTGTTCTTCTTGTCTGAATAGACAAGATGCAGGTTTGGCTCTCATTTCCAAGCCTCTGTAATTAATGCCCTCATACCCCTCATGGCTAATGGACAGATATTTAATAATATTTGAATTAATATAATTAATATAACTCAGTGCTATTGCTCAGAATTCCTGGAGAAATGAAGTACTCCATCCTGAATGTGATTTGTACAGCGTGTGATAAGTAATATGCAAGATGCATTTTAAAAAACCAAGAGGGAAGTATCTCAAGTAGCAGCTCACTTGACAAGCTAAGTCTGTCATTTATAAAAACTACCATGTGATCCTGTAGTTACAGGTATCACCATAATGCCCGAGTTGACCAAGGCAAGAGTTAGCATTGCAAAAGTGACCTTAATTCTGCAATTTTTAAATATTGATTTGCACACCTCATATGCTCAATGCTCATTCTTTGTTTTCCTACTAAAAAAAAATGGTTGATTTAGTTTTTCTCATGGGGAAAGGTGCTGTCTTCCTCTGCATGGCCATCTGAGGGGGTTGCTGGATTTCTTCCTTCTCCTTTGCACAGCGAGCCCTTGTGCAGGGCTGTTACCTTCTCTGTTGGTCTGTCACTAGAGGGGGATGGAGACACGCTTTGCCAGTGGCTTTCCTAAGCCAGCAGCAGGGTGGAGAGTTAGGAGCTGTATTTGCCTTGAGGGACTGATTGGGCTGCCTGCTGAAATGGAGAATGAGTGGGGAAACTTGGGGCTGGACCTACATGAAGCAAAGTTAAATTTTCCTTGTAAAAGTGAAAAACTGTAAAGCTTTTCCACCAGCTGTCTTAACTGAGAATGCCCAGCCTAGCAATTTTGTGACAAAACCATTTCAATAATCAGTTAATGCTCTGGAGGAAAGGTAGAGAGGGAAGGATGTTTGGAGGCACACAGAAGGGTACCTAGTTGTACTATATAAACAGATGGACAATTAATTGTTTTCTAAAAGTGTTGGGTTTTTTGTTGTTTTTTTTTATAACAACTGTGAAATTAGTTGTCATAGCAGAAATGGCCTATAATAAATTGGCCAGTACAATTAATATCACCCAGTTGCTCAAATCTTTCAGAACTTTAAAATTGCAGACATTGAAAAACACGTTATTTATATGTAATGTTATTTTCAGAATAGTTTGATACATTCATCTGAGACAAATCAATGTTTGGTCAATGTGTACAGAACATCACACTTCGTGGAATGTAACTGATCTAGAATAATATTTTTCCTGCAGCATCAAGTAGTGGGACGAGGCTACATAGAGGCTATGTAGAAGAAGCCACGTTAGAAGACAAACCACCACAGACGAGTCACATTGTGTTTGTTGTGCATGGTATTGGACAGAAGATGGACCAAGGAAGGATCATCAAGAATACAGCTATGTGAGTCCTTCATAATATTTGCAGTAGCAATTCTAGCCTGAAAATAAGGCTGATGTTACCAGTGACTACAAACACTTTGGTTATAACTCTCTTTTTCTCTCCACCTCAAAGTCATTAGTGGGTACACTATTTTCTATGCTGATTTGAATGTATAGACCTAGAGAGGGCAGTTGCAAGCCAGAAGAGCAAAGATATATTCTGTTTTCATGGTCAGAACTTCTGACTTTTGTGGAAGAAGTCAATGAATTCATAGCACCTTCAATTAGTGAATACAGGATGGGGACAGATCTGCATTTTGCCCAAATCCAGGGGTATCTCCACTCTTCTGCTGCATACCAAGTGAAGTACGTCATCATAAGGGAGGGAAAATGAGGAGCTAGGTGAATATTTACAGTCTCAGTGCAAAGTTATTTTATACAATAACATCAGTTGCAAGCTGTTGCTGTAGGTCTATTCACTGATTTCCCTGCACAGATGCCTGATAAAAAGCAAGTCCTCGCCCTGAAAATATTTCTGTTGAACATTAGAAGAAAATACAAGTTTTGACAACAGCCCTGGGGGTTGAGGTGGTGTTAAGGAATGCTCCATTAGCTGAAAAAAGAGGCTACAAATGTGTTAATTGCATTAACACATTTAACATTGTAAAATGGTATATTGTGCAGGTAGTTTAGCATGTCCCATCATGTCAGCAGGATCTCGTGTTCGTTTTGCTTGTTATTCCACTCTAGTGCTCTCTGGGATGATGGAGACCTCTTGATTTCACTACTGCATCGTTTGTCTTCTCAAATTAACAACCTGCTACTCCCTCCTCCCCTTGGTCTGGTAAATCACTGCTCTTCCACTTGTGGTGTTTCAGAGCAAAGAGAAGGATCTTACAGACCTGGATGAGAATCTGCAACTATTACCAAAATACACCTAAGATTTGGAGTTTCATAGGAGACACATCAATTACTTTGCATATGCAAATGGACCCCCATTGTGAGTGGCTGTTTTAACAAATACCAGAACCAAAATTCCTCCCTTGGAATTGCTAAGCTGCTCTTTGTCTTTCTCCCTACTCCATTTGCACTGAAAATGCCTGCAGGGGTTTAGTGTGTGGATTAATCTCATCTTAGGATGCAGGTGTCTTTTCCATCAGAAGTCCCACTTTACCTGACAATGCAATGTATGAAATTCCTTTTAGAGAAAACAAGATTTCCAGTGCTTCAGTTAATCTCATCCTAGTCTCAAATGCCCTTCAAGAAATACCAGAGCAGTACTGCACATTAGCCTAAGTGCTCATTACTGGCATAAATTCTGTCAAATAGTCTGCACAAAATCTGCAAATTAGAATATCATCTTAGATTGAAATCCCTTTTTAACAGCTTGATTTTTCTTTATCAGTGAGGAAGATCCCATCTGACCGAGGAATATCCCATCTGCTCCCATGTCCCGGAACGCGGTGATTCCAGAAGCAGTGTGTGCCAGGCAGCCCCGGGGGCAGTTCTCACAGGCTGTGTTCACAGCGCTGTGCAGCACTTTGTGTTAGCACCTCCAGCCTGTATGTGTGTGTTGCATGTGATGGAGGGGACAGGCAGCTTACATTCATTTGCATCAGACACACAGGATGTCAAATTTTGCCATTTGAAAAAGCACAAGACGGATAAGTGAGAATGGCTGGACCTTTCCTGCTTCAAAACAGAAGCTGAGAGCACACAGTAGTGTTTCATTTTTAATGCATCTATGTTACTAGGAAACCTGTGGTTTCGGCTGTGCTAAGCCTGTCAGTTAAGCTATAGGTCTGCCCATCTGTGCCACCACTCCTCCTTTCCTCCATCTCCAATATCTAGGTGCCATCAACCATTTTAGAAACCCCTGTGAGCCCTCAGAGCTCACAGCTCTCCTGGGCTGCATGTAGCTTTGAAGGATTTTGCATTTTTGATATCTTTTTTGACATGTATGTGCCAGTGTGGGAGCTCTAGGTTGGATAGTGTGTGTGTTCCTAGGAAATAATGTTGCTCTGGGTTAGGCCTCCTGCCCCCTGGTTCTTCGGGAGAGCATGACCTGCCATCTGTGGGATTTGGGATGCAGGTGGAGAGGGAACACAACGAACACAAGGAAGGCTGCAGGATGACATGTGTAGTCTTGCACCCCATGGACTCTTCTGATGTCCCTCCTTCTAGGCCTGTAGATCTTCAACATCTTAATTGTGCCTCGTATCATATAGTTTATTATACATTGGGTTGTTGATTCATACATGGGAGAGGAAGGTCCATGTGGTGTCCTTGATAACAAAACAGGGAGTATAATTTCTAGAGCCTGCTGTACAACCTATCCTCGCAATGTGGTGGGCAGGAAGGAGACACAAACTTCTCAACACCTTGCATTTTTTCTTTTTGGCATGGGGCTTGGAGAGACTGTGGGAAAGGGAGTATTTCCTTGGATGCCTTTTCCTCCCTTCTCCAAAACACCCTCTTGCACATGTTGCCTTTGCCATGTGCACATAATGCTGCTTCTCTTTGGGTCCCACCTACGCTCCCATGAAGCTTTTGCATCTATTTCAACCTGTGTGTCACCCACACTTCAGTTTGCACCACAAAATGGTAGCTGCACTTGAACAAGTGGGCTTTGAAGCAGGGAAAAAGAAAGAAAGTGCCTAAATGCAGCCTATAATCCAGGCGTGGAGCAGTGTCTGCTGCTTGGGCCAGGTGATGCCCCAGCAGAGCACGTTCGATGCCTCTAGAAGCAATTAATGTAACTCACATGATGCATTTGCATCATTAGCCAGATCCTGTTGGGCACACAAGGGGAAAAACAGAACTCTCCATGCAAGGTAATTTAACATTTCATGCATTAATTTCATTAAGAAATGGAGTTTGAGCCAGTCATTAATGTGGTGGGACACTTGGTTGCAGGGTGTCCTGTGAGTAGGTAAATAGAAAAGATGCATTTATTGGCGTTTGAATGAGCAGGTCTTTGGAAGTCGTGACATGATTTTGTTTCTTCATGGTATATTTGAACACATTTATTATCTAAATGCAGCATGGCAGCTGGCACAACAGGCTGCTCCTGTCAACACTGATATTAACTGCAGAACTGATCTGCAAGGGGACAGCACCTCTCCAGGCTGGGACAACTATTGAGCAGACCCAACGTGAGCAGCGTGGAGCTCTGTGAGCTATTTTGGTAGCACAAGAGATAATTATTTATGGAATCATGTCCTGTATTTGTGCCATAAACTGGGACATCATGGAATTGCACGATTTCTGATACACTGCTGACTTTAAAAAACATTTTAGAATATCCTTTTGATCCGTTTTTTGTACCGTTGGGTGGAATATTTTTTTGTTGAAGTTGTTCTGCTGGAGCCACATGTGCTGGAGTCCTGGTTCACAGCCATACAGAATACAGTTTAGGAATGTTACCATCCATATTGCCAATTTTCTTCAAAAATATCCTGCTTTTTTCCTTGGGCCGGTCCTGACAATTGCATTAGGCTCTGTTTTGGAAAACTAAATTGTGTGTTCTTTATATTTCTGTGCCTTTTTCTAACAGCCCTAATGCTGTGACACTTCTTGGCTGTTCCTGTCCCAGAGCTGGCATCTCTCTGTGTTGTTGGTATTGATTTGGGAATTGTGTTTGCCTTTTGTTGCTTTATGCAGCCCAGAAACTGCTGTCCACACAAGCACGTTGTCTCGATGTCCATAACCATCAATTACATTTTCACTGCAAGCTCCACTGGAAAGCATTTTAGCTGTGGGTTGACATTATAATAATTATTTTGGAAGAGCTATTTTGGTAAATCTCCACCTGTATGCTAACCCTGGTGGTGTTCAGAGCACTCTGAGGCTTCTCAGAGTATTAAATCTGTGCTCCTGGGGTCTTAAATCAAGATTTCCATTGGTTTTCTTTCTCCCTTTATTCTCCTTTCAATTTTCAGCTATTTGGTAGTTTTGTTTATTTTCCATTCACATACTTCTGTTGCGTTAAGCTTTTCATTCTTCAGTGCGGGTGGTAATGTCATGATAATGATAATCACATGAGATAACCAAATGGGAAACAATGTTTTAACACATTCAACTTGAACTTGCCTCGAAGATAAATGAGGAATTTATCTTCTGATAAGCAAAAGGGACAGTTTATTAGAGTAAAGCCTCTTGACAAATATATTTTAGTTAATGCCACTTATCACAATCTATACAGCCCGGGTATTTGTTTTCCCTCCCAGAGCATTAAACAGTCTTGTAAGAGCTTGGTGCATTTATTAGATACCCAGCACATGATCACAGCTTGGACCAAGGAGATAAGAGCCTGTTTAGGACATAGGTCTATCTGTGTTGTTCTTCTTCTCTTCTCCCCAGCCCTTGAAGGTCCCTCACCAGCTTTGCTGCCAAATCCAGCCTCTTGCTGAAGGACAACATTCCTGCTGTTGGAAAGCAGCACTGGGAAGGGGGAAATGAAGCCCCTCCCATTCCCATTTTTTTCCAAATATTCTGACTTGCCTTTGCCCTTGGAGATGGTGGTGCATGCGTGGAGGAGAGTGACTGCATCTCCTTCTCAGAGACAGTAAGTCAGTGTGCGAACAGTCTCATGCATGGAGGCACCATGCAAAAACAAACCTTCCTCTGGGCCAATTAAGCCAAGATGGAAAAATTCTCTGAATTAATGCAGTGAGTGAGTATCAGCCATCCTTCACTGCCGTGTTTTTGGAAGTTATGTTGAGTGCACGGGATGAAGGGATGAGGCCACAGGCTCACACTGGCTCTGACTCAGCCCATTCCCTGTATTCCCAAGTGCAGCTTCGGCTTCTCGGCGAGTCCATCTCCACACATCTCAGCTGCTCCGTGTTTGCAGTGGCTGGGTCTCCAAGGCCCTGTTTCTGGAATCCTATAGCCAAATAACTGAGAGCCTAAGTTCATCTGCTCGTTGGGAGGTTTGCAGAGGATGATTCACGTGTCCTGCAGTTGCTCTTTGAAATGTGCCAGTACTAAGGCTCGATGCTGCATTTCTGAGATCACAGAATCATTTAGATTGGAAGGGATCCCTAGGGATCCCCCATCCAGCCCCTGCTCCAGCAGGGACACCCAGAGCACGGGGCACCCGGG
>JAUBOD010000086.1:2388287-2403002 GCA_032353885.1 Nothura maculosa | reverse complement strand
AAGGCTTAATGGCAAAATGAGGAAAAACTGAATCTCTGCATCCCTTGGGATTCGAAAGGGTGTAGTCTGCAAGGCAGGCACAAGGAAGAACTCTAGAAGAGATGAGTAAGGGCTCACAGGCTATGAAGGGGGTTGGGGGAAAGCCTTAGTCATGAGGAGTGTTGGTTTGGGAAGGAGCCTCCCCTGGGAAGCAGCAGGACCCGGGGCTCCATAGACCCAGCCTGCACACGAGCACAGATCCCGGCCAGCCAGAGGATGATGAATCACGAGGGCTGCTGCAGCTGCCGCAGCCCCGGGACCCCAGGGGCTGTGAAGGAGGAAGCGGCTTTGGGCAGCGGCTCTGCTTCCCAGCCTGGTTCCATCAGAAGCCCCGTGCCGGCGCCGGCCCCCACGCTCCGTGGGCGAGCGGCCCAGCCGGCCCCCGGTGAAGCTGCCAGGACTCTCCCCACAGCCCCAGCAGCTGCTTTAAAACAGAGCACATCATAAACGTCCCCAACTGCAAAACCGGCAGTGCTGAGCAGGGCTGCGAGACTAAGAGTTGGAGTTCTTAGACAGGGTAACAAAACTTTTCAAGCTAAAAGGCTTGAAATGACACATACTAAAAAACACAAACCTGAAGTAAATCTGGCACTGGGCCCATCCCCAAAGCAGGTAACAGGGAACAGAGGCAGAGCAGCCCTTCTGCCAGCCAGGTCTCTCCTCTGCTGGCATGAGCACACCCAGCACGGCCTTCTCCTGCGCACGAGAAGGGATTATCAGGCCATAAAGCCTCGCCCAGATGCGTTTGCTCAGCTTGACTTACTGCAAGAGCATTTCCTCCTCCTCCTGTTGTATCAGACTGTGTCACGGCGGGCAGTGTTTCCACCCCAGACTGCGCTGTTCTCGGTCAGCGAGGCAGGCGGTGCAGGCCCGCGCTCTGCCCGCTCCCCAGGGAGACCCAACCAGTGACTAAGCGGAGCCCAGCAAGGCCCAGGCGTGGTCAGCTTGGCTTGAGCACACAGCACCAGCGTTGCTCCTACAAAGTAAACAAGCTCCTGAGTGAACCCGAAAGCTCCTCGCAGCGCAAATGGCTTCGCAGTTCAGAGTGACGCCTTTGTGTTCAAACATCTCGGCCTTCGGAGATGCCCTTGGGCTTGCTCTATTCTTCACGTGCTCCTCCAGGCTGGACGAGGCTCCTCGGAGAGCAAGTTGCTTGGTCAGAGACTCGTGGAGGACGTTGACAGGGATGTGTCTGGATAGCCAGAGTGCAAGGAAGGAGGCCGGATGCTCGGATCCCCCAGAGCCTCTTTAATATCAATTCAGAGCCTTGAGCCCATCTGTTCATTATTGAAATAGAGTCTAATTACCAGATCATACTTCCCATACACACTGGTTGTTTTACAGCTTGGCAAGTTGCTCAGTCAACACAAGGCTCTGAAGGAGCCAGAATTTCAATCCTACCTTCCATCTAACAAGCTGAGCAGCAAACAAGGCCGACAGATGCAGCCTTGAGACCGTCTTGCACAACCGGTGCCCATCCCTGTACTTCTGGGAAGCAGGAAGAGCTGAAGCTGCATGAACTGCCTTGACAATTCCCGAACGGAAAACTTAAGGACACACATTATCAGAGCCCCAAACTGACTAACGCTTCAGAGGAGCTGAGTACTTTGTTCTTGAAATCTGGTGCTCTGTGCCTCGGTTCTCAAATCCTAACCCATTTCTTAACTCAAACGATGCAAATCCTGCATCAGGATCTACTTTTTCATACCAGTTACAGGATGCAGTGTTCCAGTAGCAGCTGGACCACACTGGCTTGTTCAACTGACCGATACCCAATTTAAACATTTAAATCATCTGATACCTAATTTAACAACCAGCTCTTTAAGGCTGGCTGAAAGATTTCAGTCCTCATGTGTGTTAAATTGGTAGCTGGCTCTTATATTAATTTAGTGCATGACTTAATCAGTATTCTAATAAAATAATTTTCATAAAAGCAGAGCCTCTTAGAACAGTATTTTCTCTTAATTTGGCCTCAGAATGTCAATCTCAAGCTGATTCAGAATATAATGAGGTTTTCTAACATAGTAAAGAGTTAATACAAATCAGACCACTGCTGTTGCACAACTGTCAGCAGTAATGCCCACTGCTGTTTGTAAAGCCACATTTCTAAGAGCACGATCATAATATACACTGAGAACAAAGTGAATTTTAGCAAACTTTTTCTTTACTAAAATCTCTCGTTATAAATTACACAAATAACTTTATAAACAAATACCCCCAGCTTGCATTTTGTTTAAAGTAATAACTTTATATCATACAAATAAAGAAATTTCAAGTATGAAAAGTGCATTATTGCAATAATACCTCTTTGCAAGTCCAAAAATCTTGGTTTAGAATAAAACTGTAAAGTGTAAAAAAGGAGTAAAACAATCAGTGCCATCTATTCATTCAAGAAGTCCAACATCTTACAAATGTTGCTGTTGCTTAGTGTGTTGCAGAGGCAGATTTACATCTGAAAGCAACATGTAATTGTAAAGAAGCTGTGTGTGGGTGTGTGTGTTCATCATTTCTCATTATTAGTTCTTTTTTCCCGAGTTTTCTTCACCTTTCTTGGCAGGAATTGACAATACTAACAGTGGTGTCCTTGGATGTCACCCGTTCTGTGCTGCTGCCACTTGCATGTTCCCAAGTTCCTCATCCTCCTCATGCATTCGCTTTAAACTTCCTGTAGAGGAAGAAGGGTGAAGAATACACCTGAAAATATCAGCTATAATAAACAGCAGCTTTGAGTAGAACTATAGGACAGTTTTTGTTGTAAAGACTCCTCATTTTTTAAAAGATTCAGCTTTAGGGACAGGACTTTTCCCTGCCAGAGCACACTTGCTTCCCTGCACTTTTCCATAAGGACAAGCAGCTTCTCAGTATATGCCTATTTTACTGAGCCCTTCACATGTACCCCCCAAACTCCACCTTATTTACTCGACGTACCTGTAGTACCAGGTGGAACCGAGAGCGATCTCTCCAACTGCAGTGGTGACATCATCTGGATGGTTAACTTTGCTAGATAGATGGCTTCATATTCCTGAGAGAATGGGATGATTAATATTGCTATTAGCTTGGTACAGTACTTTGTAAGGGAAAAAAAACTAATAGGACTAATTCAGAGAATTCACCAGGGCAGATCAGAGGTATCCTGCAGGAAAGCAGAGGTTGGAAAGTAGGTTCTTTGCTATTCTGACATGAACAAAGTGTCAGGAGGGCAGAGCGGAAGAAAACAAAGGCTAACAAGAAATGGCTTTAAGGAGGAGAAAAACTTTTTATGGAATTATTTCAAAATGTTTAGATAACTCATTGTTGTTCCCAACAGGAATTCAAACAGCCAAAACAAACCAAATGGTTTCAGTCCAGCAACTTCAGAGATTTGTTAGAAGCACAAGCCTGGAAGCTGCACTCTGCTGACACATGTTGCATTGAGAACTACAAATTCCTCCTCTTCCAAAGGAGATGTTTAAAGAAAAACAGGTGATTCCAGTCACGTTACCACCAGCTAACCAAGTAACACGCTAGGGAGGTTGCAAGTCTGTTTCAGCACATTGTCCTCAAGTTTCCCTGCAATTCAACCAGACCCATGAAATAGGTGATGAAGCCACTTTGGGACACTTTGCTTTTACAGACCTGGGAATTTTCTCCCCATTAGGAATCCAGCTGCCAAGAGGCACCTTAGATGCTCAAATAGCCACTTGCAGGTGTCCTTTGCTACCAGTTACACCATTCCAGAGCCTCTTGGCTACTGCATAAAACAGGATTTTCATTTCTTCTCCCCTCCTGGGTTTCCTTTTCTAAAGCTCCAGTCTAAATGAACTAAAATACTCACATTCCTTCCTCCCAAACTCTGCTGTAACTTCTGAGATTTGAAGCATGTTTTTACCACACACATTAATTGTAAGCAGAAATGTCTGTTTTGTAGCAAGAGGATTCAAATGGCTTTTGGGTTAAGACAAGGAGAAAGAAAAGTCACCTGAAGTTGATGGACAAATCCAGCATTAGGATTAATACAGAATCTTCTTTCTTGAACATAAGTAAATGCATCCCTTAAGAAAACAGGGAGAGATAAGGTAAAACAAAACAGGTAAAAATACATCAGTTGAAAACAGACAAATCTTTATTGTTTGCTGAGTCTTCCTTCTGATTGTTAGTTATTACAAAATGCAGAACTTTAGAGCTCCCTGGAACTGGTCTCTATAACTGTGACTGTGTAACATCCTTTTTGCCCACCTCGACCTGCAAGGCATCCATCTCTCTAGGCCAACATCTTGTTTCCATTAGCAGAGCTAGCTAGGAAGGGTGCAGACAAACCTGTGCTACACAAATGGAAAACTCTGCTTCGAGGAAAGTGTTTGCTCAGCTTCAATATGTAAGAACTGGCTGATGCATCAATATGGGAGCATTTACATTCTCTCCAAAATTATTTACTCAAGCCACTTAGATTTAAAAGTTAGCACCTGTAGGTCGATCAGACCTCTTATCTGTTAACATTCTCTTACTTGAGCTTTTTTCATACAAATAGTTAGCTACATGGCCACGCAGTGTCCACTTGCTCTTACCTGTACTTCACCCCAAACGTTTCCATTATGTATGCAATAACTAAGGCAGCACTGAAAAGAAATAGAAAAAAAAAATAGAAAAAATATATTCCCATGGTTTCAAAAATGAAAAAGCAAGAAGCATAGTTTCCTACCTTCTAGAAATCCCTGCATTTCCATGGACAAGAACTTTTCCTGGGGAGAAAAAAAAGCTACTTGTGTAGATGGGAAAAATAAAATCTTTCAAGTTTCTCCTTTCTACGAGCAGCTACGCAACAGCAAGATGCTTTCTGAGGAATAACGGGTGGGTCTTGCACTTCACTCCACATCACTACCTACATTCTGTCTATTACTGCCCTGGGATGGCTGCTCCCCTAAGGATTTTGAGCAACAAATTCTGTATTCCTGTGACTGCAAGGCAGATTTAAGTCCCTTCACTGGAGAAAGGACAGTCCTTATTAGTCCATAGTTAAAGTGAGAAAATATGGGCAAAGGTTTTGGCTATCCAGTCTTGAGGCAAAGGGAGAGAACAACACCTTGTTCTCAACTTGCATAATACAACGTAAATCAACCAGACTAAACATCCACATTTAAGCAGATCTCATACTGAAGAACATCTAAGACACACCAACTAACTGCTTTGAAGCTTTAACAACACAATATTAGCATATGAAGAAAAAAGTAAATCTGATTTTACCTCCACTTTGTAAACTTCCATCAATAAATTCTTTAGTCTAAAAGGAAAAAGAAAAGAATTACAAGACTCAGTTTCAGAAGATTCCATATGCTGCTACCATAGGCAGTTAGATTTGGCAGAATTCTTATAACAGTCTCCATACGAAGTGGCAGTAACTCACTTTGTTATTACAGTCTTAGACAATCATTTTTATGGCATATTCAGATTTCCTTTGTACTTCCACTTATCCATAAAATTGTCAAACAGCATGAAATCAGGTGTGTTTAATTTCTAAAATGCATAGAGATCTACAGAGTGTCTTATTTACAACCCTAATGTGAGCAATTAGGTCACTGCAATGAAAATAACTTCCAAATGCCTAACACTTTGGGAAGGGTGCAAGGAGAAGGGGTGAAGAACCTGGGCACTGATACAGCCACAGCCACCGCACAGATAACCGTGTTCCTAAATCAAATTCCCAAAGTTCTTTAAGGACCTTTTCAGTTACAAAAACAGGTCTAATGAATCCATAAAGTGAGACACAATTGAGTTCTCTGGAATAATGCTAAGTATTGATTGACCAAATCCTGCTGCATATTCCCCATTTTCACACTTTAGGCATTACAACACAGAAGAATCTTGATAGACACAGGAACAGTTGGAAATATAAAATCTCTTCTTGTAGCCAGAGAGGTAAGAAAAATATTAATACAAACACGACTCAGCATCTGGTGTCATGGGTAAGAAAGTTGATGCTGATTGTGGGATCAAACCTAGCAACACAAGTAAATGGAAAAAAATCATAACCAAGCAGCACAAATAGGGACAATTATGTCAAAGTGTTGAAACAGCTGATCAGATGAAAAGCCAGGTAATTCTCTTGTAGGGAAAATTCAGACCAGGCTCTTAAAAATACACTAAAATTGAGTTACTACCATGCTTGTATCTGCAAGACTTGTAAAGGATGTTTTTTTAAGTCCAAAGTCATTATACTGCAAGGGGCAGAACAGGGATGAATTCATCAACCAATTTGCCTTTCCATTCAGTAAAAACACAAACACCTCTGATGTGCACAGTGAGAGCAGAGGGCGACTTCTTTATTTTTTCTTTTTTTAGGGGGCTGGGAGAAGGAAAAGAAAGAAACTGCTTGAGCTCCGTTACAAGCTAACCTAAAAGTTAAAAAAAAAGCTCAAATTAAATCATTCTGTTCCTAAATTTCAGTATGCAATGAGTACTATTTAAGTTAAAATAACTTTAAGTCCTCCACAGTAAACGCATGTTTCCAGGTGCTATAAGGCTGAAATTCCATCAACTAATTTCCATATTTCAGTGGAGGAAAAGGGAAAATAATTTTTCCTATAAATCAAATAACTTTCCAAATAACTGGCTTTCTTCCACGACCTTTTTTGTTTTATTTCTTTTTGAAAATATGAAAATACTGGCTGCTGAGGAAAAAGGAGACAGTAACACAGCCTTGTGCTCCCAGACAATTTATACCTCCTTTCTGTAAGCACAGAAAATAAGGTGCTGTTGAGATAACCCACCCTGTTGCTCAACAGGCATCGCAAGGCTGAGAACTCTAAGGCCTCACCTTGGGCAGCCCAAGTTTGAAACTTCCTACCTGTCATTTCAGAAAAATCTTACCAGACAACTTCCCTCCCCATATAGTCACGTTAATACATAAGCACTTACCATCGGGAAAAATCGTATTATATTTTCCACTGGATTATCTGCAATATCCAAGACTAAATATCTGCAAAGAAAACAATTATTCTGAGCACGCAACACTGCTGAGTGTGGCCACCACATCTACATGTGCAGATGATTCCTACATGGCTTCACTTTCCAGGCTGGACTCCAAAAACAAAACCCACCTCCTGAGCTGTCACAGGCACATACACAAGTAGGTTCCCCAGGACCCCTCCCAAAAATTCAGAACACTCACCTCTATTTTTAATTAATATATTATATACAGCACAAACATCCATATGTAAATACAGGCCAATATTCTTTTCCGGGGCCTTTCTGGCAGCTTCTCCAGAAGGACATATTTTCTGAGCATGTTTGTGCCAAGTGCTTTTAACTATTCACAGGACAAACTGTACTCAGAGCTAACAACTCACTGAGTGAAAACAACTACTATAAACTAATGGATACTTCTCATTTGCAGACTCGTTCCTGTCCAGAATTTAGCAGGATAAACATAATTTATGGTTGGCATTCAATATTTTTTTCCTACAAACAATTCAGCAATTTTGATATGAAAATACTTGAGACGAATGCTAGCAAAAAAAATTAAAAAAAATAACAAAATCTTGTTAACAGAAAACAAGCCTTCAAAGAAAGATGTTCATTGTTTATGGTTTTGAATGTTATGTTCATTTCTCACCTAAATAACTGTTGGAAGTTCGGTTTGATAAAGTTTGCCTCAATGTTTTGCCGTATGCATATTACATGGGTTATTCCATGTTTCTGAAGTATAGGTAGCTGTAGGGAAAAGAAAGAGTTAGATTTAACTATAGGATCCACTTAATTACAGAATAATAAAAATAAATACAACAGGAAGAGATGAAGTCCTCACAGAAAATCAGGGTTAGTTTTTGGATATTCAAGGCATAGCACAAGAAACTACTTTGTCTTTCCAAACAGACAGAATGGAACCATGAGGAGTTACAAGAAAAAGCCATTCCTAACGATAAAAAGAGCATGCAACAAAGGCGACATTTAGCCAACTTGGTGGTGTCTGCCCACGTTCCGGTTCTCCCGAATCTGCAAGTTCCTGCTTGTTGCAGGAATTTCCAGCTAGCACTGGATGCTTGCCGGAGTCGGATCACGGGAGGTCAGATATTCGGGCTGTGGTGCAGACTTGCACATAGAGCCTTCTTCTTTGCATCTCCAATAAAGTCAAGCTCTGCTATTTACCAGGTTTTACTACACGGATGTAAATTCCCAGTTTTGATGCAACACCTTTAATAAACAGATTGCCTGCATCCATAGTGCTCAAACCTCCAATGTTTATCTTTTTCTAAGAAATCAATCTTTAGGATCCAATTTGAAATTCAGAATTTTAATAGAAAAACTAACACATAAATTAGCCCCAACGCCATTTCAACCCTGCAATATTCCTTTTGCATGTGCAAGGCAAAGCTGACCAGCTAGACTGTGTGTGCAAATATCTCCTCAAGCCACATGACAATCAATCATTTTGTTTGTTTTTTTTTTCCCCTAAAATACTCTCTAGCTCTCATGACTGTTAAGAAAAAGTCTTAAGTGCCAAGTGCCCCAATGTGCAGTGATGGGGTAGCTCAGACCCAGTCTGGAAACTGGGAGAGAGAGATACCTGGCCCAGGTGTCCTTCACACTACTGGAATCATCCCTTAATTGCCCAGTTTATTACTTTGAAATGGAAAATGAAACAAAGTAGAGGATTACAGAGAGATTTGCACACACTCAAATATATTCCCCACAATAACAAATCACAAAAGCCAAAGGTCCTTATGAGAGACTATTCTGAAAATAAATACATAGAATCTTACCTTGCTTTTCATAGCTGAAGAATACGGGCCTAAAAATAGCCCAGGCAAAATTTCCTAGAGAGGGGACAAAACTGACATTTAATACCAAATCAAAACTATTTAAAATAATATATTGCACTCAAACTTGGCCCATGGAAACGAGTTAGTTTACATGTTAGTGAGAGACATGAGCTCAAGTGTCATCTATAACAGGGTAAGGGAAAATCTGTTTGGCAGAATAAAAGAAACATGATCTTGGTGCAGGAGATCTTGTTTTAGAATAGAAATGAGGTCCTTTCCTTGGATTAGGCTCAGGTCAGATTGCCACATCTTGCTCAGCCTCAGGACAAACGTGGGCTTCAAGGGAACTTGTTAGCTGACACACAGACTGCTGGCCTTACTCTAATTAGAAAAATACTCATTTTTAACTTGTTATTCCCCCATCGTAACAATCAGGTATATTAAAAAGAAAACTTATTCTGAGCAAAAAAAGAGCTGACACAATACAAAAGTTTTAACTTGTTTAAGTGACCTAACAAAATTTATGTATAAAAGCAAAGCTCCGATATAGAGGAGTGATCATCTCTTAAGAACATTCACAAAGACAAAATCCTGCATTTGGGGGATGCTGGGGGAACAGGACAACACTCGGCAAATGTTTTGGGGTGGGTTTTGTTTTGTTGTGGGTTTTGTTTTGTTGTTTTTCTTATATTGCCTGAGAACAAATAAACTTCTGTCTTTCCTCCTCTGGAGAGTCATCTCTCTTTCATCTCTCTTTCAGCCTTGCAGCTGAAGGGAATTCAGAAATTAGCTCTTCTACAGGGCAGTTTATTTTTCACACTAGATCCACCAATATTTATTTATTTAAAATATTTGAGCAAAAAACAGCGTGCCATACCTGCATCTCTCTCCTCATGGGGTAGGTCCAATCCTTAAAATAAAATAAATAAAAAATAAATACACGTGTGCATACAAGGAAAGTACAATCAGAGTCACGTGTGTCTGTTCTATAAAGGAATAAAAGATCTATTTTCTGTTGCTTGTACAAGTTACCTTACTATTTAACAGACACTATTGCTTAATATTATTTTTCTAGAGAAAAAATAAGGAAGAAAATTTAAAAAATGAAAACATTTTATATTAGTTATGGAGGCCAAAATTTACAAGCAGAGCAAGCAACTCCCCTAGAGCCTGTTGCACACTGTTGCACTTCATACACTCCCAAACTAACTTTACCTTGAATAGTCAGGATTTAGCTTTGAAAGGTCTGTAAATTTAAGTTCTACACTAACACAGTATCAAGTTAATTCCAACACAAGTCACTTCTCTACATCTTAAACAATTTGGTTGGGAAAGATCCTTGTACAGTCAATACATACCCTTGTTCTCAACCACAAGGGCATAATATCCTTTATCATTAGGGATTTGCCTGCTGGAGGGAGCACAAGTTGGAGGGGTCAGCGCTCAGAAGACACCAGGTTTCAGCTGCCTATTTACTACCATCCACTCAAATTAAGCAAAACAGTCCAGAATAGACGACAGGATCAGGTTTTTTATCCCTCCCTCTATTTTATAGCACTGCCAAAGCTAAAACAAAAAATCTTTAGGCAGATTCTATTCCCATCCTTCCTTCTCTCCAATTCCCACTCGGTTCCATTAACAGCCTCTTATTCAGTTTTTGACCCTCAGGAACGAAGGAGCTTTATCGGAGATCGCAGTTACCAGAGCTTGAAGGGAATAAAAAAAGCTGAAATAGCCAAACACACCAAGTTCAACAAGCTGCACACATATAACTAATTTACTTATATAACTTGTTTGATTGTTCCCCCAATAACATGCTGGTGGTGCAATAAGTAAATATAACAATCATATTATATACTCGAAATATTCCACCTCTGAAATGAGACCACAATCACATCAGGAGAAAAAAAAACACAGGCTCTCAAGCTTCCCCATCCTCCTTCAAGCACCTGGGGCTGTGCTCCGAGTCTCAGTTTCACATTAACCCCTTTGGATTTCCAGGCACAAAACCAGTCCCGTGTTGCCCCCGAACACACACCCCACAGGTACGCAGCAAGATTGGAGGGGAGGAGATACAGGAATATTTTAGTATCAGTAAAACTACCCTGGAAACCCCTAGAACTGAATGTGGGGCAGGATTTCTGAGAAAGCAAATGGACATTTAAGCCCTCCCAAACAATTCTTTGAACACTATGTGGAAAGTCACACCAGCAGGGAAATAAAAGCCATTTAAATGGGCTTTGTTAAACATGCTGAGAGGTAACCAACGTATCTGCGCAGTTTCCAACTGCATTGATCAAAAGTTACTGCTAAAATGGGGAAAAAATCTGTGACAAAGGGATTGTATTTAAGGAAATGCATCCTTTGAAGGTTGACCTAAGATTATTTCAGCTTAATCACATTGTTCCTCTATTTATGTAAAAACGTAAGTTAATCCGCAAAAGGCAAGAAATTCCCAGTTTTGTCCAAATATAAAAACAATCTTACAAGGAATAAATGCCCAAAAGCTTAAGCTATACTCCAGAAGTACACAAGTGCTTAAGCAGGTTTATTACTCTATTTATAAACACGTAGAATTTAGAGCCTTAATCTGCAACTAAAAGAAAACACACAAATTCATCAGTGCTTTGGTCAAAGGGATTTAACAATACATTAAAAATACTCCTTTCAAGGGCATTATTAGCAGGAAATTGGGTTACTCACAACAGCTGTAAGCCCTGCAAGATAAGTAGGCAGGAATTTAGCAGTGTACAGTCCAAAGGAAAACAAACCCAAAAACCAGATGCCGCAGATGTTCTGATGAAGAAAAAAGGGCGATATTTGTGCCAGACATTAGTCTTCAATATGTTTTAAGGAGCTAAACACTACAGTCTCCAATGGGATTTACTCTGCAAAACAAATATCTGAGCCAACGTCTCAGATTAAATGTTTTCTTCAAACTGATGAAAGAATGAGTCTAGTGATCTCCTGACAGCTCTTCAAGGCTTTTAAAACTAATAATGCAATTTTATTCAAATGTTATGCAAAATTATGTGAAAAAAGAAGCCATTAACGTAGCTTGAACTCAAGCAGAGGTCTCATTTTAAGGAATGCATCCATTACCTGTGTTTTCTACACCATCTGAGGTACCCAACAACCAAATAATGATAGAAGGTTCCATCTTTCAGCGGACCAAAGACAGTAATTTTGCTTAGAAAACAAGCGGTGACATTAGCGTGGGATACATGAATGGCTCTACTTGCACAAAGTATTTGCCAAGCTCTACCGAGCTAAGTGGCAATTCACTGGGAGAAGTGATCTCCCGGAGTCATAAAACATAAAAGCAGAGAGAGAGAACACAAAAAAACCTTTCAAGAGAAACCACATTTCCACATGTATCTGCTCTTGTGTTCACACAAATTAAATGTCAGGGACGATCCAGGCTGCCTCTGTATCAAGGATTAGCATGAGAAAAGGCAAGAACACGTGTTTTAACCTCTCTTCCTCAACTACAGGTAATCTCTAGGAGAAACAGAGCAGACTGAGGTACACATGTTACTGCAGGTTGTGAGGTCTGATAATATGCAGCTCTACAATATCGTGGCTACAAGCACTTCAGCAAGAACCGCTTGCCACAAGTTATGGTCATTTTGCCTCAGCTGCACTTGCTCTCCTAATGAAGAATACAGTAATGCCAAAATCCAGACATTCTACACCAACATGCTGTAGACAGAAATGTCTAATTGCTAATTTGATCTATATCTTAAAAGATTTTGGAAAGATTTCTAAAAAACTCATGTTAACCAGTCCCAACACTCAAGTTGGTCTCTGCACAAGGTGCATCAGTAAGCAAAGAGCACGGTTTCAATCCGAGCACAACCTACCTTTGCAACCCACATGTCCTCCCTAGATGGTACATGGTCAAGCAGATACATGTGTGATACCCCCCAGCCAGCTCATAACAGACAGTTCAGGTCCAAAGACCCATCTGGTTTTCACATCTACCACGTCCCACAGCCACTGCTGAAGCTCAGCTTTAGTGCAGAGGCGATTCACAGCGAGGGACCTTCCTCGTCATGGCCAAACTCCTCCTTGTTACTAGCAGGGCCACAAGCAACAAGCTACCCTAGAGAAGGCAGAAGCGCTCAAAAGTACTGGAAAAAAAACAGTGAAATAAGTCAAATCAGTGATTTCAGCAGAAAGGAGAATTCAACGTCAATATTTAGCCTCTTTAGGCTTAGTTGTTGCCTCCTATCTCCTGTGCATCACTGGATAGCAATCACGCTCTGCAAGGATTCCTTGCCAGCTATTAGAGATCATTACTCATCTCCTTTGGAGAAGCTCTGCCCGGCTCCCAGCAAAGCCTCCGCGACCACTGCAGGATTCTGACCCCCTTCCAACATTTAGACAGCTCTTTTGTTGGTGATTAATGACATCCCCCACCTCTCTGTACAGATTCCTCTTCTTATCCCAATCCATCACACCAGGACTTCTGCATGATTAATCGTTTGTCATGTACCTCAAATAAAGAGCTGTTACAATTCTCAAGCCTATTTTTCCCCCATGTCTAGCAGAATATTTATATAAGCTATAAAACCCCAGCCTATATCCCAAGCTTGGAACAAAATTCTTCAACAAGCTGTGAAATTAAACCTCAAAACAACTCTTAGTGCAATGATAACCACCCATTCCACTGACCTGCTTCAGCTCCTGTACCTGTGCTGTCTGATCTCGTCTGTAACTTCCTACTGTTCTATGAAGGAAAATAAAGTTACAGCTACATAGTATTACATAAAAACAGTCCATGATTATATTAAAGTGCCAACACTACTGCCATGTCCCCTGGCAGGATACAGCTCAGAACACGGAGGGTCCTGACCTCATTCCTAGATGGTCATCCTGACACACAAAGCTTTAAGCTTAAGTCCAAGAGGTTTTCAGTCAAATCTGCTCTCTGAAATGCAATCACACCTTGTTTTTGAGAGGATTTTAGACAAGCCATTGGAAAAAGCACTCTCACCTCATACAGTCCAGCAAACCTGGAAAAAAAATCCATTTTTATCTATACTCTATTACCAAAAGCTCCTTTGCAGCTGCTTCCTCAGCATAGCCATTATTCATTTCTAATTTCATTCTCCTTTATCCAAGATGTAAATTCACAGCCTCTCGAAATCCTATCACAAGTGCTGATGTGTCCTTAGCTTTTCCTCTTCCAAGACTCTAATGTCACTATCCAGAGTACTTGATGTGAAGCACTATTTTAAAAACAAGAGTTTTATTAGCCAGTTCTACATGAGGAGAGAAAGCCTAATTTGGTGATGGAGAGTGAGTAATACACAAATTCACTACTCAGGTCCCCAATTTCAGAACTAGTCTTGACTGTTTCACAGGCCACCACCTCACTGCAACTCTTCTAGGCTGAGGTTTGTTCTTTTACCCCTTTCCAGCTAGAATCCCCTTCAATTCTTCAGAACAAGTAACAGAACAAGTTAATTTTCAGTCTTTAAATAAGACAATAAGTTAAAGAAGACCTCAAGACTTACTCAAAAGCCATGAGTATTACTGAAACCTGTCATATCTATCACTGCTACACGTATTGCTTTAGGGGACTCGGAATGCAAGGCTGCACTTTGAGTTTCAGCCATGCTTCATGTTCCTGGGTGCAGTTGTAAACGTAAAAGAAAAAAAAAAAAAGGGAAAAAAAAAATCAGGATGAAAAATGTTTCCTAGTGCTGCTACTTGAACAATTAAACTCACCCTCATTATTCATAGAAGTCATTTTCACCCGAGATAGAGCACGCAGTCAAGGACTAGAGTGCTAAACTAAAAGAGCATCACAGAATCCCAGAATGTTCCAGGTTGGAAGGGACCTCTAGAGCTCATCTTGGTCCAACCTTCCCGCTCCAGCAGGCACCTAGAGCAGGTGGCACAGGGCGGCATCCAGGCGGGTTTGGAGACCTCC
>JAUBOD010000086.1:2372626-2384906 GCA_032353885.1 Nothura maculosa | reverse complement strand
GGCCCGCGCCGCCGGGGGGCGGGGCCGCCGCGCTCCCCGCTGTGGCGAGGCGCGGCCTGGCCCTCGCCTCCTTTCTGGGCCGAAAAACGCTCGTTTCGGGTCATTCCTCTCGCCGTTTCATGCGTTTGGCTCAAGAGGAGCGCGGCTGATGCGCACGGCGCTGCCGGCAGCCCCTTTCTGCCCCCTCAGATGCCCTGCCTCAAGCCACGGCAGGTTGCCTTATAGCTGTTTTTCTGCCCAAAATTCTCCCCAAAATTCAGCTCCATAACACCCGTCCTCCTTGATACACACACAACAGCCACCCACAGAAAAGAAAAACAGACCTTAAGCAGAAAAAAACCCCTTTCAGACATGTTTGTGGCTTATCTAGGCCACGGGGGCTTTAGCAGCAGGGCTTGTCCTTGCATCTGCTCACCCCATCTTGCACAATCACAATACAAAATTGTTTGTTTTTAATAGTCAAAAAAAGAACCTTTAACAGCCATCACCTTATGTAATATACCACTACAAATATACCTTAAATTATCTCTATTTTGTCTCATGGAGCAGTGATAGGGACCGAGTTGCAGCTGTGCTATTAAAATGGCCAGGAAGATGCTATTAAATGTGTTTCCTGTGTGTCCAGACTTAATCCAATGCACTTGCCTGTGCCTAAGCAGGCCCAAGGTAATTGAATGAGGATAACTACAAGTAGCCAGAAGTCCAGAAGAGGACTATCATGGTCCAAGATTTAGGTATATTGCACAATACAGAAAGTCAACCCCCAAACACACAACTGTGCCCATCAGAAAACACAAATAATACCCGGTGACAGATGGCCTTAGCCTTCCTGGCAGGTTGCTAATGTCTGTTTGAACGATAACTCAAACAGCTGCAGAAGTTGGCTCCCAAAGAGCACAAAGCCAACCAGCATACGGCCAAACTTCAACTGGGCAGGACCCAAGGCAAGTGCTGTTCACGGCTCCAGAGCACAAGGAGATCTCTAAAGCAGCACAGCTTTGTATTTAACACGATATATAAGCGACTGCTTCAGTCCCTATAGACAGGGACAAGGAAGTCATTTTCTCCACCTCTATAGCAAAGGGAAGCTGGTGTCTTTTAAAGACACTCAAGATACTTCTGCTGTTACCATTTAGCGTAGCAGTTACCCTCCTACCTTAAGAGACGGCCTTTTAAGCAGAGTGTATGCAAACACCTCAAATGACTTGCTCAGTTACTGCATTCTGAGTAGTAATTAAATCAATAATTAAATGAGAGAATGGCTGCCATGTTCTGGCATGCAAAGTGCAAGATTCAAATTGACCTAGGTTGTTTGTAAATACGGTCATTATAGCAGAGGACGAGTTACACTTCAAATACTCAAGACATGCAATTTAATTCCCTTGAAAAAGAGTTACAGAGAAGGTACCCTGGGATAGGCTGATTTAAACAAGTTTTATTCAACTGTTTGGGGAAAGGAAATGTATCGATATAAAAAAAGTCAAGAAATGAGTTGACTTTCTTGAAGTCTGCTAATCAGTCCAGGCACATTTATAAATTCACACAATACTTGGCAAGAGAAGTCACACATTTTACTTAACCTGGACTATACTGTATTTTAGAGCTGTACAGAAAAAATCTGTAGCCAACTTGCAACTAGTCTTATCAAGTTACTAGCTACATTTAACACAAATGTCTTGTGATAATAACCACGATGTACATTATTTATCTATTGTGATATATTAACCCAGTAGGTCCTGTGCAGCCAGTCATGGATTATACGGTTAATTTAAACGGGTTTGTAGTCAAGCTTGGACTCCAGCTTCTTGGAATCAGCCACTTTTCTAACAGCTTTCATGAAGTCTTCCTGAACTACAAAGTCATGATCAGCACGGATTGCAAACATACCTGCGAAAAGTAATTTAGCAGCAAGAATAAATTAATGTTACTTGCAGCAACCATACAGAGGAGCAAACTAAAAGTTTCCAAGTAAAGAGGATCAAAATTACACAGTCTACACATGTAGATGAGCAAGTGCATACTTTTCTACCACAATCTGTATGTCAGAGTAAACTACAATGAAGCCGCTTTTTGTGCTGGGCATTCCCTAAAAGAAAAACACTGATGTAGCCAGCTACTTTTTACCCATGCTTGTTCATCAGTTTTCCAATGCATGGACACTGACTATAGAATGAACAATGAATATAGAAAGTGGAGAAAATTACTACTCTCTACCCAGAGAGACATGGATGCTCCACAAAAACCAAAAATACCCTAGGTACTACTCTATCTGGGATCACATGGATCACTATTTCTGGAATAAATCTATTTTGCACGAGGCAGTCTGATAGATGGTACTGAACCTGAACTATAGGGCCTTTTTACATGTTACAGGACAGTGCCAAAATCCACACAATTCTGCATGGATCCAGCTTGTATGACAGGGGATTAGCAGGCACAATGTCACATGAATGCAGCGCTCCTGCTCATATCTGGCAGTCGATCCATGCAGAATCAGCTGGACTGTTTGCACGCCTAGCTGGTTCAGCAGCAGATTGATTCTCTACATCCGCCCTCTAGGGTTATCAACAAGTATCTTATCAAGTTCTGCTTGACTGTATAGGTCATATGGAGACTTAGAAAAAAGAAGAAATGAGGTTTTTGACCAAGATTTTCCATCAAATTTCTGGGCATGTCACCATTTCTGCTGTTTATGCTCAGCAATCTAGACATGCATGACACGCTGCAAAGTAAGCAACTGTTGTAGTGGTCTAGACAGCAGCAAAATACTGTATTTCCATGAAATAAATGCTATTTAGAACTTGAAAAAGGTGTTCTTATAGCCTGGAGGAAATGAGAAAAAAAATAGCAGCATCGCTGAACAAGCAGAGTTCCAGCAGAACATTCTGGACCTCTGGATTTGTATTTATCAACAGAAATAACAGAGAAACTGTAACAGCTCAAATGTTTGACATAAATGAAAACCTAGCACATCAAAATTAAGAATTAAGACAATACCTGCTTCAGTACAGACATTTCTCAAGTCTGCTCCATTAAAGCCATCTGAAAGCTTCACAATTGCTTCATAATCTATTCAGGAAACACAAACAACAATAACATATAAAATCATATTTCTGGTGAGTCCAGCTAAAACACATTAGTGCAAACAGTTATTTCAAGTAATTTGTCAGCCATATTATTCCTTTTATTAACACAAAAAATGTAGCTCAGTCAAAAGCTCATAGTATATAATGAGATTCCGAAGATGCTAAATTGCAGCTACAAATAATCAACATGAGACATAAGAAAAATCTACAAAGCAAAACTCTAATCATCATTTAGATGCATAAGATTAAAAAATGAAAACTTATCTTCAGATGATAACATAGTCCCTTTCTGTTTCCAAGAAATGCAGCATTTTGCTATATTAAGACTGATATATATATATATTTACAGGAAGGAGTCTAGGGCTATAATTTCTAGAATATAGTTAAAACAGTGCTTATAAACAAACTCATGTAAAATCAGTTTTTTTCATGGATCCATCTTATTTCTCAATTTTTAATCCACATATCAGAAGTATGTGAAATGTAATCTTAGTTTTCCATAAATTCATATCCTTGAAATCAAAAAAATGTCAACATCTACTGCCCGTGAAGTTTTTTAAAACAATTTACCTTCTCTATGAAAGACCCAAGAAATATGGGACAAAAAAAAGTGTTGTTGTTGTTGTGGTTGTTTATTTTTGGATTTTAAGAATCTCAAAACATCCAGAGATTAGAAATTCTGCCACTTCATCTCCAAGGAGGACATGATCTTATAATTAAGCCTCCCTGCAGTTGAAAAGCCAGAAAAAACAAGCACGGGGACTAAGTGCTGTTAAATGATGCAGGGTTGGGTAGGCTTAGAGTCTCTTCAGCACACATTAGTTCAGCTCACGCTGGAATCTGGAGCAGGCAATCCTCAAACCTGAGGATTTTAATGCAATTGCTTTCCTTTTCTTGCACCCTGCCTTGCAGAGGAATTAAATCATGCTGGATTGCCTTTCAGGATAACCGATTCTAGCAACACAGCCTCACAGCACATTAAGGGAGCTACTGCCCATCTCACACCTCAGTATTCTACGTGGTACAAAGGAATAACTCTTCTCTGCTTTCATTCCAGTGCCTCAAAATACAGGGAAAAGGGAAGAAGTCCCTTCCTTTACCTCGAGTTCAGGATTTGCTTTGGAGCTCCTTCTGTGTCTCAGTCTACTGCACATTTGAGCCAACACGGCTGCCAGGAAAGGCAATCCTCATCCCTCCCCCAGCTCATTCCCATTCCCGGGCCGCCCTCCCTATGGAGCTGCAGCTGTTGCTGCAGACAGATGGCAAAGCAGATCAGTTCCACTCCCCGCTCCATGCTGCCGGCTGCGGGAAGAGCTCGTGGCAGCAGAAGGGAGGGGGAACACAGGGAACAGGCAGGGGCTGCAGATCATTACCAAGAAAAGAGCAGTCAAAATTATTAAAAGGCACATCACAATTACAGCCTGCTCAAGGAAAGCTTTGAAGCCTCACGGTAAAGCTAAGGTCAGCTTAGAGGAACACTGTCATTATTCCAACCTTGGCAGTTTTATCTGACAGGTACCACTGCCCCTCAGAGCTCTCTGTGCCACTGACTGCCAAGAATCTCCTTGTGCTAAGCTTGGTTTTAAATGACAACAAGATTTTCATTATGCCAGCTTCAGGCTTCCAAAAAGTTTCTCGATGGCTTTTTAAAGTTTCCTTCCTGATGTGAAGACTTATCTATCCCCATTTTTTTTCCCCAAAGCTCAAAATAGACACCTTAGAAAAAAAAAGGCAAAGAAACCCCACAGAATTCAACAGGGGAAGGGGAGGAGTTGTGAGGCCAGGACAGGGTATAGGTTAGAAGAGCATCAGAATCATTGTAACAACTCACCCTCTTCCCAATTTTACAAATAAATATATCCAGGCAGCTTCCTACTTACCTATTTCCCCATGTTTAGTGATAGGACCTGCATGGATCTTCAAAATATCCAATCTGGCTTGTTCATTTGGTAGATCAATATCTAGAAAGAATTACAGCTTTATTAAAACCACATAACCATGATTTATGGAAACAACATCCTTGTTCCAGCCACTGGGAAGAAGTAACTCACGGATTTTTCTATCCAGTCTTCCAGGCCGCAGAAGTGCAGGATCCAGCGTGTCTGGTCTGTTGGTAGCCATGATCATTTTAACTCTGTGCAGAGTGTCAAATCCATCCATTTGATTCAATAACTAGTAGAAAACAAATAGTGGCTCTTAAATCTAAATCCCTTCATGAGATCTACTACACTTCTTTTCTGCCTATGTATTTTCACCAAGATACAAAAGTGCTACAGAAATGAGAAACAATGCTGTAGACCTTTTAATAGAATGCCACAGCTCCCTTATACTGCACGAGCAATGTGGGAGGGCTCAGAGAGACATGGAAAGTGCCTTGTCCTGGAAAACCATGTTGAACAAAGCAGAGCTCAAATGTGAAAGACTGGGATAAAACAGCAAAGCAGTGAAGACCGTGTAGGCACTAAAGCAGCCAGTGGTTGGCTGCCACACTTGGAGTGTATAGCACTAAGGCCAGGACGTTCAAATAAGATCTGCAGAACAGCCTCTGGAATACTAATAACACATATGAAGACATTTCATTGTGAGAATCCAAAGGACTTGCTCTTTGATCACAGGGATTCAATTCTGTATGCAAGGCAGACACATTCTTTTGAGCCGGGCAGACCGTTTACAAACACAGGCTAGGGAAGTTCCTGATTAGTTTTAGACTTTCTAACCACCACACATGCTTCTAAAATGATCTTCACAAAAATGAGTGTACCAGAGTAATTAGTAGCAAAACAAAAATACAGCACCCCCTCTCCTAGTTTTGAAATAGGAACTGTTGCAGTTTTAACATTTTGGAAAGAAAGTCTCTTTGGGACTGAAATGGACAAGCTCTGCTTTTTCCTCTTGAAAAAAAGGCCCTCCAAATATCTCAAGAAAATGCAGTAAACAGCAGCAAAGTCAGCTCAAGCAAGAGCAGAAAATGCACAGTATAATTTTAAAGACTTTCAATCAGTCTCCAAGTTGCATTTATAACTGAACTAACAAGTTTTTCAGCTACCTTCCCCAGAAGCATTATCTAGTTCACTTTTAGCTGGACATAACTCAGGAACAGCTCTAACATTCCAGATCATAACATAACAATTTACATGTGGATTATTATTTAATACAGACTGTACTGTGAGTAGTGAAGAGTTCAGACATTCACCTCCATCAGAGTCCTCTGAATTTCTCTATCAGCTGAAGTGCCTTCAGAAAAACGGCGACCACCTGTGGCACATCAAAACTTGTAAGTTACAGTAAATTATTTTTGCCTCCTCACAATTCTACATCAGAAGATAAATACATAAATGCTTTTTAACCTAGCAAAGAAAATCCAAATCACCGCAAACAGGCCTGGTTTAAGCTAGCTCTAACTGTCCCACAGGGAAATTGAACCACCTGGCCCATTCTGCTTCTTCTAGACAGACAAACATGCATGCTTTAGCTGTTTTGAGAAGACAGGCCGTAGCCTCACAGCTAATCTCAGTGTTCAAAGAAGAGTAAGTATTCTTCAGAGCATTAACCTTACCAATGGCATCTATCTCATCCATGAAAATGATACATGGCTGGTGATCTCTGGCGTAATTGAACATCTCTCTGATCAGTCGAGCACTTTCACCAATGTACTTGTCCACTATAGAACTAGACACCACCTTTCAGGAGACAGAAGATAAATGAGTGAGGAGTCATTCCAAGCAGAATAACTTTTATTTAAAATGGCTAAAAAAGATAAAGGTAGAGCTACATTACCTTGAGGAAGTTACAATCAAGCTGGCTAGCAACAGCTCTGGCCAACAGGGTCTTCCCCGTACCTGCACACACAAGGGACTGAAGCTGTTTGAACCAGTAACTCAATCACTACACATATAACCTTGATTTTTTTTTCTTTTAATGCAAAGTTATTACAACAGTTTGAGATATATAAAAGTAACAAATGTGTAACTGCCTAACAATTTTACTTCATAGCTGTCTGAAAGGTGTCTACGAGGGGCTGAGGTGGGGGAAGAGTCTTCACTGTCAGTTTTAGGTTCCTTTTATATCAAGATTCCCTCTGAAATCCACTAAGACACATCACTTAGTTGCTCAGACTCCTCTGATGTTTTCTCCTGACTTGGGAGACATTGCCTTGTTAAGCACCTGAATATACCCCTCAAGCCTACTCTCCAAGAGCAGAAACCACTGCTGACATAAGAGATATCCAAAACACATCACTCACCAGGGGGGCCGTACAGCAAGCAGCCTTTTGGAGGTATAATTCCCACACGCTGGAATAATTCTGGGTTTGTAAGTGGCAATTCTATGACCTGAAAAGAGAGGTGTAAATATAGTTGCATTGTTAAATCAGGTGAGCAGTTCTAGGAAGTTCACGGCACACGTGCAGATCTACTTTCCAGATATCTGTATTCTCATCTATCTGCACAGCAAATTTTGGAAGAGAAACAGTTAAGTAAGAAATGTTATCAGACTGAGCTAATGGATCAAGGCACAATCCTGGCCTTGTTCTTCCAGATCTCAACTCTTCTATGGTTTGTTTCTTCCTATGCTTGCTGCTTAAAAGTACATTTTTCCACTATCCATAACAGAGCCACCCAGAAGTAGCAGTTTCTGTGCAAAATTACAGTGTGGTTTGCTGGTTGTGATTCTTAGCTATGTTCTCTCACCTTATTCCACAGCACTCCTTTAGGCTAAAGTGTCCCACAGCCTTAAAACCCACTACTTAAATGGGCTCATTCTGCATCTGAATCCTCATTTCAGCACTAGCAGAGACAAACTGTAAGCAGTCTGAGAAACTGGTATTTAGAACAACTCCTCTTTATTATTGTAAGGTGCATGGACAGCACACGAACAATCTGAATTGCCAACTATTGGTCCACAGCAGCAGGAGTTAAATATTCAAATACCTGCATTTCTGGGTAGGTTTGTGCAACATGCACCACTGATGCCCAAACCAAGAGAACTACTGTAGTATGAGCACATCAGCACTGCAGCTTGCCACAGAGACAACTAAAAAGCTGAAAAAATATCTAAAACACTCTTCAGGAGTTATATTCCAGAACAGGAAGATATAATCTAACCTGGTAAAATACACAAAGCACTAATCTGGCAGTATCTTTAACAGCCTGCCTCATGATAGCTGGGGATAGACATCAATGAAACAATTATTTATGCCCTGAAAAACCTCATTCATATTTAATACCTCTCTTAGCTCTCTGATTTGTTCTGACAATCCTCCAATCTCAGAATACGAGACATCCCCTGGATCTTCATGAGACATATTATAAACCAGTGGATCCACTTCCCTCGGCAAATATCTGGAATATTAAAATAAAAGCAGATATTTTTCATTCTGCAGATATATCTACACAGTTATTGCAGTAAACGTTAGCATGAGTATGAATGTGATTTCTCCTCCTCCCACTTTGGAAATAAGACAAATATGCTCTTAAAAAAACCGAACAAATCCCAAACCTGGCAACCTTTTTCAGAACAAACAAACAAAAAAGCAACAACAACAAAAAAAATCCACCTCAAACATTCTGAGATTCTGTAAAAAACGAAACAAAAAAGAAAACAGGTGAAAAAGAAACAAAAGCCTGAAAGCTCTTAAATATGCTGACTTTTAACTGATAATTATTACTAAAAAAGCAACCAATTTCTTCTTTTTAAATAAAATATACTAACTTCATAAAGCTTCCTTCAAAATACTCGTCCTTGCTTAGGCATTGTTTTGGAAACAGTATTTATAAAAATATTCCTGATTATTCAAATATTTCTGTTAACAGCCACAAGGCAGAAACTTACCTCATAATGGTCAGAGTGGTCATATCCAGAGCAACTCTCGTCCCAGGCTTCAGCTTACTTTTGTCCAGCTAGTCACAAAGATATTTCTATCAGAAGTGCACTCAAAAGCACTGGTTTTAGCCAAAATGTGTACTGTAGCTTGCACATTTTCCTCAATCATACGAGAGGAGAAACAAGGCTGTCATGTTATATCCCACGCAGCAAGTCCAGTAAACACTGTATGAGCTTCACCATCATTTTTGGGAACACTAATTGGGGAAAATTCCTATGTTTCTAGCATAATTTCCTACTGCTGACATGTGGATTAGCTAGAGATGCATCCTCTCCTCCATACAGGAGAGGAGCAGCTGATTGAGAGCACGACCTAAGCAATCTTCCTCTAAGTACATATGGAACAGCCTATCCACTAAGCTTGAAATTGCCACCCTTCTACTCAATGGCCTTTTCATTTTGGAGCTATCAGAAAAGGGTGAATACAAATTCACAACCTATTTTCTCAAGCCTTTCATCCTTTATACATTTTTCACATCGCCAGTTATATCCGACTTCAAAGTCAAGTGTTTCAGCTGGAATGTTATTCTTTTCATATCAGTTATTATTCCTTACCTGAGATGCCCTATGTATTTTTCTCTCTTTTTTCTTTTTGTCTGACTACTCCCCTTCTAGGAGACTTTTAAGCAAGGCTCCACATTAGGAGTCCTACTCCAGGGCTCTGTAAGAGCTTCTGCCACTATCTATTGGGATTAAAACTACAAATTCCTGTCTCTTACCTTAAGAAACACAGTTTCTTAAAGAAACCTGGTATCCAGCTGCCTATCTTAAGAAATCTGTAGGAGCTTGAAAGTCTATCAAATTCAGCATTGTCCAAACTGTTACATTGCAGTGAGAAGATGACAAATCATTTCAGCTTTAGTTTCTTAGGAAATGGATAGGGAATTAATTTTGTTTTCAATTAAACACCATCTCCCCTTGCTCAGCAGACCCACACAGCATAAGGACTTTGTTAGGCTGCCAAAGACAACATCTGACTTGATATTTTACCATTTTGTAAAGCAATTGCAGATACATTTTTGAATGGGCAGTATCAAATTTAAGATTTCATTTTATTTTTTGAGATCCAAGAGTTTCTATTCCAGAAAAAACTCAACTCTAAACACTTTAATTTCCTTGTACATTAAAGCAAATAAAAAAAATGCTGTCTTTGCTGCCTCCTCAGAGCACCAACATAGGATTCTTTGCTGTTGCTGCTAATCTCTATTCAGAGAACACCTTATATTTGATAGACATTTTCTTTCTTCGCGTCCATTTGTCGAAGTTGGGGATGAACGTATTAAAACTTAACTAGAGATTTACTTTTCCTCCTCTAGAGGCTCTAAAGCTGTGGAAAGCTTTAATTATATATTGTGGTTCCTCCTTAACAGTAGGACAAAACGGTTTTGGTAAGAAGGAGCTGATCTAAGGAGTGATAATTACAATAAATAGATCACATTAAATGGTCAATTAACCAACAAGCCACATTAATAAAATATCTCTTGTACTTTTATATTTATTTTTGTATACGTATACCTATAAAAAATCTCTAAGCTGGTTCTTGCTGGTCATATCAGCAAATATATTATCTCTTAAGCAAAGCTCTATGAAGTGTCCTATTCCCATGGAATTTGATGTAGGTAAAAAGATGTCTTGTGCACTAAAAGCACTAACTTTTTCCTAAGCTTAAGGACAACAAAGAAACTTCACAAATCTTTATAGAGCAGGAGCCTTAACTACCATAATTTTGAAGTCGACTAGAGAACAAATCATTAGAAAAAAATACACAGCTACATAAAGCTAAGTGTAAAGTTTTGCACTACAACAATAATATTCAATGAAGAGAAAACCACAGCACAGCACTGGAGACTTTAGACAGTTTGAAGTCATGACAAACAATTTTCAAACAGTTTAAAATTAGACAGAAAGAAGGAGCTTTAACTTGATGGGAAGGATAAACACACACAGTGTTCTGGATGGTTTTATCTTTACTAAGAAGGACGTTTTAGTAGTAAACACATATTAGTAGAATACAGATAAACACATCAGAAAATACTTTGCCTAGTGCAGAAAATGCACTAGGATGCATGGTTAATCAAAAAGCGACATTAATACATCAATTTATGAGTATTCACATAAATCAGCTACCTGACGACGACAGCCAACCACGTATCTCGGTCCATTTGTAGCCTTCACAATGACTAAAGAGAGAAGATTTTTTAAAAAATTATTTACTCAATGCTTTTAATCCTAACATTTAGCCAAGTTTTTACTTCAAAAGCTTATTTTTAAAATTTCAAACATAACTGTCCAGTGTACTTACATTTCTCTTCTGTTAGCTGTTTAAGAACCTCACCAACAATCTGCAAAAGAGTCAGTTAAGTCTCGGAATACAGGTAGATTAGAGCTACAGAAGAACATTCAACATAGGCCACAATCTTGAAATCAGCAGTGATCTTCCATATTCTTTCTCCTGCTTCCCTTTATCTACCTGGACTTTCATTTAATGATTCTCTGTTAAGGTGGACAGAGTAAAGCTCTGCATGTCTGTCTGTCTGGCAATGACATCTCTCTGTTAGCTGCACTATCCCCACTTATTCTTTCAATTATCAAATGTGCTTTAGGGACAGCCCTGGATGTCACCGTCACCACCTCCACGCCGAGCCGCAGCCTCGCTCCCCTCACGTACCTGCCCGACGCTCTGCAGCGCCTTGAGGTCGTTTTCTGATTTTTCATATTGCTTGGTGAGTTCCTTCAGCTGCTCCCGCACTAGGGAAATAGGAGAAACACGGGATTTTGGGGATCCCAGAGGGGCAGGTTTCAGTCCCTGTGGCAGCAGAGGCAGGATGGGGCTGCCCGTGGGCCCAACCTGCCGCTCGGGGCTCCCGCATCCCCTCAGCACAGGGGCCTCTCTGGCTATCCATATGGAAAGGGCTAAAAAGGGGCACGGGGGATTTAGGACACCCACGTTCCCAGGGGATTCCTGGTGGTGCTTCCAATCGGAGCCAAGCCCGCTTGGGGAGAATAAACCACAGGGAAGCGGCAATAAATGGCAGAGGAGGGAACAGGAGCATGGGACGGAGAAGGGACTGGAGATTGTGGGGGGATCTGCTCGGTGCTGGGGTGAGGCCATGGAGGAGTGTCCATAGGGTCTGGGGGAGCGCAGCGGATTGGGCTGGGCTGGACTGGATCGGACCAGACCGGGTCAGGTCGAGTCAGGCCCAGCTGGACCGGGTCCATTCGGGTCGGGCCGGGTCCGTTCGGGTCGGGTTGGGCCGGGCCGGGTCGGGCCCAGCCGGACAGGGTCCGTTCGGGTCGGGCCCAGCCGGACCGGG
>JAUBOD010000086.1:2356714-2367050 GCA_032353885.1 Nothura maculosa | reverse complement strand
TGCTGGAGCGGGAAGGTTGGACCAGATGATCTCTAGAGGTCCCTTCCAACCTTGTAGATTCTGTGATTCTGTGAAAGAAAGACCACCGCAAGAGAAGAAATCCCCCAATCCACTGGCCAGGGAGTGTTTGCATGACAGGGAGGGGAGCAGAAAGAGCCGAGAGAAGAGCAACACAGAGGAGCACGGCCTGACAGGAGAGTGACGTGGAGGGAAAGGGAGACTCCCAGGTTAGGTAGAGTCCGTGTGTGATGGTGATTCCACCCCTCAGTTGTCCTCCTTGTTGTACATGTGTGCACAGGGGTTAAGAGGTGTTGTTGTGGAGGGCAGCCAAACGCCCTCCTCGCTGCTTACTCAGCACTCGGAGCCACTTGTGTGCGTCTGTCTTGGCGCCTTCGCATCCGTTCGCACTGGGCAAACCCAGCCCTGCCCGTTTGCCTCATGCCAGCTCTCACACCCCTCCCGGGTGGAGTGACAGCCACTGCTGCCACTCAGCCCCGTGGTTCACAGTGCCACCAAGCAGCTCGCGTGGCCTTGGGACACCATTGAGCCTTGTTCCATCTTAAACAACTCTTTTGGGTATTGCAGACTGAAGATGGAGATGAATAATGTGGGACAGGGACAATTTTTATTTAAAGCATCACCTCTTGCTGGGCATCTGTTGCTGTATGCTGGGGCTCAGCTGCTCTGAGGGCAGGAGATTCAGCACAAGAGGAGTGAACTGAGGCTGCATGGGGGTGAAGGAAGCGTGTGCTGGGTGGCATCATCGGGCAGGAAGGTTGGGCTCATGAGTGGCTTCTGCCACGTGGTCTCATGTTGCGTCCTTCCCGGTGTCTTAAAGTGGGTCTATGTTTCTTGCTGGTGGTTTCAAGGGGCTTTGGTCCCCATTTCCAAAGAGAATGATCTCTCGACACTGGTTTTTGCTCTCCTCTTAGAGGTGATTTTTGGTACATAGAGCTGCACAGGCCTCCAGATGTTACCAGGCCTGACTGTGCTTCCTTTTAGACTCTCACCAGCTGGGTGGCTTAGCGAGCAGACAGGGAAGGAGACAGTAAAACCTTGTTGGCCGCGTGTGGCCTAGAGAACTGTCCCACTTCTACACAGGATTGAGCATTGTTGAGGAGGGAGGTGTTGGCCCTGACCTAAACCAAGCCTAGCTCTTCCCAAGCACATGTTCTCAGGAGCATCATGGCCTTTCTCCCCACGGGTGCCCTCCTGAACCAAACAGGGGATGTTTGGAGTTCTCCAAGGGTGACTCCCATCTACTTCAGAATAATATAGGGGCATTTGTAGCCCTTAAAGCGTTAATTATTTTTGGAGTGACGCAATGCCAGATTGATTCAGGCTTAAATCGGTTGCCTGGTCCCAACAGGCCTGGCACAAATGGTACCTGCCCTCTGTTTCAGTGCAGGGCTTGTTGGATGTTCAGATATTCTCCCTTCCAGTGCGATTCCCTTCGAGTGACATGTTTGTCTAACACGGGGATAAAGAACAGCTGAGATTATCTGCAGATCTTGTTGTAGGCCCCTTTTAGGCCAGCTGAGACACGGCCCAATCCATAAGCCGTCTTCCTCAAAGGATGCTGAGTCTCCAGGAATTTCTTCTTTTTTTTTTTTTTTAATTTTGAACCGGCTTTGGATTGGGTAAGTGGATTAGCAAGCTGCTTCTCTCTTTAAAGGGCTGATTCAGGCTAGTGGAAAGCTTAATTGCCATGCTGTTAATCTTTGGTTTCCTTACCTTGCAGAACACAGCAAGTACAGTACATGCAGGAGGATGAGCTGGTGGGCTTGGAGGCGAGCACAAGAAATAGAAGAGAGCACCCAAATCCTAGGAGTTTAACAAAAAATGCTGTTCTTTTTTTCAGTGGAGGAAGGCAGCCTGGCCTACAGTGCTACGTTTCCTCTTAGGCCAGGGAGGCTGAGCACAGACTGGTGCCTAGAGCCCTTTTGAGCAAGATGAGTTTACAAAGCAATGTGGAGCCGTCCAGGCTTAGAGAGTGAGTCCTTCCTGTTCTCCCTGGGGTGGAAGAAAAGCCCAATATTTCCTTAAGGTGCTGGGCGTTTCATCCAGGCCATCTTTGTGTCCCCCTCGTGACTGGGTGCTGAGAGGGCAGCTGCTTCATTCCTGCCTTCCTGCTCGGAAGGAGGACAGGCCGTTTCGTCACCTCGGGCACTGCTCCCCACTTGTGTTTAAGGTGACACGTAACTCCTGGTGAGATGTCTGGGGGCTCTCTGGACACGTGTCCAGCCAGGTGATTCATGTGTCACACACCTGCCTCTTTACTCTCTTTCATAATTTTTATTTTCCCCTTACAGTTGGAGTAGGGGAAATCCTGCAATCCTGCTTGCAGGATTTTATTCCTTTTCCTGCGTCTGACCTGTAGAAAACACTCAGACAGGTGGAGCACTTTAGACGTAAGGAAAAGGATCACTTAAAAACAACCCAACACCCTTTCAGATTCTGTGTGTTCTCCAATCTGCCTTCCTGTTTCTGCCCCCTTGGGGCATTTTATGGCCCCAATTTGCAGTTTGTTTTGTTACACGTCCCTGGAGCTGCCCAAGCTGATGTTTTCAGACTTCTTATGCTTGCCTCTGTTCCTGCTTGCTTTCTTGAGCACGGAAGGATGACAGGGATTAGCCATAGCGTGGTACAAGCTGTTCCTGTGCTGTCTCCTCCCAGGATTTGGTAGGCTTTCTGGGACAGAAGTGCCAAGGAGGTTTCATACCCTAAACTGCCAAGAATGGCTTATTCTTTGCTTTTCCAATCAGCAGTGCTAATTAAGAACAACCACCTTGGTCTTAACCCCTCAATTTACCTGATTAGGGAGGAGGACAACGTGCCCCAGGTTGCATTGGCTTGTCAACATCCAGGAAAATCCTGGCAAGTTGTGAGTGTGAATGAGTAATATCCTCGCTTTCTGGCTGGGGTGATTTCCCCAAGAGCTTGAGGGCGGGAGGGGAAGCAAAACTATTTCTGTATTGGGCAACTTCCTCTTCCAGCCAGTAACCTACGTGTGGGATAGCCAGGCCCAGGTTGCTCTTTCTTTTTCCTCTTTCCTTTTTTGTTTTTTCCCTCCTCTCTCTCCAGGGCGCACACGCAGCTTGCTGAGCTGTTCAGAGTGATGCAAGAAATCCTGGCTTTCAAAATCACCTTTAGAACAAATGTTTTCTTGCCAGGCAGCTCCCCAGGGCTGGGGAGAAACTATTGCAGTTGCTGCGGTCCCGATTAAATCAGGCCAATGGCTGCAGTGCAGCTGGTTGAAAACAAGGAGTTTCATTGAGCTCTGTAATCTTTGTTGGCGCCGTTAGTGCTTTATTGGTCCCTTTAGCTTTATTGGTCTCACCTATGTGTTGTGCTGCCAGGAGGGACGTGCGAAGAGGCCGGTGCCAGATGAGAACGTGAGCAGAGACCTGGCTCGTTTCCCTTGTAACAGACAATATTTAGTATCTTGCTGGGCTCAGTCTTGGTACAAACATCTGTGGTTCGTGTAATTGTATCAGATGTTTGGACGTGGCCAAGGCCTGGGGGATTTTTGGTAAGCTTGTTTTGGAATCTGTGTAGCATCCCTGTGTAAGCAGCAATCCCAAAAATCGTGGAAGTGTCTGTGAGATGTCTGCTCCTCAGGCGTAAGTGCGTTCTAAAATATAGGGGTCTGTTAGAGGAAAAATATTCCAGAATAAAACTGCTTCTCCCCAGTCTATAAAAACTGAGTTTAGGACCGATCTTATCTACCTGCATCCAAATAAATTCCCTGCCAATCCAGCACATTTGAGTTTAATGTTGCTTAATTTCTATTAAATTGAACAGATTGCCCTTCTAGTAAAAGGAAAGAAGAGTCTGATTTGAAATGCTCTGTTGTTCATGATGTTAACAGGCACCAGCTAACTTGTTCATGTCAACTTTGGTCTATCTTATCCAACAGGTCACTGGTTATTTAGACGATTGCACCTGTGATGTGGAAACCATTGATGCCTTCAACAACTACAAGCTTTTTCCTAGACTGAATCAGCTTCTGGAAAGTGACTATTTTAGATACTACAAGGTATTTCTTCCATATGAGAATTATGTTTGTGTGTCATTTTTTTAAATATCTCTAAAAGTTTCTGCCGATCTTTTTAAAATTAAATAGCCCATTTTTAATCCTGTTCTTAGGAGTATGGTCAGTGTCAGACTTCTGTTATCAAGAGAGTCTAAGTGCGATGCCATTTGCTTATAAAATAGACTTTATCATTTTAGAGTGAGATTTTTTTCTCTTAATAGCGCAAGCAGTAGGCCAATTAAATGTATTTTTTTCTTTTCTTTTCTTTTTTATGCTGAGTGAGGACTCAGAAATGTTGATGGTAAGGATCAATATTGCGTGAGGAAAGTTTCTGATAAATAAGCTAAACTTTTCCTGTGAAATTTAAGACACTAAGAACAAGCAGACAGGTTAAGTGCTATTGCTGTCAGACTGTCCATTCAGGGAGGTTGTGGTGTGTGCCTCTGCCTGGGTTTGGTTGCGTGTGGTGGGGCTATGGAGCAGGATTTTGCTTGCTGGATGCAGGTGCTTCTGGGGACTCCTGCCTGATTGTGTCTGCAGACAAGACAAGTGCTTGCACTTCTTTAAGAACAGTCTTGAACACTCTGTGCTTCACTGCACTAGAGTGGCACCAATCCATACAAAATCACCAGGACAGGGCTACCCCTCCCTGCTGCCTCTCAGACCTGCAAAGCAAACCTGTGAAGTGCCTGTCATTCTAGAACTGCACTAGCTCCCAGTTTACCCGTTGGCAGAAAAGCAAGACCAAGGTACATTCAATATTCCTTACAGAGAGTTGGGCTGAGCTCAGATGAGCACTCTTAAACCCTAGCACCTTCAGACATCTCAAACTTTAGGCAGCTCAGGATGTTGTGAGTAATGCGACTGTGTTTGTTTTGCCTTTTTTTTCTTATATATAATCTGAGTGCATCCTCACAGTAAGATTCACCCTGTACAACAGCCCAGCCAAGGGCTGTTCCTTGGACCTAGACCACCAGGCTAAGTCTTACCATAGATAAAACTTATTAAAGAAACTAACATCCTTTTCCCTTCCTGTGCTGAGATCTGTAAAGAGGTGTTAAGATTGATCTGAGTGTCATATGAATGGAAATGTCTGTGTGAAAGTGCCAAAAGAATCAGAGCAAGGATTTAAAGAATGGGTGAAAATAAAGGATATGAGGGACAGCAATGAAATTTGTAAGTGCCAAAGGGTTTATTGTTCCCATGCTGCCCTGAGCACTTGCACACCAAATCCAGAAAAAGAAGATGGTTTGTCATCAGAAAGCTGTGCTGTGGCCATAGCAGGCTAGCAGCAAGCCCATCACATACCAGATGGGAGGCAGGCTGTAATCATAAGATGCTCAGAACGTGAAAGCAGAGACAATGGATAGCAAAGTGCCCCAAGCTTCACAGAGGACAAAGTGAGCAATATTCTGAGGGCAAACATTGCCACACGGTCACTGTTGTCTTCTAAAGGGGAAAAAAACAAGTCTAGTACCACAGGACTGACCAGAGAAGTTCGTCATTCCCCAACAAGCAGAGCCTCAAGATGGAGTGAGGACTCGGGCCAAGGTGCCTTGTTTTGTGTCACCAAAAATAGCCAGACCACAGGGCCAGTCTCTGGTGTAAGTGAATGAATGCGAGTGGCTGAAATCAGCTGTGTTTAAACATCACTGTCCTCTTGCACTTTCCCTTCCACAGTTTTCCTCAGTCCCCTCTGAGGATCTTTGTTAGGTTTTGTCTGTGTTTTGCTGTGTGTTATACCAAAATGTTGAAGGTGCTGGCAGACTGAAGGGCAGTTGGTTTGGTGATGTGGAGAAATGCATAATAGCATAATGTGGTTTTTGTAGGTAAACCTAAAGAAACCCTGTCCTTTTTGGAATGACAACAGTCACTGTGGAATAAGAGACTGTGCTGTGAAACCTTGCCCATCGGTAAGTATAAAATCTCTCAGCTCTCCTTCCTGTATGCAGCTTTTGTGGACCAAGATAGGGGAAAAACAGGCAGATGAATTAACCCTGGGTTCTGTAGCTTTAGTAAAAGTGTGGCTCTGGTGGAGCTTTCTTAGTAACAGTAGTAGGTGGTACTGGGATCCTTGAGAACAGCTGAAGTACTAAATTCTTAAGGTTTAAAGAAAGTCTAGGCTTTGAGTAGCTGACCATGAATGCCAGAAATTTGTTCTGGTCCCTCTTTTATTTTGGACATCAATGACATGATTTTTCAGGCGAATCCACTGTTCTTACAAGAAGTACCTCTTGTGTGAATTGCCTGGATACTCGCTCTGTCAGCCTGTGGACCACACTGAGATTTGCTTTTTTTTTACCTAATTAATGCACAGTAGCCCTTACATGTTTTCCAGCAGTCTCTATAACATAAAATGGCTCTTTCAGACCCTTCTATTCTCTACTACAAAAACAGACACTCTTGTGTTTGCATCCTGGACAAAATACTAGAGATTTTGCCTGCACTGAACTGAAAGAAAACATCTTGGCTGGAGGAATCTGTGTGAAAAAAGGGAGAGAGAAAGTGAGTGAATTAGAACTTGGTTGCTGCATTGACAGATCTAGCAGGAATGCCACCCAGCATTCTGGTTTGTGGCTCGGTTACCAGCAGCCGACTATCTTGCACTCTCAAGCCCTGCTTGCTACATATTTTCCATGTCACTGTAGTTTATTTCCATGCATAATTTAAAGCATGATGCCTCGGAAGCAGATGTTTATCCCCCACGGCTTGATAACCCTTTGATAAGCTGACATAAGGCAGCTTTTTGCTTGGTTTAAAAGAGAAAAGCTAAGGTGATACAACATCTTGAAACAAGCTGACACAGCTGGATAAAAACCCATCATTTGTTATATAAATTCTATTATGTTGCAGCCATTTATATTCCTTCTCCCACCCCACCAAATTACTCCTCAAATGATTCTTTTGTTTGCTAAGTCTCCCAAAGATACCAACCATGGACTGAACAAGATGAGGGCTTTTAGTTTATAGCTTCAGATTTATTAACATAACATCAAGTTTTGCTTAAGTGCTTTTTCTCATTAGAAGGATTTGTTTGTGATTCTGTGGGATTTTTTGATAATGTCTTATGTGACACAGTTACATTAATATTCGAAAATGTTCTAGCTAGAAGATACTCTGAATTTAAATGTGCATTGTTGCTGGAGTTTTAAAAGGAGTCCAATTACTGACTCTGGTTTTAATTATTTTCACTGGAGTCCGTTTCTTTCTGAAAGCAATAAAAATAATGCTTGTTCCTTGTGGGTTCCTCCCCTCCAATTGCAAATACCACTTTGTGGTAAATGTTACCTCCCTGCATTCCTGCAGTGTAGAACCTTTTTATAGAACCTTCCTGTTGATGGAAGATGTGGAAGTTGAAGAGAACTTCCAGCCTGCTTGTCCTGTGCCACATGGAGCTGGGAAGCTTAAAACAGGGCATGAAGTGGTAGAAGAGAAACTTTCAGATGACTTGTATCCAGGCTAGGAGCTGCGGTATCTGGGAAGAGACATCTGGGCTTGTCCCAGGAAAACCTGCATCACCTGGAGGCCGGATGCCAGACATCACTGATGGGAGGAATCTCCAGCTCCTCCAAAGTTTATATTGGCTTCCATAGCCTGATGCTGGAGTAAGCAAAACATAACCTGATGCAGCACCCAGGAAAGGCTGCTGATCTGTTTGGAAGAGGAGTCTTGCGAAAAAGCAAAATAAAGCACTGGGAATTGCTTAATAGCAGTTTGTGGAGGAGCCAGAAATCAAATTTGCAGCCGGGTGCTTTGAATACTTCCCAAATTTTAGGAACGTCTCATATTTTAAGAGTTTAGGCTAAAAACCCTCAGCAGCCTCACAAGTCACGTATACTCAATTGTGTCTTTCAGAATGAAGTCCCTGATGGAATCAGATCTGGCAGTTACAAGGTATGTCTGCACGCACAAAATAACCCTTGTTATAGGACTAGTTCTGTGTCATTCCAGCTGTTATAAAAAGCTGTGGAGACTGTTGCAAGTCCCTGCCACAATTGCCACAGTTGCATGAGCTTCTAAATAGCTGCAGAGATCTCGTGGAAGTACAGGACGAGATGAATCATGGAAATGTTTCTGAAACCTAGGCTATTTAGTGTGTTAAAGGCATAATTCTAACAGTGATCAAGCTGCTTTATAATCCTCCCTCCCCACCCCCTTGCTTTTCCACACAGTATTCAGAAGAAGCCAATAACCTTGCTGAAGAATGTGAAGAGGCCCAGAGACTTGGAGCTGTTGACGGGTCTTTGAGGTTTGACTCCTTTTTCCACAGTCTTTGTTTGCCTTGAAGGAAACCTAATATCAATGTCCTTTCCAATAGTCTTTTCCTTTGCTCTCTGCAGTGAGGAGACCCAGGCAGCTGTGGTTCGGTGGACGCAGCACGATGACTCTTCAGACAGTTTCTGCGAAGCTGATGGTAGGGGACCTATGTGATGTGACAAATTTTGTAGTACAATTTCAGCTCCTTAAACTCTCTGCAGAATTTCCAGCCCCATGTGTAACTCTAGGCAGCCTGCAGCATAAATGGCCTTGTTGCCCTCTCCTTCCATGCTTTGAAAGTAACAGGAGGTAAATGCTCCTGACAAAGCTTTGTTGCTGGTCAGGGTCCCTGCTGTAATGGGTTGCTGTGCAGAAATACTGCACCCCATATATGTGTCTTTTTGGAGAGGGACAAGCTGATCTCGTACAAGACTGTTCATTGTGTGAAGGGGTGGCTGGAAGGTGTCATTTCCCTCGGGATCTTTTGTCACTGACGCAGCACTCTCCTTTGCAGACATCCATTCTCCTGATGCAGAGTACGTGGACTTGCTGCTGAATCCTGAGCGCTACACTGGCTACAAAGGACCAGATGCCTGGAAAATCTGGAATAGCATCTATGAAGAAAATTGCTTCAAGTAGGTGATTTGGGAGACAGGCTCCACCCGCCCTGAGGTGCTGACTTTGCAGAGGGACTGCACATGTTTTAATTGCTCCATCAGTCCCCATTCTGTGCTCCTTGCTGCACTGGGTGCTCAGTGTGGGCTTTGGGCATCTCCTGGCATTGCTGCACAGCACTGGTGGGCAAGAGATGTGGAACTGTAGTGTGATTCTCCCCATTGACAGCAGTGCATCTCCAGCATCAAGGCTGGGGTGTAATGTCAGCTACCACTTGTTTGGACATCAGCTTTCCTGATCACAGAGACAAATCCATAACTTTTTCTTCTAAGAGACCTGCATTTCTCTCGACCCTTTCCTGACTGAGCAAAGTAAAAGGGCAGGAGCTTTTCTTAGATCTCCTTAGACTGTGTGATTGCTGGGAAGTAGTTTTCTGTACAGCAGAGTCTTATATTAGTTACTTAAGTCATTTTTCTCTCTTAGGCCTCAAACTGTAAAAAGACCTTTGGCCCCTGGTAGAGGTAAGTCATTTATTCATCTTGCTAAATCTCCTGGTCGTGTGCTGATTTGGGCTCCACAGCCATTTGAGCTGCTTCTCCTGATTCCTGAGAAATATGTCTTAGTTCTTGATTGAGTCTAGAATTTTATGGGTGATCTAAAGGGTACCTGGAAGCATGTCTTTCTGACATCCATCATGTAGAAAGGGAACGTGATTTGCTCCTTGTGGAGGAAATGGGAACTTTGGTGGGACTGGGGGCAGGACTTGAGTTCTCCCTGGATACATGGTTTCTGTGCTCTGCAATGCCAAAGGCATCCGTGAAGATCTGAAATAAAACCCTGCCCAGATCCTGTGGAAACCACCTAGTTAAGACACCTTTTGCCTGCTGCCTTGCTCCCTTCTGTGACATGCCCTGCTATTTATGCCCAAGAGAAGTTTGTTCAAGAACAGCTATCTGAAGACCAATCCAGCAATGCCTGCTGGATTATCCTTGATTTTTCTTTTCCCATTTCCTACGTTTTCCTACATTTCTCGTTTTCCTACAAATGAAGCTTTGTCCATTCTTTGACCAAGCCTTGCACAAAGGAGCAGTGCTGCAGGAGCAGCTCTGGTGAAGGGAATACGCAATAGCAATTTCAGTATCACTGCTTCCTTCTCTTGATGCTTCCCATTGTTTGGTGCAAAATATAAAAGAAATAGCATAGGTCCCTGGAGAGGATAGGGAAGGATTGCTGCTTTACAGATGAAGGGAGCAGGAGGACATAAAATTAGGTGGTGTGACCTGATACCTGTCAGAGTTGCCGCTAGTGCCTGTATGTATGACTAAGACTAAGAGGGGACCTTATTAACATGGATAAATACATGAAGGGGGACTGTAGGGAAGAGGGGGCCAAGCTTTTCTCGGTGGTGGCCAGTGACAGGACAAGGGG
>JAUBOD010000086.1:2310482-2323898 GCA_032353885.1 Nothura maculosa | reverse complement strand
CCCTGTGCCACCTGCTCTAGGTGCCTGCTGGAGCGGGAAGGTTGGACCAGATGATCCCTAGAGGTCCCTTCCAACCTAGAACATTCTGGGATTCTGGGATTCTGTGAAAATACACCTTGTGCTTTGGTGAGCAAGCTCTTTGGACATTGTCATGCTTTGAGCCTTCCAGCTTTCTCCTCTCCAGGTAGGGCCTTAGCCCTTTCTTACCTGGAGGATGTTGGGAGGCAATGGCTTTGCTACAGGTAACACCAGGATAACCACAAAAACGGCCTTTTCTCAGGTGTGATCCTGTCTTTGGGGAATTATAATCAAAGATAAGGTTGTGGCTGCCACTAGGTGGCACGGTTGCCCTTTGGACAGGACATGGCTTCATGTTATTTAAAACAGGATGCCAGCTGGCCGTGTCCTTAGCTAGCAAAATGATAGTAGCTTCACCAACTTGAGTCACTTTCTATCAAGCAGGGCTGCAGCCTTTGCAGTCTTAATGTAACACTCTGCTCTTCTGTGGAGAGACCTGAAAGCCTTTTACAAAGGTGCCACTTGTTTTATAGATGAGGAGGGCATGTGTAGGAAAAAGGATGTGGCCTCCTGAGGCTGACCTGATGGATGACACCGGTAATAGCATGAGGACCAGGAGCTATTTGGCTCCAAGGAGCAACATATCTCTTCTTCCTTTGGCACAGGCCTGCCCAAAAGGTGAAATATTCTTATATAGCCTGTAGGATGTCATCAGTTAGGTAAGAGACATGAACAAACATGCACGTCATCTGTTTTCTTCCTGCCAAGATCCTATCTGAGGTGACATGGCTGGCCCTGCTGAGAAGGTAGCTTGTGGCTTCCTCAAGGTGGGCTGTGCCAACTGCTCTGGGCTTGAGGTTCTCTTACACCCAATGAGCCAGGGGCTGCATCAGACCATTGGCATAGCTTGTAAGATGGTACCTGGGAGCAGTAGGGTTCTCTAAAATGTCCTCTGAGTGCCCATGAAATATGACAACAAACACAATCTCTCTGGCAGGGAGTTTTAAAACCCTGTGGAGGCTCCCTAGCTCAGCATCGTTTCACGGAATCACGGAATGTTCCAGGTTGGAAGGGACCTCTAGAGATCATCTGGTCCAACCTTCCCGCTCCCGTTTCCTTGTCTGTCTTGCAGCAATGATCAGCCTGACGTGTCTGCTGCCCGGCTGCTCTTCTGCCATTGCCAGCGGGCCACCGAGCTGGCACAGCCCTGCAGGAGGACACCCATGGAGCAGCCTTTGACCTTGCTGAACATCCACAGACACCTCAAGCTCATGGGGGCTCCCCTCGTGGTAGGACTGGGATGGCCCTGCAGGCTGTGGCAGTGTGAGGGAACTGGGGCAGATGTGAAGTTGGGGGATATCTGAGCAGAGGGTGGGAATCAGCCCTTCCCTACAAAGGTAATGGGAAAGCTCCAGACTGGGTCCAAGCAAAGAGCAGACCTAACGCTGGATATTACATTACTGAGCCCCAGTGCCTTCATATCATCCTGCAAATTATGTGGAAACACATAAACATGTCATGAAGCAACATGTCAGGGAAACAAAAAGCAAGGGTGCCAGCGCCCGTGTCTTATGGGCAGGGTTTTCAAGCTACCTCAGGGAATGGATGCCAGATTCTCTCAGAAATTAGTAGGTACTTGACATCCAAATTTGTTAGGTCAGCAGGAATAAACATCATAAAACCCAGATTTTTAATAGGGAGGGTCATGTAAGGTTGGAACTGTTTAACTAGGGTTGCTTTCCTTCTGCTTTGATGGAAGGTTTGTAATTGGAATTGGTGGCTTCTCCTTAAAGGTGCTGTTTCTTCAGCTGGAGAATGCGTGGTGGCTTGGGCTGTGCAAGAAATGAGATTATGAGGTATCTCCTCAAGAAATAAGATTGTGAGGAATCTCTTGGCATTCGAAACTGCAGACTGTGGAAACTCTTAGCTAACTTTGAAGTTTTAGTGGGGAAGTTGTTTTCTTTTCATCTCAGCTTCTATCAGCTTGTTAAGGAGATGGCAATCTGGCGGTTAGTTTTCCAGGAAATGAGGCTTCCTGCAGTCTCACTGGCTGGCTGGCTCTGTGTGACTCCCTTCCCAATTGCTTTTGAGTCTGGCAACCAATTCACTATGTTTGACACGTCTCAGAGATAATAAATTCTCAGAAGTCCCATGGAAAGAGATGGCCAAATGGAAGAGAACTGAGGCAAATTCAAATGCATGAAGATGTGCTGCAGTATAATCATGTCTCTTTTCCAGACAGAAGTTGCTGAGGATCCAGAGAAGGTCTCCACTGTTCACTTACAGCTTGGCCTGCCCCTTGTGTTCATCCTCAGCCAGAAGGAGACCTATGAAGCAGACAGGAGGACAGCAGAATTTGTGGCCTGGCAGCTCTTGGGGAAAGCAGGAGTTGCCATTTTACCCAGGTATTTGATCTGAGGTGTTTAGGGGACTTTCCTCTCCATATGTGGTGTTTCTGGGCTTCATGACCGACAGCTACTACCAGGATAATGGATTCATAGTGAACTTACTAAGGTCTGTGTGAGAGGTTGTGAAGCTGGGTTATCTCTCGCAAGAGAATGTCACGTTTGAGAACTTGAAAATCAGATTATAAGTTGAAAATCAGGCTTCATCTGGGCAGATGGAAATGTTTGAATCTCTTGCTGATTTAGAAGTAGAAAAATAGTCAGATATTTCAGGAAGGAAACCTAGAAAGCACAAACCACCAAGGTTTGTATTTTGCTCTCAAATTAATGACAGAGGGAAACATGATAAAGAGCAGGGACTGTTGGAGAGATCATGCATGGTTGCTGCTCACTAAGCAGTGTCCTTCAGTCAGGGATGTGTCTCCAAGTTGTGCTCCGAGATCCTATGAGAAGGAGCACACTCGTGGCTGCCCTTAGGGCAGTTGTTCTGGGAAGAGCTGTTGGTTTCCTCTGTGGCTGCCTCTTAGTTACTCATCTTTGCTCCACAGGCTCAGAAGTGAAGTCTCCTTCTCAGGAGATCTTCCAAACCCGCCTAGATGCCACCTTGTGCCCCGTGCTCCGGACGTCCCTGCTGGAGCAGGGGAGTTGGACTAGATGATCTCTAGAGGTCTCTTCCAACCTTAAGGGTTCTATGATTCTATGTGCTTGGCCAGCCCCTCTGATTTTTAAAGGTTGGAGGGTGCCACAGGAGCTGTGGGTTGGGGCCTTGAGGTGACCTGTCCACTCCATGTCGGTGCTGTTGGCAGCAATTAGAGGAGCTGGAGGAAGGATGGGTGTGGGTGCTCCCTTTCCAGCTTTCTGCCATCACCCTGTGCACAGACACTTGGCTGCATTTACCCATGAGCTAAAATCCACCAGCAGAACAGCTGCACTGGGACGTAGCTACCAGTGTGTTGGCAAAGACCCAGATCACAGAGTGGGAATCCAGACACTTTGTGAAATATGTCTGTTATATAGGGCGGATGGTGTCAGTCCCACCGGGAGGCCATTTGGAGCCTATTTTTGCACTATTGATGTTGATTCAGGTGGGCCAGATTCTGATGCCTCCTCTGGAGCCCAGAGGCACCGCTCCATGAGGATGTGGTGCTGCTGGGAGACATTCCTGCCAGGCCAAACACCATGGGTTGCCTTACAAGTCGCTCTGTCTGACATTCCCTCTTTATTTTGGAAGGGATGTTGTGGATTTGAACGTCCTGCTCCGGTCCAACGTCGCTCTCAAGACACCAGATGAGGTTAGATGTTGTATTCCTGTGCTGTACAAGGCTTATTTCTCTATCTGGGCATGCTTATAACAATCTTCCCAGGGCTTCAAGGTGAATTGTCTTTCCTTAGCAGCACACAAGTATTTGGAACTACCTGAGATTGGTACTGCAGAGAATTATGCAGAAAAAATGGCTCATTTTGGCTGTTAAATGTGGGGTGGCATCTGTAGAGTCCACAATGAGGCAGTGCAGCCTTATGAACTATGTAAGGTCTTTCTTGTATCCAAGCCCAAATTCCCCAAGGATTTGGACTTTAAAAGGCCTTTGGCAAAGTTCTCCTAAGGATTTAGGACAGACATTCAAAAGATAGGAGAGGAAATGAACCAGAATGTGTTGAGAGCTGGAAGGCAAATATCCAGATGTCTGTATTGAACTGATGTGACTGAATGCATTTGGCAGTGATCTGGGAAAAGGGAAGGGCATAAATTGAATAAGTTTGATGAAGATGAGCTAAGCTTTGGAGAGGCCTGACCTAGCTTGTGAGGCAGGATGGAATTTAGCACTCACAGATGCCAGAGAGCACACATTGCCCTCGATGATGTGAACTGTCACACCTGGCACTGCGGGAAGCAGGATCAGACCTGACTGCCCTGCAAGGCCTTCCCGTACGGTGATGACAGATGTGTGTGCTGCATTTCTCCTCTTAGAGCCAATGGGAGGTGCCAGTAATTTGTCATTTCTCTCCCTCAGTTCATTAGAAAATTCATTTGCTCTGAAGAGCCTTTTGCTGAGGCAGTGCCAGAACTGATTTTAAGCTGACAAGGTCTCGTTTCTCAGAAAGACATTTTGTTCTTTTCTCTCCATGGGTTGGCCATCCATTGCACTCAGGACTACTCTTCTTTGCAGAGCTCCTTGAGATAAAAGATAGTTTGGGCCAGTTTCCCAGGATGCTCTGACCTAGTCTAAGATGGTCCTTCTGGAGAATCCTGCTGCAGTAATTGAAGACCTTCCTGCCCTTGGTGTCTGCTGCCAAAGCGGGCGGCTGCCCTGGGCTGTGTACCTGAACCTCAGCCCTGTCTTTCACAATTGGTCTCTGGGCTTTTTCTCCAGCAACAGGTTTGTGTTAAGATGTTGGGAGGTGGAGCAGGTGTTGGCTTCCACCCCCCAGCTACACCTACAGAATCCCATGTTGTCCCAAGTACTTTCTGACAAAGAAATATCATTCTGGAGTGAGGTCACCTTGTGTGCAGGTGAAATTGGGCCATAGAAACACACTCCAGAAGTTTCCCTGTTTAGCAGCTTTAGGATCTTTTTGGCATGTCCCCGAGTAGCTGGGTGGTAGGGAGCCTTGGACAGATCTCCACATGAAGCTTGAGCGTGGCTTGCAGATGTATTAGACACAGGGATCCACTGATTTATTTTGTATTCTTTAGGGTGTACCAATCAAATACCTCGTTCTGGAAGACACTGATGAAGTTATAAACCTGGTGGCAGATAAGAGCAAGTTTGAACAAATCCAGGAGGATGAAGATGAGGAAGAAGAGGATGAAAAAGAGAATGATAATCGAGGTATCCAACTAAACCATGAAATGCTTAGTCATGAGATAAGAGATGCAGTCAGAATTTTTGCAAATCAGAGGCATAGTCTCAGGACTGTACAGAGTGGATCTCCCATTCTCTGCAGACCACTGAAGATTAGTGACAAACAGGAATAATTTTTAGGGCAAAGTCCAGGGGTAAAAAACGGCAGCTGTTGCAGAAGCAGTTGCAGAGGTGCTGCATGAGGCAGGTGCTTCTGTTTGAGTGAGTCCAGCTCGAAATGCTTCAGAGGGCTGAAGGGTTTGAAATGCAGTGACCCAGCCCTATTTCCCCCCCAGGCTCTGCAAGAAAAGCCTCAAAATCACCAGCTCCTTTGGAAAGGTTTGAGTCCCATTTTTCTAAGAGCTGTTTCCTGTGTTTCGGTGCTGCTTTCCCCAGGTAGAGAACAGTGGCCCCTGTGATGCCTCCTTGAAAATACACTTGTTTTCCAGACAGAATTTCATTGTTTTCCAAAACGTGTGGCAAAAGCTCCTAGAGGGACTAGTATTCAAGATAATTAAAAAATAGTGTCCAAATCTGAGGATGCAAGTGAGTAACAGTGTGACACAGCATAAGTGCGCTCTAATGAGTCTGTGCATCTGCCAAGGAGTGTTTCTGTGTCTGTTTCCTCTGCTTAACCCCCTGCTGACACTCACTGTGTCTCTGCAGAGTGGTGCTTCATAAAATGTGCCAACGGGGGCTGCAGTTCCCTAGAGAAAACAGCTCTTTGCTCAGAAAACCTTCACCTTCCTAGGTCCTTGCAGATCTGCAGCAAACACAGTGCTCTGCATAACCCTCAGAGGGAGCTCTGGGTGCCTGTGGGTGGGTATATTTGTGCCCTCCCAGCTGCTGTTGCCCATGGGAAAGGCTGTGTGCCTGTGAAAGCACCTTGAGCAAGCAAGGAACTATGCCCAGGGCAGCAAGGAAGCACCCAGGAGTTGGTAACAGACACTAAAAACCTGCAGTTTCTTTTGTGCAGTGACTCTCAGATCAGCCTGTCTTGTGTCTGTCCTTGACACCAGTGTCTTCTTGGAATGCGTTGGGAGACTCCACAAGAATCCACACTGCACTACTGTACTGTGCGGATACATGAAATTCCCTCCCTTCTCCCAAATTCTGCGCTGATTGCTTGCAGATGATGAATTCCTGTGGCCTGGGTGTGCATGCTTGTTTTCATGCGTGGTCGCTGGCCTCTTGCAGACGTTCAAGATGATCAGGTGGTGGAAGCCGTTTCCAGGGACAGGAAGCAGGAGCTGCCCCTGGAGCAGATCCGCACGCTCACCGAGGACACCTTTCACTCGGCGCTGCTGGAGCCTGCCCGGATGGTCGTGCTCTTCTATGCCAGCTGTGAGTATGAAGCAGGGAGCTGCTTGCTGCATTTCCTGTGTGGTGATGAGCCTGGAGACAAGGTTAAGTGGCAAAGAAATGCTCCGTCCTGCCCCATCTGCCCTAAGCCGTCATCAGCAATCAGATTAAATCAGCTCCTCTCATTGACTGGTACTGTGTTGAGACAGAGTACCTCACTATAAAAGATATCAGTGCTCATGGGCCACTTGAGTGGGTTTTTTTGAGACCTAAAGGTCCCTTCCAACCTCAACCATTCTGGGGTTCATTCTGTGATTCTGTGTTTTCCAGCTTCCTTGTACAGTGTCCACCTGTGAGACAAGAGTGGAGGCTGTGATAGCAGAGAATGCTGGAAAATTGTTTGTTTGTATAAAAACAAAGCCCTGCTTTCTTTATTTCCTTCAAATTCTTGCACAAAGCTTGAAGGAGAAGCGTGACCTTGTCAGGGAGCAATCCTGGGGCCGTTTGAGCCCTGTGTGCAGCTCAGAGCTCTCTCCTGTGTTTCAGGGGAGGCAGTGTCCCTGGCAGTGCTGCGCTCCTACGTGGAGGTCGCCGATCACCTGAAAGGTAAGATGTCTGAGTGCTTCTTCAGCTGGTTTGCACGTGCCCTGGACCAGCAGGAACCAGAAAACTGGGACAATGATGGTAGTACCTCAATCAGTCACCTATAATATCCCTTTTTTTATCTTCCCAAACTCTTAAGGAAAGCATACCCACATCAAGTTACTTAGGAAAATATTTTGTTTCTTATTCAGGGATCCTTACAGTAGCTTTGTGCTTCTGCAAGGTTAGGACATTGGGAATGCAGCTTTGTGTGATGACATTGTGCAAATTGGTAGCCACCAGCTGTCTTGGAGCTCAGATTGTGCTGTTGTGCATGGGCTCCTGTTTGTGCCCCTTAGAGCAGGGTCCTGTATGGAGCAGGAAACGCTCTGCATGCTCCATAGCACAAGGCTCAGAAGCCCAAACTGAGCAACAAATAAAACTGCTGGAGCTGCACATGAGATGTGCCACACTTGGGAATAGCCCCTGGGCACTTGCTCTGGAGTCGAGCAGTGATCAGCGTGGGCTTTGGCAGGAGGCAGAACAGACAGGCTTGAGCAAGTTCAAATCCACTGGGGGCAGGATGGTGTCAGAGAAAGAATTTAAAATGATGGTTATGATGGGTACTTCAGGGCCTGGAGACAGCCTTAATTGCATGGAAGCCTCACAGGCAGCCACAGAGCCCCGTAAATAGTTTATGGCAGCAAAGAAGCAGTAACATTTCAAGCCAATGTGCTTCAGGTTGTCTAGCAGTAATGACAGAGGGCTGGTCCTTCAGGAGGGTCTGTGATATTTTTTGAGGTGCCTAGGCCCCAATTTGGCTTGAGAGCTTGAGCCCTGTTCCTGTCTGTAGTCAGTGAGGAGTGGTTGGCTCTTCTGCACTACCACCAGGCTTATATGGGCTAAACCATCTTCTAGAAATGCTCGTTTCTACTCCATATTACAGAGGGATACTCAGATGATCCCATCCCTAGCTCGTATTGGCATGGCAATGAAGTCCAGGGGATCTATATCAGAGATGTTCTGGCATCCCTGGAGGTAGATGGTGTCTTCTCCAGTTTTAGTCCTTCATCAAGGCTCATTTCTCCTCCCAGTGATGACACTGTGCAGGTCTCAGCCAACTTCCTAGGAAGGAGATACAGCAGGAAAGGCTTACAAGAAACTCCATGGGAAAGCTCAGGACAATATTATGATTTGTATTAAAGCTCTTCTGCAGTTCATAGTTTTCATGGGGGAAATGTCACCAGTAATATGATCTGGACTGAAATCCCTGAGGTGAACAGGGAAGCTAGGAAGAAGTCTTGTTAGAGTGATTGTGATTAGCGATGATTTGAGGCTTCCTCTAGACTCTCTGGCTGTCAGACCTGCTGGAGGAGCAACTTGGGAGAGTTAATGGACCAAATCCTGCTTCTTCCTGAGCCGTGGTGAAACCTTGACCGACTGTGTGAGGCCAGGCCAGACTTTAATCATGTGTTTCTTTACTCATTTGATGGCAATCTCTGCACATGAGAGCAGCCATAGTCAGATTCTCAGCAGAGATTACGAACGGATGGATTTCAGGGACTTTCCTGTACGGATCACTGAGGTCCTGCTGAAGTTCCCCTGGCCAGATGTGACTCATGGAATGACTCCAAGCTGCTCTCCCTGTTGTGATCTTGGAGAGGATGGAGAATGGTTGCACAGTTCCCCATGGGTGGAAGTGGCCACTTGTAAAAAGAGCTCAACAAATGAGCTACAGCCCTGCAGAGCTGTGATAGCCAAAGGAAGAGGAACTGATAGAAAAGGGGTGTGAGAGGTTCCCAGTCACAGCAGCACTGTGATTGTCTCCCTCCTGTTTGTGCAATCGTGGCAAACACAGTTTGGTGCCCTTTAGTCTTTCCTGAAAGGAGAGATGGTTTTGGAGAGAAGCGTTTTGGCCATGTGGTCAGGTAGTGCCAGCTATTTCTCATCTCTACATGGTGTCTTTTGAGCAGGGTTCACAATTAGTTAGCAAGTGGAAATGGAGGGAACTGGAGAGAGCTTCTTGCAAGATGCAGCTCTGTCTTTACTGCTGAGGGAGACTTCATCACAGGCAGGGCTGCCAGGGGAGCTGGAAGACCTGAAAAAATTAGGGTCCCAGTTCTCTTCATTATGGCCATGGGTTGTTTCTTAGGGTGGGCAGGAGTCAAGGAACTAAAGCAGATTAAGGTTATGGCAGGACACATCAAGAGCAGGAGTCGTATCACTTGTGAGACTGCCAATCCAGGCAGCACAGCCCAAACCTAGACCCCTGGCAGATCTCAGGGAATCCATGAACTTCCAAGTGCACACCAGAAGTTGATGTCCTGAAGGTCCAGATCAAAGCAGAGTTAAGCTGGGCTGGGCAAAATAGTTTGCAAGAGATGCCAGTGCCATGGGGCAGAAGTCTGGTTCAAAAGAAAGTCATAAGATAATGTGGTGCTGAAAACCACAGCTGAGAACCAGTGAGTGTGGCTTTGGGGCAACCTCTCAGCTCCCCAAAGTACTGGCGTGTCTGCGCTGTGGGGTGGAGCACATATCCTAAGGGCTTGGAAGCCAACAGCAGCTGCCTGAGGTGTGAATCACCCACACCAAAAACCATATTGGAGAGGCAGGACTAGATTCCTCTTTCCATGACAATTCTCTGTGCAAAATGGCAATGAGACCATTAGACCATCTGGGATCTAATGCAAGTGGATGGAAGAGACTGGGAACTAGAATGACCTCATAACTCGTCCTATAACAGATGTTCAGCAGATCATCACCAAATGAAGTTTATAGCAACCCAAATGTTTTCCTCTTGCTAAGAATCAAGGCTAACAAGAGATCAAGAGAAGCCTATTTTTTCTTGCTGAACTGAGCACATTTTCTGCTCTTGCAGCAAGACTGAACCGTTCTCACCATGACCCACTGCAAAAGCAGACTGGTGACCGTCCAGCCAGGAGTAAGCACACCCAGCCTGTGCTGAGGACACCACAGGGCACAGTTCAGAAGGAAGGACTGAGATCATTCCCAGAAGGAAGAAGACTTTGGCTAGTTTTCACAATGGTTGGTTTGATGATAAACAATCTAAGTTCCTGGGGCTGCAGCATGGGTTGTTTGTCAGAAGAGCCCACCTTTCTGATCTGCAGAGGTACCACTGTGAGCCTGGGGAAGAGCTGATGTTAACAAGCCGACCATGCTGAAGGCATCTTCTAGTTGTCCTTCACCTCCCTCCAGCATTGTGGTCTTTTTAACTTCTATTTCCGGGCCATTTCACTATCTCCCAAAGTTTTCTACTCCCTTACGGAGTGCTGTATGCAATGAAGTCACAGGGCATGTGAGAGGGGGAGGGATGAGCCTGCAAGTCAGGGCTTTATCCCTCTAGCTGTTCTGTTGCCCAAAGATCAGATGTTTCACAGGATTTTTTTATAGAGGAGTGGTCCAAACACTACCTTAAACATATTGCTGAAGACAAGCAGAGGAAACAGTGTTCTGAAATCAGACTGTGACTGCAGTAACCAGCCAAGACTAAGCAAAACTGTGTGCCCTGCAGGGAAAGTAGAAGCCATGGCTGGAGCCTGTCTTTATTGCGGGAGTATCAAAGCTTTTAAAGAAGAAAATTCTGGCCCAGGGATGTGCTATTCCAGGAGGTGTGCAAGGCGTTGAGTGCCTTTGAAATATGATGGTAGAGCCACACTCAACAAAACTGAGCATTTGGAAAGGTGTCAGAAGAGCTTCAGTGCAGATATTAGAGGTAATCCATCTAGGAAAGAATAATCTAAATAACATTGCTGAATTTGGAACGGGTGGCTATGGCTCAGAAAAAGAGAGTGCAGTTGTTGTTGGCCATTCCCCAATACTGTGAGGTGCGCGTGAAGCCAAAATAGCCACAAAGTGCTTAGTGTTGTGAGGAAAAGCATTGAGAAGAAGATGGGGGACAACACTGGTGTGCCCCTATTTTGAGTATTGTGGGCACCTCTGGTCTCTGCCTTTCAAGGAGGGTGTAGAAAAGGACAAGTAAAATAATCAAAGCAATTGAGAGACTAAAGAGGCTGTGACCCTTCTGTTGGGGAAGGAGAATGCTGAAAGGGAGATGATTGAGTTGTATGGAGTGATGAAGGTGCTGGTGATCTTCAGCCCTTTTTCTCCAGGCCTTGCAACACTAGAACTAGTGAGCACTGGAAGAGGATTGCTTGAAAACCAGTCAAGTGTTCTTGCATGCAGCGATGGGTTAACAGTGTGTGCTCAATGAAATTTCCTGAGATCTTTTCCTGCAGTGATGCTGTCCAGGTGGTCGTTTCCCATTCTGGATTGGATTCCTCCTCTTGAATTGCAGCATTTTTCATGTAATTTAATCTTCTTTGCTTTGTAGCCTTTGGACCAGCTGTCCAAAGCTGATCTGTTTCTAATACTAACCCTGGCCTTCAAAGATCAGATGTTTAAGGGATTCTTGATATTTTTGTGTGTGTTTCCCACTTTGTTCCCGTTGACTTGGTGATTTATTTTGTCCTGGGTTTATACGATCCCTAGGCTAGAAGTTCTCTTTGTTGCCTGTTTTTGCAGCTGAAATCATAGCACAGAAGCATCCTGAGTTCCTCTTTCACCTCTTTTCCCACCCAGCAGCTAAGCTGTGACCACAGGGCTGAAAGGTCTGTTACTAACTTAACTCCTAAAACTGATGATTATTTAATAATTAATAACATGGCCCAATTTGGGATGGTACAGGGATCATCCTGTGCAATGTGTTCCTCAGGTCTAGGGGCTGTTTTGGGGATCACAGTCACTTTCAGTACATAAATCCTTGGGGTAGTTTCCACAGCTCATGTGGCAATACTTAGGCTCATATATTAGGGACCTTAGAGCCACATTTCAGCTCAGCTTTAACAAGGCATCAACACCTTGTTTCTATGTATTTTTTTTCAGATTTGGGCAAGATTGTGTTGTGATAGATGTTAAGAACCAGCTCTGCCAGATCAGAGGTGTAAAATAAATCCAGGAGCAGATTTCTAATTTAAGATGTTATTTCACGGTCTGCAGGAAGACACAAACCATTTGTACTCTCCTGGAGTGTTTTGACAACTCCTGACTGTCTGAGTGGAATTACAGCCCCTTAGCTCCGTGCTGCCACTTGTTTCTTTCTCTTCATCCATTTGACACAAGGCAGAACAGCAGTGAACTCCTAATGAAAGAGTGGCAAAGCAGAGCCTAAAACAAAGGATGAAGCAAATGGCCCAGTGGGATGTAAAGGATGTATGGATAGGGGATGGGAAAACATGTTGGACATCAACTATGCCTTCACCTTATCTGTGGGAATGCCTTGCCATTCCCTGGCTGACAAACTTCTAACTTATTAGAGAGATTGTTTCTTCTCTTTTAACCTTCTAACTTGTTAGAAGGTTAAAACCTTCCCACAACTTTTTTCTTTTTACTGAAGACTCAGTTGGCTGTCAAAAGCTTTGTGCAATACCTGACCAAACTTCACTGCCTGGAAGTGGGTTGTTTCTTGTCCTTGTCCAAGTGGCCATTGTCTACTTTGAAGCAGACTTTCCATGTTGTTAGATTCACTGGGCTTGGGATCATTTGCAGATTGCTCTCCGTTCCATCATCAGGTCCTTAACAAAAGTAGTGATCTGAAGCAAACCCAGGACAGACTGAGGAGAAAGCTCCATCTCTTTGATCTTCTGTGCTTCCGAGAAACCCACATCATCTCCCCTTGCCCGGGATTCTAAAGGACAGAACACCTCGCAATAATCCATCTCCATGCATATACTTGTCTCTACATTTACCCCATCTTTCCCATGTAGCTGCTAAATCCTGTCCAAACAAATTTAATGAAGGCATAAAGATCCCTGTGATATTAAATTCCTGGAATGGGCATGGACATCGTATGGCCTGAGGACTACGCACAGCCCTGCTGTCGTTGGTCAAGCACGCAAGTAGGTAAGAGCAGGTCAGGCCAGCTTGGCAACCAAGAGGTAGTGGCTAGTTAAGACAGTCACAGCTCGCCTGCATGGTTAGCACGTTAGCCCTGGACTAGCAGCAGCATGAGCAGGTTTTTGCCCATCTTTCAGATGAAAGGAAGGCTGCTAAGGACATGGTGGAGCTGCCAGCCCTGTGTCTTGGTCATGTGGGAAGCCTGCAGGTAACCAACATCCATGTGTTTCGGTGCTTAGCAGTTCCTGGGGTTTGCAACTTTTGTGAAGCTCATAAAAAACTCACACAGAACTTCTGCCAGCCAACAAGAATCAGTTAGACTGCCTCTAATTCTCAAGTACTCCCTATTCCTG
>JAUBOD010000086.1:2158435-2181272 GCA_032353885.1 Nothura maculosa | reverse complement strand
TGGAACCTCCTGTGTTCCACAAGTGGTGTGAGAAGCACCAACTTCAGGGTTATTCCCACAAGCCTGGACAAGCTGTGGGCTGTTTCGCTTTGTTTTTCCCCTCAAATCCCACACAAGCAGCAGGGAAACCACCAGCAGGCAGGTTCAGCCCTGAGAGACCAGACTCCTTGCGTTCACTTCCCATCAACCAAGGGAGACGCTGTTACAAGGCAGGACCACACAACCACAACCAGATTCTCCTCCTTTTTAAGGCTTAGAGGAGCAAACATTTCCTCAAGCCCTCCAGCCTCCTCTCTAAAGAAACCTCTATGTATGGACAATAGATCATACAGCCCACATAGAGCAACCTGCCCCACCAGAGCTCACGTATGACTTTTGGATGAAGAAAATAAGCAGCAAATCCCCTCTAAAAATGGTATTTTGGAAGTTTTGCCTCAGTAGAGGAGCGAGGGAGGCGGTGCCCGTTCCCAGCGGCTCTGCTCACCTGGCTGCTCGGTCACGTCCACCTTGGCCACGTTCACCTCCAGATCCTCTCCCCACTCGGCGAACTTCTCCCACTCGGGCTGCAGGTTCTGGCAGGCCGGGCACCAGGGCGCGTAGCTGGAGGCACAAGGGGGGGATGTCACACGGGGGATGTCACCCCGCGTGGACCCCCCCACCTCCCCCAATGCACCCACTCACAACTCCACCATCCACTCGCCCTCCAGCAGCGCCCGCCACGTGCCGTCCGTGAGCGCCTGCACGTGGCTGCGCCCGCCGCGCGCGGCCGGCAGCGCCGCGCCGACCCACAGCGCCACGCACAGCGCCGCCGCCGCCATCTTGCCGCGCCGCGCGCCGCTTCCGCCCGCACCGGGCGCCACCCCCTGCACTGCGCGTGCGCGCAGCGTGGGGCGGGCTCAGGGGGATGTTCCAGCCAATGGGACGTCGAGGCGGGAGCTTCGAGCAATGCTGGTCTTGGCCAATGAGAGGCGTGGGGCTTTTCCCGCCACAGCGCCTCGCGGGCGCCGCCCTAACGGTTTCCTGAGGGGAAGGGAGGCGACGGATCCATAGGAGCCGTTTTGGGGGCTCTGACCCGGCCAGCGCCGCCGCGACAGCAGCCCCAGCGCTGGAAACTGCCCAAAGCGCGGCAGGGAGCTGCTGCTTTAGGCTGATGAGGTGATGAGGGCACTGGGGCTGCGCTGGGAGAGGAGGCTGAGGGAGCTGGGGCTACTCCGCCTCGGGAAGGTTGAAGGGGGTGTGAGAGGCAGCTGAAGGGAGTGTTGAGAGAATGGGATCAGGCTCTTCCCAGTGGTGTCCAGCAGTGGAATAAGAGGCGACAGGTGCAAAATGAAGCAAAGGATGCTTTGTGCAAACATGGAGGGAAAAACAAATTATATATATATATATGTATATACACATATCTCAAACCACCACTGTGAGCACAGGAAGAGGTTGCCCAGAGAGGCTGTGGAGTCCCCTTACCTGGAGATAATCAAGATCATGAGGACAAAAAATATATATGTGTGTATATATATGTATATATATATATATATATGTATATATATCACAAACCACCACTGTGAGCACAGGAAGAGGTGAGCACTGTGAGTCCCCTTACCTGGAGATAATCAAGGTCATGAGGACAAATACATATATGTGTGTATATATATGTATATATATATATCTCAAACCACCACTGTGAGCAGTGGAAGAGGTTGCCCAGAGAGGCTGCAGAGTCCCCTAACCTGGAGATATCCAAAGTCATGAGGACACTTTTGAAACCTGCCCTGCTGGAGCAGGGCACTGCACAGGATGATCTCCAGAGGTTCCTGCCATCCTCAGCCGTGGCTGTTCCCGCTGCTGCTGCTCTGAGGAGGAGGGTTTCTCCATGGAGAGCATGGAGGGTCCCAGGTCCTCAGGCTGCCTGACCTCCCTGTTCAGTGTTTTGCCTCTGCTCCAGCCCTGTTTCCCACTGTGGCAGAAGTAAGTAGCTCCTAAAAAGAAGTCAAAGCAGAGGTCACAATGAATAAGCACATAAATTCCATGCTGTTTTCCTGCAGCCTGTTGAGAGCTTAAGATTTTAGAGACAAAATGCATGGACTTCCTCTACTGCCAAGGCTGCTCCAGCTCTTGATGAGGAGAGGCTGCAAGGGTACAAGTCACCTTCCTTTGTGGAACATTTATTTTGCCTTCCAAGGGGAGCTTTGCCAGAATTGAACATCCCACAGTTCAAGGCTTTGCCAGGTGAAGAGATCTGTCCTGCAGTAGCCATTAGGGCACTGCAGCAAAATTAATATTCTTTAATTTTCAATTTTGACAGTGTTTCTATAGTACAATGTGTATGTTCCTTTTAGATGAGAACACTGGTGCATTACTGAAGGTTTGCTGAAGCTTGTTGCTCATAGACTCAGGGCTCATCAGCAATGCGTTGCATATACAGCACAGCTCGCTTCCGTTTTATTTTAGTGATAATTGGATTCTTGAAATTTCCTTATTGATACTCCAAGAATATCTCAGTAATGAGATGCTAAGAGCTGTCCTCAGCACGCATCCTGGTAATTTCAGCTGCATTCAGGAGCGAGTGATCCCATTTTTTAGTGATGCTGAAGAAGAGGACCATTAAATGTTCTTTTCCTTCGTGCTGCCCAGATAGATGCAGATGCAACTTACGAGGCTGAACGAGGAGGATTGGGGATGATGTTGATCCAATCCATGTGCAGGTTGAAGAAAGAGTGAAAATACATGGCAGAAATACCAGCAAGGACTGAGTCCTTGCACAGCTTGTAGGTGGCACCACAAGAGAGCTCCCTAGGACCAAGTCCCACCTCCAAAAGAAAATCTAGAACCATGAGATAGCAAATTGTGTCATTTAATGATCCCACTTTCAAGGGAGGAGGAGCCGGCGTATATTCACTGTAATTATAAGTAATAAGCAGATGTCCCTGCTGGAGCAGGGGGGTTGGACTAGATGATCTCGAGAGATCCCTTCCAAGCTCAACCATTCTGTGATTCTGTGCATAAAAACCATTTCAAAGGCACAGCAAGCTCCTATGGGAACAGCTCAAAGGCTCCCAAATGAAGCACAGCTCCTTCCACTTGTTATCAGTTATTATTTTAAGAGTAGTAGCTACTGTGAATTACTTTTTTAAAAAATCTCCATTATTATTACATTGACATTTTCATGTTTCCTTGGATTGTTGTGAGGCTTTTGAGAACAAGAAGACCTTGGCCATATCTTTTATCTCCAGCCTCTTCAGCTCAGTGCTCCCAGCTGTAGGGAGAAATGTCTGCCATGTCTTTCCAGGTTCAGAGCAGCATTTAACAGATTTAACAGCCATCCAAGTATGAAATGGCTCCAAGACTCTGATCTTTAGAAACCTGATATGTCTCTGTACCGAGTCCTCCTTTAGGCAATCCCAGGTAACCATCCACATTCTTTGGGAAAGCTCCAAACGCTTCTGCAAAAGGCAGAACCTTTAATCCCATCCTCCAGTGGGATTAAGAGCTGGCTGATGGAAATCATCAGATGCAAATCCCTGTGTGCAAGAATCTCAACCACAGAGCTGAGCTGGAGGTGGGATGAGCTCCCCGCTGTGGTGAGGGAGTGGGTGGCGATTTGTTTCATTCCCTTTTTTCAGCTCTGCCACACAGTGGCAGGATTGAGGCTGCTTTTACCCCTGCAACAGAGAGAAGGAAAAATCACGCTCTCTAGTAGAAAAATGACCCACATTTTTTAAATGAACATATTGGCATATTTCAAGATATTTATGAACAGGATTGTTTTTCTTTAATACTCTCACTCTTGTTCTTAGCTTGTTTTTTAAGGAGTTTAGGTAAATGGAAGTGTGAGATGAGAAACCCTCCTACACACACAGAGGCACAATAACTTCTCATCATTTGGGCCACTTTCAGCAAAGCTGGCCTTCCAGAAAAAGCCAGTCTCTGTGTGTTTCATGAAAAGACTTGCCAGCTACTTGTGCACAACTGCCCTGCAGAAAGACTGAAGTGCCAACTCAGGTGTATTATTAACCGCAGAGGAGTGATGAGTATTGTCACTGCAGGAAAAGCTTCAGTCAGCAAGAACACTGGGCAGACGAGTGATTTAACCATAAGACATTGATACATTCAGCTGCCCACAGACCTATTTGTTTTTAATTCCAGATGAAAGACACTGAAGTGAGAAGTGCCTGGGCAGTACAAAAATTATCCCTTTTGATGTCATCTGTGGCTTGGCAGAACAGATTTCACAGGGCCAAGTGGGAGGAAAAATACTTAGTTTCCTTTTTTTTTTTTTCAGCTAATGTGAAAAAGACCCCTGTGCACAACTGTTTCAGTATTTCTCCAGAGTTAAAGCCAAAGAAATGTTCACATTTTCAAAATTCAACCTGTTCTGTAGGTGGCCAAAAATAGAAGAAAGAAGAAAACCTACCCCTTTTCACCCACTCTTTTTTTTTTTTTTTTTTCCCAGCGTGGTAATTCATCTCCATTGGAAATGGGAACAGACTGAAGCAGCCCTAGTTTTCCTTGCTTTCTTTCCCTTTTTCCCCCTAAATAGACCCCATTTGCAGAGCTGGTGCTGATGAGATGCCAAGCAATGATGCCCAGAGCTTTCCTGCCCATAATCACCCGTGGCAGATGATGAGAGGTCACTGTCCTAGAGACCAAGGTGAAATTGGCCCAAGCCCCATGCTGTGTTTCGGCCCACTGCAGGCACATGAATTGCTCCAGCCTGCCTGATTTATTCAGCTCTTTTCTAAGTTTCCTTATGGGAAAGTTGGCATTTTTAATCTCACGGAGAATGGTTTTCTGGGCTTCAGCATTAGACAAATTAAAGTCAAGAGCTAATTGCTTTGCGTAGCTCCAAATTTCATGCCAGAAAGACAGTCCATGCATCAGTGCTTCCACCTAAGGAAAAGTCACCCTCACCAGAGAAAATGATTCAGCCCTACCTGCCTAAAGGGAAGAGCACAGAGGATGCCAGCGACTTCCCAGCAGCTAGATTGGGCTCAGAGCCTGGGAAAATGGTTTTCACAGCCTAGTCCTTCTGCTCCCCAACATCTCAGCTGCTCCCACACAGCCTTACAGTGTCTAGAAGACAGTATTTTAGGGGTTTAGATTCTTGAAAGGTTCTGCTACACATCAAGCAGATTTTTACCGCATCAGCTTCTGCATTACAGCTCCCTATTATGCAATTAATTCCTGACAGCATTTGAGACAGCTGGGGAGAACGCCACGCGCAGCAAGGTTTGGGCATGGTGCTTTTGAAAACTTCCTAGAAAACCTCACAAATGCTGCAGCCCTCGCAGGCACCGGCCATCAACCTTCATGTGCTGAGAAACTGCACAAACTGCTAGTTATTCAGTAATTAAGTGTCTCTCTAGATTCGTAATTGTAAGTCTTGCCTCTCCTAGTCACTGTTTCCTCATTAGGTAGCTGTTTTCTCAATGCAAAATCATTACCTCTGATGGGATCACAAAATCTCTTTAAACTCTGTGGAGATGATTGGGAAAAGTGTGTTTTTGTGCGATGGTTACCATGGGAACTAAAGTGGACAAATCTTCATAAAGCAAAAGTCAAACATTGCATTTCAGGCAATTAATAGTCTCACTTGTTTATTCGTTTAATTTAACTCTTTCATGCATCATACTCTTGTTTCCATCCTTCTCAAATTGCATTCGTCCCCCATAGGAAGTGCAGCGAGGGGAGCTGCATTGTTTGCACCGTTTCCAGTTGGCTTTTAGTGCACAGCCCACACCAAAGGGCCAGGCCATAGCACCCTAGATCCCTCCTCTTCCTCCTCATCCGTGTACCTCTCTTGGAAAAAAAAATCATGTAGCTGGTTGGTCTGGAATACTTCAGGTTGCAAGATTTCAGCTCAGGAAAATAGTAAGAGACTGAAAGCAGGAAACTGCAGTGCAGAATACTAGGCAGTCTGAAATATGTGTGTTGCTACCTCCTCTGCTGGCAACATTTTGCTGCAAAATCAGTCATATGCAGAAACCATGGCTGAGAATGTAAAATAAAGCCTGCACTTGCAAAGACAGGCCAGCTACTGCCATGCATACACAAAATCCTGCCCTCAGGTATTTTCTGCAGGTCTGTATTGGTGTAAATCCTTTATGGCCTTCTGGTTTTACACAATTTTGCATCAGTCTAAACAGCTGCTTTTTTGCTGTCTTTTAATGGCAAGAAACCAGTTGCCCTGAGGCCAGGACAAGAATTTGCCTAAAGGTCTGAGGGGCAGATAGAGGAAAATGATATAAAAAACCATTTTCTTTTAGAATGTCACTTCTGCAAGAAGGGCTGCGCGAGTATTCTTGTGGCTTAGGAGCTCCTGCAGATGTGATGTGTACAGAGCTTGTTCAAGCACACCAGAAAATAGGCCTTATTTAGCTCATTACATTCAGTCAATGAAAATGTTCCAGCCTGCGTCCAGCTTCGCTCTTTAAAAATCCCCTGGGAGATGCCAGCCTAGTTTATTGCTTTTCCTGTGTGCAGCAGGAATAATGCAAAACTGCCCAGAATTTGGCAGTTTCAATTCTTCTGTCATTCTAGGCACCTTAATTCAGGTAGTAATATACAAAACAGCAAAATAGAGCTGTGAGATAAGGCTTTAAAATGTCTATCAGGCAAAATCCCTTCTTACCTTTCTTTCTTGAGCTAGAGTGCAGTTCCCCTAACGAAGCCTCCTAGATTCCTTCATAAAACTCATTTTCTTGCTCACTCCAGAACTAGCTGAGCAGGAAAGCAGCACAAACCACCACCCACTCGTGCCCCTGGCTGCCTTTGCAGAGGAGCTGGGAGCAGGCAGGGCACCACGTGGCCACGTTGTGTGTGGGCCTGTTCCTACTCGCTGCCTGGCTTGGAAGACCTGCCCCAGCTTTTCATAAACTCTTAACATTTTGAACATTAACACGTTCAAAAGAGTTGTACTGGGCAGCAGATGAGGAAGTGCTAGTGCTTTTGAGGCCAAAAATAATGCTTCCAGATGGAGCCCCTAATCTCTGCTGTCAGATGATGCTGATGGTCAGGTGCAGTTCATGACACTCCAGGAGATTATCTTGGATTATTAGATTAGATTAAATTCTAGTAGAATAGATTAGATTGATCTTCCTAGGTTTCAAGTCCAGAAAGTGTCATGGGGAAAGAGGGAATTAGAATGATGATATTCTGCAAAACAAAATAAGTGTTTTGGGGGGGTATCACCTCACTGTGGTCTCTGTTACTGCAGCCTGTGCACTGAGGGTACTGACACCAACCGCTTTCTCATCTTGTCCTTCTGAGATGAAGCTGCACGCGGACCGACCGAGCCACAAATAGCATTGCAGCACCTTGGGAGCGGGAGGAACCCGCGCTCGCTGACTGCAGGCAGCAGGCCCGCTGCCTGTTACCTGGGAAAAGAGCTTGGAAGAGTTTTAAAGCAAGTCTGTGCTATTCCTTTAAACAAGGCTTCTGAAGTGGAGTGCTCAGCATCAAAGGAGCCAGCAGAGCAGCACGGAAATCATCCGTGAGAGCATCTAACTAGGCAGAAAACAAGACTCCTCACCCTGGGTGACACTAGCAAGGGAGCACTTATGTCCAGAGCTTTCTTTGAGCACAGGGGAACATTTCTGCTTGTGATTTGTATGGTTTCTGCCTGAAGAAAATGTACGGTGGTAATATGTCAAGAGAACGAAAGCTCTTCCTCCAGAAGGAATCATCCCAACTAACCAAATGTCTTTACACTGGTATTGGTGAGTCCTGATCAGGCCACAAAAGTATGCACGACACATCAGAATATTTGTTAAAGTGCCTCCTTTGTCTTTCTAGCCCATTGCTAGATGCTGCTGCTGGATGTTTGCTTTCCTGGGCTGGGATTCCTGGGCAGGAATGTGTATGGATTCCCCAGAGAAGCTTTAGATTCAAAGTCCCCGAGTCTGGGGGAACGTTTGAATCTTGTTCTGGAGCTTGGTGTTTCCACTCTGTGTTCACTGTCAGTCAAATAATGAGGTAAGTTCCCTTGAATGGTCACGAACAGTGTGTTGAACTGCTTGTTGGAAACTCAAGCCTCCTTGCGATGCTCATCATGAAAGTTGAAGAATATTTTGACTTTTAAAAGCACCAAAGCTGCTAGGAAGCTGCTGGAAGGGCTGCCTGGGTACCTCCCATGGAGGGCAGCTCCAGTGACATGGATACAGCACCTGAAACACAGGCTTAATGGAGAATTTCTCTTCATGACCACAGCAAACCCAGGTTTTGCACACAAAGCCAAGCCTTGCCGGTCTCTAATGACCAACCCCATCAGCCCAACCCCTCTCCACCTTGTCCTTCATTCCGGGTGACCACAGCAGGATGAAACACACACCTGCACCATCCTTCCCAAGTCTGTTGATGACAAGAAGCCCAGCATTGGGCCACCGAGCTCTTTTAAGTGACAACATAGTGGTAGCAACATTATTCACTCTCGGCACTTACCCATGAGTCCTCTTCTTTGCAGAACTGGGTTGTAATCACATGTGTTCGCTGTAGTGCCCTTAAATAGTGGTACACATTTGCCACGCTCCCTCCAATGGACCTAACTTCCTTTCTTTCCTGCTTTGGGAGTTGCAAATTGCAAATACAGGGCTCCCAACACAGCCACTGAAGAGCCTCTCAGCAGAGCTTGGGGGCTGTGGTGACAGGGACAGACATGCTGGTCACTTGGGGGATGTAGTTTGTCACCTGTGACTTCCTTTCCCTGCTCTTGGTTGGTGCGGTGGCCTGAGGGGTTGCACAGAGCTGCCTGCAGAGCAAGGGCTGGCCAATCTTGCATCATTTCTGTAAACTGAAATAGAAGCTATTTTCACTAGAAAATATGAACATATCCATCTCTTTGTAAATAAAAAACAGGCATTTTGATGTACTTTAAAGGAATAACTGAGTCAATGGTTCTGGAATAAGAGCTGCGCCCTGTGTTCTGCGGAAGGCGTTCTTCCTGGCACACATATCTGCCTTTCAGCTGTGCGGAGCCTTGCACGACCTGCCCACACACTGCTTACCAAGGGTGCTGTAACTGCTGTGTAGGCTGATGCAAAATGTTCTTTCTCCCACAGCTCCCTGCCTGCCTCTGCCTTCAAATGCCGCCGAGAAGCCTGTGTGGAGCGATGCTCAGCAGCGCTTCCCCCGCGGAGGCTGCTCCGCCTCTCACCTGCAGGTAACCAGGGTCACTCTGGGCCACAAACAAGTGTCTCGGAGCCAACGTGCTCCCCTGGTGGAGCTCAGTCGTACTGGCCAGTCCCCTCTGCTGAGAGAGGGATGTGTGAGGGGGCATGAAGACGCTTGTGCTGTAATCAGGACAAATGCTTCTCCAGCCAGCGCACGCTGAATAAAACTAGATGACGGGGGGTGAATCAGAAGAGCTGCTCGGAGGTGGTGGTTGTCACAGGCACTGCTTCCCCAGCGCTGCTGGCAAGCACCGTCAGCGCCGGTTTTAGGTTGTGTGCTGCCCTTGAAGGAACCAGGTAGCTGTCAGCACTGTGCTTTGGCTGAGAACTCCAAGGATCTGGGCTCCATCTGAGCCCTGGCAGGGACTAGGAAGCACCACATGGGGATTTGATGCCCTCAAACACAAGCTAGTTTCTTTGCAACCTAAATATTCAGAGGAGCAGCCCAATGAAATGCCATGCAGTGTCAGCGTGCGTCTGCCACCAAGTGTAGGGTCCCCATCACATGGGCAGAAGAGGCAAATGGAGGGGGAGAGTCTGAAGATGAACCATGAAACACAGGAAAAATGGGACCTATTAACTCATCTAGATCAGAGATCAAAGAAAGAAGAGGGATTTTGAACAAAGTGACCAGGAAGGAATAGTCCTTCCTGTGCTTCAGTCTTGCCTCTCATTTACAATTATTTGTGCTTTCCTCCCTGGACTAAAGCAGCACAGTCCACTGCACACTATGGGAACCAAAAGCTAATCTTAAAGCAAATAAGCAGAGAGTAAAATGCTCCCCAGCAGAAGCTGTTTAATGTCTTGTGCAGCGCAGTGGTAGCGGGAGGCGATCCCGGTGCCGTGGGAGTGAGCCCTGGTCCTTAGCAAAATTTATCATAACTGGGATGCTGGGGGGCTCACACCTGCACCTCGTGGGCACTGTGTGAGGAATCCACCCCTCCTGGAGGCAGCTCCACGCACACGCAGCCTCCCGAGCAGCTTGTTGCAGCAGCTCCTCTGTTTGCCTTGTTTGACTGGGGACTGCATCAGGATAATGTCAAGCTTGATCATTTCCAAGTCTTGCTCATAAAGCGTTTGCTGAGTTTAAGGAGAAGGATGGTGCAGGTCGGTACTGCGTGTACCGAGCGCGCTCCAAGGGCTCATCTCCCAAGTCCCAGACAGGTGGGAGCTGGCAGAGGGTCTGAACAGACGACGTGTGTTGCAAGGGGGGCAGTTGAAGGCCGCTGTGCTAGGGAACCGAAGCGGCCCGAGCTCGCTGTGCGAAGGGACACCCGGCTCGCTTCACGCAGCCCGGCCACCAGGGCTTGCGGAGCATCGGGATGAGCAAGGCCGGGCGCAGCCGTGGTCACCCAGGCTAGAGGAGCCAGCAGTGATGGCGCGAGTGACATCCTGCCCTGTGCCCTGGGCACTGCCGTGCGCGCCCAGGCCCCTCTGCTGGAGCCAGGACACAACAGCGAGCCTGTTCTTGATCAGCAGCCCTCCAAAACACGGCAGCCGGGGAGAAAATCCCTCGTAATGAGGTGTTTCCCCGCAGTAATTGGATTCCCACCGCAGCCCCAGTCATTGTGCTGGCTGTCCCTGCGCTTCTGGGGACGCGGCGATGGCAGCGAGCGGCTGTCTTGGCGACAGGCCCAGCATTCCCGGTGCTCCCAGGCCCGCTCCACAGGACACGCTGAGGGACACGATGCCAAGCGCCTGCGCTGGCAGCCCCAGCAGGCGCCAGGGGACTGTGGAGAGCGCCCGTCTCGGCTGTGAGGATATTCCCAGGCCTGGGCTGCCCCTGCAGCTGAGCAGCAGGCAATTCCCAGGCTCTGCCTGGGAACCACATGGCAGCATCCCACATGGCAAAGGTGCCCAAAGAAGGAAAGATGGCTCTGGAAGCAAGGGAAGGTTTTGTTCCAAAGACACGTCAGTGGCAGAGTTGGAATCGAACCCTATACGTTTCTCTCTGATCTCCATGGAGCTGTCTGGCTTGGGAAAAGTGGGAATCACCTGGTGCCTTCATGGGAGAAAAGTAAAGGCAATTTCCTGACTCTGGGAATACTCACACTTCATGCTGGGGCTGGAGCTGGGCTTTGTCATCGCATTTGGATCAGCAGCACATCCCTTCCTGCACCATCTCCTCCCACTTCTGTTTTTCAGGTTCTTTAGTCACGTATGAAAATGTCACACTATAAAAAAACCTCACAGAACATAAACAAAAGCCCAAATGAAAAGAAAAATACAATTGCAATTCCCGAGTTGTTCTTCAGGTTGGCTGTGACCGAAATCCCTTCAGCAGGTCCCAGCAGAGCCCCATAGCACATGAGTGTTGCTCTCAGACCCAGAACATTAATCTGGACCCAGGTAACATGCCCTCGTGCTCCACAGGGCCCAGCGGGACGGCGGAGAGATGAAATGAATCTGCACTGATTTGAATCATCCGTTGAATCAACGAGTGAGCAGCCTTGGCTGTAGCGCCTGGGGGATGCTGCTTTGCACCTGGCCTTCATCGCTTGCCAGGAAGAGGTTGCTGTGGTCAGTGCCCACATGAAGGAGCTCCACGAGCCTCCCCTTCCTGGGAGAGCATCCGCAACCCCTGACCACGTGGGTTGTCCCAGACCTCTTTGGAAGGGGCACAGGGTGAGACAGGAGGATTGTAGTTCCTCTTCCCCTTGCATCTCCTTGTGTTTGGTGGTGCTGGAGACCCAGCCACAGCAATCTGCCCCAAAAAGGGACTGGGGAGGAAGCTGGGGGAAAAGCCTCCAGAACCGCAGCTGCCTGGGGACACACGAGTGGGAACGATTGGTTGTGCTTTGATAAAGAGACAAGAGCCAAGCATGAGGCTCGGGGAAACCCGGAGGACACTCTGAGGCTCCCGCGGTGTCACTGAAAGGCTGCAGGATGGCCGGGAATGTGAACGAGTCCAGGCAGGGATCAGAAAGCGGCTCCTCGGTGGCTCCTGCACACAAAGGCCCAGGCGCAGCTGCTGGCACCACAGGACAGTGTCCGGACAGCACAGGGAGCTCGAGGCTGGCTAGCAAGGACCTGCTCCTGGCCACGCTGTCCCTGTGGTCCCCACACTGTCCCCGCCGTGCCCGTGGCCCCAGGCCAGCGGGCAGGACTGCGCAGACGCTGTGGCGCCCGAGGCCGCGGGCAGCTCGGCTCACCCCCCAGCGCCGCGGGGACCGTGGCCGCGATGCTGGCACAGGAGCCTGGCCAAGGAGCCCGGGCCAGCTGCCCGAGCGCTCTCCCTGCAGGGAACACCTTCTAGGCAGGGCTTGGGGCTGCCAAAGCTGGCGCCGGGTGATCTTTTCTACTGCATAGGAGCAGCCAGGAGATGTGGAGCTCTCTTTCAGTCTAGGACGTGTTTTCCAAGACACAGTGACAGAGCTGTTTTCACCTTGTCGGGCCTGTATCTTAAGGGAGAGAAGTACAAACCCACTGCTTCTTCCATACTCTGTTTGCAGGCCGTTCCCCTGACGCCTTTCCCTGCCTTCCCACACAAGCGAGCCAGGAGCTGTCATTTAATTTATTCACAACCATCAGGTTAATAAACACATGCCAAGCCCCGTCAGCCATTACACCCCATGGATATTTCTCCATCCCCTCGTCTGGATGCCAGGCAGTTTATTGCCATGATCATTGAGATGAAACCTGGAGTCACTCGATGCAGCCCGTGCACCTGCAGCCAGAGGGTTTGAGGACATGAGGAACCTGCCAACACCAGGAGCAGCATCCCTGCCTCCCAGTGGAGATCTGCCCCTCCTTGGTGCTATCTTGGACACAGGGCTTTAAGTGACCCCCCCAGAAGAAACCGTATGATATCCTCTGCCTTCGCCTCGCTCCTTAGGGTCTCCTTATGGCTTCTCGGGATTGCAGAGCACCTTCCAGCAAGGAACGCTTGGACACGGCCGCCCTGCGGGGCTGCGGGAGGCTGCAGATCGCCAGCCTGGACACAGCGGCTCTGCGCCCGCTCCAGCCCTGCGGGGAAAGCGCGGGAGAGCAGGAAGCTGCAGCTAAAACAGGATTTGCATGTTCTTCTATTTTGGCTGTGCTTTAGTCAGAGCAACGCATATTCCCTGGGTATTTTTATCTCGTACAGTTTGGAAGCGCGGCCCTGGCGCATCCGGAGGGCTTATATAAGCAGCGCGCGCCCACGGCGGAGCGCAGTGGGGCACAGGGGCAGCGGGGCCGGCCTCTGCCCACCCCATCCCTGCCATGGCCTCCCAGCCAGATGGGGCCGTTGGGATGTTGGGAGAGAGGCCAGGAGCTGCTGGTGCTGCCTTTCCCAAACAGGATGGGCTGGTTTTGCCTCCTCGCCCCTTCCTACCGCAGAGGATGAGGAGCTGGTAGATGGTCCCCATTTGTTTTGGTGCCCAAGAGGGTTCTGCCCTGTGATACCCAGACACAAACCCCAAAGAAAAGAGCAGTGAGATGCGGCGTAGGTACCTCGCCTGCCTTTCTGATTGTATTGGGTGATGGTAGAAAAGGGCTTAAAGCTCCCTGAGATCTTCACTTCAATTGCAAATCCTCAGGCGTGTTTGCCAGGCTCTCAAAAGCCGCCTGGGCTTCTACCTGGCTCCACTGTGACCATGCTGAGCTCCTAGAGCATCTTCGGAGAAGGTGCCACCCCTCGGCACCTGGAATTGCACATTGTGCCTTTGGAGACATGCACTGGGGCGAGCAAACAGCCAAAATGCAGCCCCTGGGCTCGCAACACCTCGAGGAGAGAGCCTGACCCTGCAGGGCCGTGCAGAGGAGCCGCGAGGGACGTGCGGGAGGTGGATTCCTGGCTTGAAGCTTCCTCCAGGGCCTGCGTTTCCCCATGGGAAGGCACTTCTCCCATGACGATGACCTGCCAGTGCTTGAGCCCTGATTCTGGAAGATCTTTCCCAAGCTCTGAAGTCATCCTCCCTCTGCAAGGCAAATGTCTCTTTTAGTCCCGGCGTGCATAAAGGGTTTTTAAAAAGCATTTCCTTATTTCCCGCTATTGTTCTGTGACTCAGAGCACCTTGTGCATCACCGTAAGCTTGTTCCGTGCTGCAGATGGTTCCTTATGTGAGGGTAGATAATTACAGCCATTAATTGGAAATTAATGAATTGCATGCCATCCTCGAGCAGTTTTCTTGTTGCATGAAGGCTAAAGCCCAGCTGCAGCCAGCACCAAGGCGGGCTGGCTTCACCGGTGCTGCTGAGGCCCAAAGAACACTTTAAAAATTGGATATTTGTGGCTTATTTTGAATACCAGTTAAAACCATTTAGTGAGGGGATTGGCTTCACACTGAGGCATGGGACAAGTGGGGAAATATTTCCAAAATTTGGGCTAAAATAGGAAATAGTTAAAACTATGACCAGAGAAGCTGTCCCAGCCGCTCCAGAGCAAGAGCACCGATGTGTCCTGGTGTTCTGCAACGTGGCTGCCACCAGCGCCCCCATCCCACCTTGTCCCCATCACCCCCGGGAATTCTGCATGCAGGAACTGGACATTTCCATCAGCTTGGGGACCTACACCAAGCTCTCCCATCAGGAGCACTTGGGAATACTCGACTCCCCTGGGACCAGCCGCAGCCAGGGCGCCCATGGCCCCGTCCTGGTGGGAAGGTCGGGAGAAGCAGCCGGCGAACGTCTATAAATAGAGAGCCTTGGAGCACGTTCCGGCTGCAGGCGGCAGCGCCACGGGGGCGGCTGCGCTGAACGGGAGCAGGGAAGACGCTGACAACCAGCGCCGCTCCCATCCTCTTCCCCCGCCGCCTTCGGGACCTGGTTACTCCCACATCCCACATCCTGCTGGGGCTGGTGGGGAGCGGAGCAGCTCACCCGGCCGCCCCTCAGTGCCCACCCGCCCTGCCAGGACCTCTGGTGCAGGCAGGGGGGCAGTGCCCACCTGGTCCCCACTGCAGCGATTCGCCCAGGCTGAGCTAAGAGGCACAGGACGATGCTGAAGTGCTAGACATGGTCACGGAGGGCAGGTCTGTCACAAGGCGCCTGGATGTGGCCCTGGATGCCGCCCTGTGCCACCTGCTCTAGGTGTGCATACTGGAGCGGGAAGGTTGGACCACATGATCTCTAGAGGTCCCTTCCAACCTTATAGATTCTGTGATTCTGTGATTCTGATTCCGTGATTCTGTGGACTGCAGCTTAGCAGAGGCCACAGCAGACAAGGGTCACACATTATTGCCCGGAGCGTATTCCCTATTCCGCATTGGCCGTCGCCGGAGAAGCCCCAGCCCTGGGTCTGGCACATATGGATGTTCTTATGGTCTTAAAACACACGCACCTGTGCGGGCATGAACCTGTGCTCCTTTCTGCCACCGGGATCCTTTCATCTCCAGGTTTCTCAGGGAAGTCAAGTCATCACCTGCAATTTCCTTTCAAATGTGTGAAGTTCTCACATCATTTTTAATTCACTCTTCTTTTGTGGCTGATGAATGGAGAAAGGTGTTTCTCCATCAAAGGCGGGTTATTAAAATGCAAATAAACTTCAGGCTGAAGGTCCATTTGAGCACTGAAAATCATATAGAGCAACAGAGAATGCAAAATCCAGCTCGTTGTTGTTGTTGTTGGATGAGATTGAGCCTTTCATGGGATGACATCTTTTTAAATGAAAGTTTTCTCTGGTCCCAAATGGAGCTTCAAGTCAAAAGCAGGGGGCAAGCAAAGACCTGCTGGACCACAGCCTGCATCTCCCGTCCCAGCAAGGACCATGGATACAAACCTGTGTGTCCCATCCCAGCGAGGGCCATGGATCTGAACCTGCACCTCCCATCCCAGCAAGGGCCATGGATCTGAACCTGCATGTCCCATCCTAGCGAGGACCATGGATCTGAACCTGCATGTCCCATCCCAGCAAGGGCCATGGATCTGAACCTGCACCTCCCATCTCAGCAAGGGCCATGGATACAAACCTGTGTGTCGCATCCCAGCAAGGGCCATGGATCTGAACCTGCACCTCCCCTCCCAGTGAGGACTATGGATCTGAACCTGCATCTCCCATTCCTGCAAGGACCATGGATCTGAACCTGCACCTCCCATCTCAGCAAGGGCCATGGATCTGAACCTGCATCTCCCATCCCAGCGAGGACCACGTTCCCTTTGTTTCGGCTAGAGGAGCAATGTCCCCCTTGCCCGCAGCACAGTCACCTCAGCCCCCTTAGACATCCTGCTGCGAGGGAAGGGTCGATCCTTCCCCGTTAATGCCCAAGAACCGGAATGTTTTCCTCGGAGGAGCCAGCATCCGAGGCCTCCCAGTGCCGCATCCCAGGCGGCAGCAGCTCCCGCAGTGCCTCTCCTTTGGCGCTGTGCAGGGCACTGGTGCCTTGTCACACGGGTGACACGGGGATGCTCTGCATGGAAGCAGGATGAGGAAGGCAGGCACGTCCCCCTCCCTGAAGATGAGGAAGGGGGGCGGGCAGGAGGAAGCCGCCATTCACCACGTTCCCATCTCCCCACTCCAGGCTTTGCTCCCGGTTCCGCTGCCCCTCATCCCCGCCAGGGAAGCTGAGGGCAGGATGAATCCTGGTGCCTGGGAGTGGAGGGGACAGCACGTCCCGGTGGCGCCGAGGCCGGTCCCCATCTCATCCGCCTGCAGAGGAGGCCGCTCCGTGATGGATGGCGCCCTGGTCATCTGCAGCCGGGGAGGCCGGCGCGTGACCGGAATCTATTGAGGTTGCCATGGCAGCAGGGGGAGAAAAAAGGGAAGAAAAGCACGTAATCCGTGCAGGAGAAACCGTCTCCCGAAGTGAGGAGCGCACAGCATCCTGCCGGGCACGGAGCGGCGGGGCTGCCCCCCGGCTGGCATCCTCGGCATCCCCGCACCTTCCTTCCCCGTGGGCAAGTTGGCCCTTTGGTCCTGCTGATATGGACAATAGGGATGCACCAGGATGCGCTGCTGGCGCTCTGGCTGCTCCCGGAGGCACAGGCATTAACCCATGGGCGCCTGCTCTGTCACCGAGGCAAAACTGCCACCCCAAAACTCCCATTTTCCGGGCACTGCAGCAGCCCCCTGCAGATCTGCCGTTGTGGAAAGCAGAGGCCGTAGCCCCCTTTCCTGGAAAGAGCCTTCGATGCTTTCCAGTTTCTCCACTAAAAGTCACAGTGGGAAGCAGGGGAGGTCGTAGTTGTGGGCTAGAGCCTTCAGAGCCTTAAAACACCACAGGGAGGTCCTGGCCATGGCCAGGGAGCAGGTGACCGGCACGGAGCTTGGGAGCCCGGCCTCCACAACCACTGGTGCCAGTAGAGCTCTTCTTCCCAACCTTTCCATCTCTCCAGAGACCAGTTTCCGCTGTGATTCCCCAGGACCTGTCTCTGCAGTGGGCCAAAGGACGTGTCAGGGAATCCTTTGCTTTAGTTTGGAGCAGGGCTGATTCCTGCCTTTTGCTGCTGCTGCTCTTTGGATACGGATCACATTGAGAGGAGCCAAGGAGAGGGGTGGCAGCGGCAGGGGACAGCCCCTCACCTGCCCCGGCTACTGGCACCGGCCTCGGGGGGTCCCTACCAGGGGCAAAACCGCAGGAAAGGTCTTGAAACCCCCTTGTTTCCTACAGTGTGGCCACGTTGCCGGAGGAGGACACGTGTCCCGGGCTCAGGAATGGTGACGCGAGGACAGCTCAGCCTCCCACGAGAAGTGTCTCCAGGCACGTGTCCCTTCTTTCCACACCCCATCCGGCACAGGCCAACTGCCTCTGCCAGCAGCCGCTGTCAGGAGCCCTGGATCTGATGGGATCCCAGCCCATCTTCTGGACTGGGAACTCTCCAAGGGAATGTCCAAGTGGGGGGTACTGCTCTGAAAGGAAATCCTTCCCAAAAGAAGGGATTGCTGCTTCCTTGGCCAAGGAAGAGGAGGCAGCTGGGGATGCTGCTACGGACACACGCTTTCCTTCCGCAAGGAGCGCGGTCAGAGCGGCTGCTCCATGTGGGAAACGCGGTGGCACAGGGAGGCCGCATTGGCTTTAGTAAAATCGCTGCTGATTTCCCAGTCCTGCCTCCAGCAGACGTCTCTTATCCCAGTGCAGTGCCTACCGGCTTCCCGTGAAGCTCGGACACGGGGGCATGAGGCTGATGGGCCTCATCCCGGGGCCACTCAGACCAACAGGAAACTCCATGTGTGGGAATTATCACATTGAGCTCATCCTACCTAACATTAGCTGCCTGCTTGAAGACATCTACACCCAATCTAGCCTCCCTAGGCTCCCATGAGAGCATCCTGCCTTATTCCAGGTGGCCGATTCAGGAAGAGACGACCCGAATCAGTGAAGAGGGGCAGCAGCAGAGCCTGCAGACCCGGCTCACGCGCAGGTGCCTCCACGGGCAAGAACAACTCGCCCTTCCCGCCTCCCGTGTCCTCCCAGCAGCTCCCAAGGAATGTCCCATTGCACTGCAGGACCTTCCAAAAGCCGAGCCTGAGCAGCTGGATGTGCAGCCCAATCCTTACCGAGGAAGGGCAATAGGATGTTCCGAGGCAGCGGACAAGAGCACGGATTCATGCAAGGAAAAGCCTCCGTTGGCATGTAACAGATCATAGCAGATGTTAAGCAGCTACCCCAAGCATCTAATTATCATGTTAACAACATAAATATCAAAGAATACAGGGGAGCAGATTGACTGCTTAAGTTATGCAAAACGTCTAAGCAGAGACAATTTTCCCATGTAATTACCGTAATGCCGAGCGGCGTTACATAACGACGGCGGCTTTCAGGTCAGGTACCGGGGACGTCACGCAAGCATGGGGTGTTTTGACATTTGTGGGAATACTGTATTTTTAGTTAGTTGGGTTGCCATGGCAGCAGGGCAAGAGCTCCGCTCTACGTTGGGTTTCGGCCGCCCACTTGAGACAGCCCAAAACTTCCAGCTTGGTTTCCCCCGGATCGTTATCCAGCAGCTTGGACCACGGCTTCCAAGTAATACAAGGAAAGCCAGCAGGTTGCTCGTCGGTGGTGAAGACCTTCCTGCAGGGCCTTCCTCCCAGCTCCACAGGGATGCAGAGGATCCCCCTGTCCTCCATACAGGAGCCGGGCGGGATGCGAATGGCTCCGCTGGAAAGATACATCCCTCTGGTGGGATGAGTGTTTGGAATGACTCAGGGATGGGAAGAGCGGGCGTTAGGCTGGGGTGGTGGGTGGGCGGCACCAGAGGACACGGCCAAGGAGCAGTTGCCGCCTGCAGCTCCCTGTTTATTAACGACTGGAGAGCTGGAGCACTAGGTCTTCCTTGATTAAAACGGGAACGTTTTATTTTGTAAAACGAAAGGAACGTTGCCCATAGCAGTCATGAGCACTTGGGGTGGTGTTTGCAGTACATCCCATCCCAAGGCATCGTTCTCCTGGAGCCCTCCTGCAGCAGCCGAATGTCCCGGGAACCGACACCCACCTGGCTCAGCATGACACTGTGGAGCAGCCTTGGCCCTTGGAAAAGGAAAAGCCTTGGAAAGGCCCTCGGAGCCCACACATACATCTTCCATGTGCTCTCCCAGGAGGGCATATAAAGCCCTTAGAGAGGAGCAGCAGCCCTTGGACACTGGGAATTTTATCCTTCCGCTGGGTTTATCCCACGTGCTGGGTTTAATAAGGAAGGTGTGTGTGTGCAGAGTGGATTTAATTAAAGGCTGTGAAAGGAAAAGATCATTAAACATTTAAACTGCTTGTACTGTTAAAGCTCTTGTGTTCCTCAGGAAGCCGCTGGAGCCCCGTCCGCCTGGTGCATCCCGCTCCCTTGAGGGCCCCATGAGCTCCCAGCCTGGGAGAGACCGGAGAGACACAAACGTGGTGCTGCCTTGCTGGGCTGCTGCTCACCTTGGGCCCAGCACCAGGTACAGCCTCTATTCAGCCTCGAGCTAAAAATCAGCAAAACTCACGGGGTGTCGGAGCTGCTGCTCACCCGAATACACATTCGTGTCCACAGCTGCTGCCACGAGGGACTTGTCGTGTCGTGGCCTCACTGGGGATCCCACTAGCACGAGCGTTTCCAAGGTTGCTCCCAGGCAAGGAGATGGGGTTTTCTGGAGCTTCCTAGTTCCCCCGTTACGGAGCCCACTTCCGAGCAGCTCCGAGTGCTTCCTACACAACAGGAAAATGTCCTGCTAGTGTTTTGCTGTCATGACATTCTCCTCCTGCTTCCTAAATGCAGCCAGGGCCACAAAACCTCTCTGCTGTCCTCAGAAACTGCCACTCACCATCACACATAAGGCCCAGGCATCAAAGGTGGCCCCGTCCTTTGAACACGAGAAGCAGCACAGCTCAGGGAAAGGGAGACCGTCCTTTGGGAATGCGGCTTCAAAAAGCCTGAAATTTGGGTAGTTTCACAAGAAGAGAAAACATTTTTTTTCTGTGATCTCTCAGATTGAGGCAAGTCAGCTACAGCGTGATAAAACTGTCACCTAAGTGAGGTAACTATTACTTAAGTGGCACTTAAGTCCAGCAAGGGTTGGTCATTCCACAATAACCTGAACTCTGCAAAGCAGAGCCCTTGGAAGCAAGAGGGGATTTCACCTCCCTGAGCTTTTCCTGGCACCTGAAATGGTGCCACAGGGTCAAGCAGAGCCAAAGAGGCAGTTGCTAAATGGAAATGCAGTGGGAAAACGGGCGGGAAGGCAGTTCCCGACGGGATCCCGGGAATGTCAGGCCTGGCGTACTCTCGTGTGTCCCTGTCTAGCCCTTCTGCTAATGATGTGGACACCAGAAATGAGGGCCAGCGCCAGGAAAGCGCTAATGACACGAGGCCAGGAGGCACCTGCAGCCCAGGGAGCAGCCGGGGTCTCCTGGCGGTGCCGAACGACCCAGAGCACGGGAATAACAGAGGGAAGATGCATTTCAAGGTCATGCGCCTGCAGGGACTCATAAACAGGCACTTCTGCTGCCAGCGAGAGCTCCTCGCTTCAAAGTGACGGAGGAGAAGGAGGATCAGGGTGTTATTGGCTTCCCATGGGGTGAATTACCAGCTGCCGATGTCATAAAAAGGCAACTTTTCCCCCAGGATGCAGCCAGAGGAGCCTCCACGTCGCTGCACGGAGGGTGCTGAGACCCCGCACAGCTCATGGCCGTGGTGTGCGCCGAGTCCTGCACGTCCTGAGGCCAAGCAGGGCCCTCAAACATTCCCAAAGCGAAGTGCACAGGTCCAAGCTGGAGGCGGAACAGCACCACCATCCACAGGGAGAACCGTGTGGTTTCGGCATCATCCAGGGAATAATAAGGTGAAAACCTTTGGTTGTTAAATGCTCAGAAATGGAAAGAGCGGCTGCTGCCTCCACAGCAGCATCCCCAATCTCCCGCATCCATCGTCTTCCCCAGGATCCCTACATCTCCCGCAGGCCCCTCTGACGTGGGCCAGGGACCCGCTGACTCTTTGTGTCCCCATCTCCAAGTTCTCCCTGTAGGGATTTCACGACTTCAGAGATGAAATACTGCAGACATTCTGTGGGGGGCAAGAGCGCCCAAGAGAGACGCTTTGCTCCGCTTTGCAAGGAAGGCTTTCCCGCACCAAAAATGCCTCTGGAAAAGGAGATATTCCCGGCAGCCCTTAGCCCTGCCTGCACAAACGCAGCACGGAGCAAGTGCTGTTGGTGGCTCCATCCTGCCGGGAACGGGGGCTCCAAGGGCTGGTTCTCCTGCTCTCCAGAGCTCACCCAGGACTCCCAAAGAGCTCAATGTTCCCAAGTCCAGAGGGTCCTTGGCATCCCCGGGGGCAGGGGCTCCAAGCAGCGGCACAAGCAGCGGGAGAGGCCTCATTCCCACAGCGGGAGCAGGGGTGCTTCCCAGCACGGAGGCAGGGATGCTCCTGGGAAAAGCAGGAGCCAGCTCAGGACACGGTGACTTCTCAATGCTTTAACTTGTAGCCACCGATTGCAGTTAAACACATGAATTTTGAAGGTGGGTCAAGTAATTATTGAGGTAGTTACAGAAATATATTTTACAGTATATTCTGTAATGTAACTATATTACAGAAATATTTTTGGTGTATCAAAAAGAAAGCTAAATGTTTATGACCAAGGGCCTCTGCTTCTAGACCCACTGGCTGCATTTCCCTTCCTGAAGGGCTGCACCTTCCCATGCCCAATCCACCAAATCCCGCCTGGACCTTCCCAACCAGCCAGGGCTGCTCTGCTCTCCCTTGGTCTCCGTGCTGCTCTCCCAGCAATCCCGCTGCTCAGGCATCCCGTCTGCCGAGGGACTCGTGTCCCTGCATGGGATGGACCTACCAACCACCAACATGGGTGCTGGGGCAGCTGCTCACACCATATCCCTGTAATTTGCCCAAACCACTGGATTAACAGCGAATCTGTTCATCAGGGATCCTCTGGAATGGGGAAGGATCCTCTGGAAAGGGGTCTTGGGGAAGGGAAGGGTGGTGACACACCGGGATGCTCTGCAGCAGGGAGGAAAACTGTTCAGGAAAGGATGGTGCAGAGTAAGGCCCCATGGTGACACATGTGCATGGCGCTATCCAATGCCAGGTCGCAGAGCACCACATTTGGGGAAAAATAAGCTAGAAATTAAAATAGAGATAAGTTTGTCCGGAGACGCCAGCACTCCCCACACGTGCCCTATTCCCGCAGGAGCCGCTGCTCCCTGGCAAGGCAGGTGTCCAGCGGGAAGGACACAGTGTCCTGTGCAATGGGATCCCTCCCGCAGGAGAGGCAGCCCAGGGACCCCCCGCGCTGGGAGCGCTGCCCGGGGACCCCCGCGTCCGGCGGGGCGCCA
>JAUBOD010000086.1:1905436-1916478 GCA_032353885.1 Nothura maculosa | reverse complement strand
CAGGATTTGTGAGTAGAATTAGAATTGAGCTGCAGTGGTTGACACCTTCCTCTCTTCAGTGATTTTCTCCTCATGAGCACTGAGCAAAGCATCTTAAATACTGCTCTGTAAGGAATAAGGGTAAATACTGATCCTTTCCTGTGTTTGCTTCAATTTCAGGTTTAAAATTCAAAGTTCATGATATGTTTTGAAGACATGCTTACATGTATAGCAGTGATTTTTGAAAACAGGCTGTTTCTAGGGACAAACTAAGTATTTATCAGCGGTTATAAGCTTTATATATTATAAGTTTATAGATTGCTTCTTGGTCACCACTATATCTGGCTCTAGTAGCCAAATGGAAGTGGCAAAGCTCCAAAATCTTTGGTGGAGAGAGAAGCTAGGGTTGAGACTGCTCACTCTAAAGGACTTATCAAAGAGTATTCAGACAACTTAATTGACACAGATGGAATAAAATAGCAGATAACTTTCAGATAAGTTAATGATGCTTGCTCTTTTGCAAAGTGCAGAAACTAATAGGAATTAAATTAAAATTTTAAAGGAGAGGATTCCTGTATCATCTCTTATCAGTCTCTGTGATTCAGGATTATGGATGGTAATACTGAGGTCTCTGAATAAGCCTGGTGGGTGGTTTTTGTTGTGTTTTGTTGTTTCCTTTGTTAGGGGAGGAAGACCAGAAAAGAGACAACAGGAAATAGAGAGGAGAAAGCTAGTGCTCTGTCATCTAGCTTTGTGTTTTAAATAGCATGTCCAGAGCGTGGGTGCTGGATACATTCCCCTATTTACCCCAGAGGACAAAACACCCTCCTTGTCAGGAGACACAGGGTGCAGGTGAGGCCCAAATCTTCAGTTGCCCAGGAAGCAAAACCACAGCCATCCACCAGCAGCTTCCTGCAGGCAAACAGCTGTGGGCAGGATGGCACTTAGCACTGGTAAGCACCTTCCCCCAGCCTCCAACTCTCCACAGTTCCACTCAATCAGAGGTTGTTTCTTCATGCTTGTCCAATACTGAGACCCAGAGAGTCACTTTCATCAAGCAGCAGCCCGAAACACTCAAGATTTCTTACCATGTGTCACCTGCGCTCCTTGTTTTTATGGTCAGCTAAGCAGTTAACAAGGAACCCCCTGATTAATTTCTTGGAAGATATTATAGTTCATTATTTCTTGTTAAAAGCATTGGCTGCAGCGCCATAGTCTGACATGCAGCAACAAAAAACATGCACTTCACATTCCCAAGCCATTAAACAGTAGTCTTTCCTATAGCCTTTCTAATGGGCATTGCCTTTCTATGACAGCTGGCACTCGACTTTCTGATTGCTTTGATGAGCTCTCAAAAAAGGATGGAAATAGTGCTCCAAATACTAGTTTAAGAAGTTTACAAGAATGGAAAGGGAAGCAAACATTTGCATGAGTTGGTCAGACAGAGCCAAAAGGAGTGATGCTTTGGACTCTAAATGTATGTCTGTGCTAAGCATATCTCTTTTGCAGCATGTTACTGTGCAGGGGTTGTAGGGTGGTGTCTGTGCATTATCCTACAGCAACTTGCCCATGAGCTTGACAGACTGTTAGTCTGCTGCTTTGACAGTGTGCATGGAGTTCTTTGTGGGGCTGCAGTCGCACATCCTAGAGCTCTTGGAAGCTGGATTTAGGCTGGAATAACATTTGCACCCTGGCCCCTTCTGCCTCCATGCAGGGATTGGGGTCTGTGCAGCTCTCAAGCTGCAGAATCTCCCTCTGTGGTGCAGGAGCCCTTGAGCGCGGCCGCCTTCAGCACAATCTGCACCAGGGAGTCCCTTTTGCCCAAGTACCAGGCACAAGTGCTTGGTGCCCTTGGCACAGCCTGCGTTGGCTTGTGCTGGTGGCCCCTGTATCACATAGTTTTGGTTTTTCTGATCCTCATTAGCAGCAGTGGAGAGGTCACCAGACACGACCCGTGACACCCGGAGTCGGAGGGCAGGACTCACCATGACACTGCTTTAACGGCAGTGATTGTGTGGTCAAGTGCTGGCAGATAACCAGGGCAGAGCTTGTTGCACAGAGGATGGTCCTAGCAAAGGTACAAGGAAACCATGCTAAGGAACAACAACTGCCTTGATGAAAAATGCAAGCAGTGATCCGAAGTGGTTAGGCTATGCAAACAGCTAACCCAGATATATTCTGCTCTGAAATCTTTAATCGATAATCAGCGTGTTCTGGGTTTTAAAATACAGTGTCTGGCACTTCTAGGCTGGGCTCCTTAATGCTAGCAATGTAAAGCAGAGCTTTAATGGTAACAGTGCACAGCAGGGCTTTGGGGCCTCCTCTGTTCTTTCCAGCTCCAGGTGTGTTTTCAGATGTGTGTGTTGATACCAGAATTCAAAGCAACCTTATTTATTGAGTGCCATGCAAAGAGCTCAAGGGGTTGGATAACCAGTCTGAGTTGTGAACAATGTACCAATTAGGCAAGAGTATCTTTAAAGTCATGGAAGCAAAGAGAAATATGTTCTGTCCAAGTCTGTTCAACTTTACTGATAAAAGTATCTCTTTCCTTCTCATGTGACTTGCAGACACAAGATTATCCCTAATTCTTGCATGTGACTCGCTATCTTCTGATCAAGATATATCAAATTCTATCTTTTGATCTTTTCCACTGTTACTTAATCATTGATACCAACAGAGAAACTGCTGTCTTTTTGAATTACAGAAGTGTAGCTCCTTGTGAAAAGGCTGCTCTTGGATGGTGTGTTCTGCCTCTGCAGGAATTTAGGACTGGCTAAAATAATTTTTACTTCATCCCTAGCTATTAACACAACAATAAACAAATCAGATATGTTCCAAAGTCTTATTTCTGGAGTATTGAGACTCGACTAAATAGCAGTATCAGGTTCTCTGCACACAGTGGTTGCATTCTTTAGTAGTTCTGAGAACTATAATAAGCAGTGTGTGTCCTTTTTTTAAATTAAGTTTAATAGCTGTTACTTGCTGTCACCACTGGTATTCGCATATTTCCCTGGCAAACACAGGACTCTTTTCTCCTTTCTAAAGATTTACCTGTTTTCTGGCTAGCAAACGTGTTGCACTTTGCACCTACTATTTAGATAGACATTTTCCCTTCCCTGTGCTGTTCCTCAGCTCAAACACTCCTCTGAAATTTTTTGTCCATGGATCTTTCATTTCTCTAAAATGCAAGGTGGAGATTGTTTGGGCATGTGCAAAATAAAAAAATTGGTATTTTAAAATACATAAAGGGAGTGGGCCAATCTGGTCAAATCCTGTTCTCTCAATTACTTTTAGAGGAAGCTACATGTCCTTGCTGAGGGAACATAGTGGGGAAAGGAAAAGAAGGCTTCTGCCATGCTCAGTGATTGTAAGTAATACTTCTCTTCAAGTACATAGGCACAACAGTGTTATCCAACACTGCATGGCATTTTGCCTTGATTTGACTCAGCAAATCTGGTTGAATTTTCTTTAGAAAGTTCATGGAGTCTGAAACGTGAGAGAGGCTAACATGAAACAGCTGTTTTTGGAGTGAACACCTTAAAGAACCCAAAAGAGGAATAGCCTTTTCTTGTACCATGCTGCTCCCTGGGTATAGTATGAAAACCAGTCTACTTTTTGTAATTCCAGGAGTTTCTGCCTTATAGCAAAGAAAAATCCGGCCTTTATGAAGGATGTGTGCTGATTCTCGCTGTGCTCTTGGTAGCAAACCCTAGTTTTCAGCCTTTCAGTGTGGCAGCATTTGCAAAGCTGTTGTTTCTTCTTGCACTAGAGGAGTTTGCCAAAGCTGCATAAAGGAGGGAGATTCTTGCTCATTTATTCTCTAAGTCTTGCCCTGAAATGTTGAGATTAGTTGACTAATTGTAGGAAAAATACTCGTAGATAGTTACATGAAATAGTATTTAATGATTCAAAATGCTGAACAAAGTTGTTATTGGTTGTGAAGCAGGATGTTAGTGAAAAGATGAGAGGAAAAACCGTGTCTGACAATTGGTGTTATCTCTTGGTAACATAAAGAGTGAAGGGCTGTGTTTTCTGAACAGCTTCTTGGGCTCTCTCACCACAAATCTACAGACTTTTCCTGAACATCTGACGAGTCCCTCTACTTTAGGTGGGTGCATGGCTGGTTTGGAGGGTGCTCCTGGTAGAGCTTGTGCTGTTGACTTGAAGTCACTGACCTCTCTCATGCTGTGGAAAACGCTGCTGCGTAAGGATGTTTGCCAGTATTCCCAAACTCCTGTGAATGACCTAAACCTGACAGCAAAATGTCTCTCGTGCCGTAGCAACTGCAGGAGTGCAGCGAGGACGAGGAGGATCGGGAGTGCTTGAAGCAGGCCATCACTGCCCTGCTGAACCTGCAGTGCAGCATGGAGCGCATTTACAGCAAACACTCGCCGAGGAGGCGCCCAGGGTAAGGACACACGGAGCTCCCCGTGTCCCCGGGCTGGTGGAGAGGACGATCAGCGGGAGGCGATGCCTGGGTTGGTATTTTCTGCTGGATACCTTCTCCAGGCAGGTCGTGCTGGCAGTTTGCATCCTAAATGGAATAGCAGCCCCAAACTTCCGCAGTTTCCACTTCTATGGATAATGCTGGTATTTTAATCTTCCTTTAGCCAAAGCAGAGCGTTGTAATTATTTGGAGCACCAAACTTGCATAGGGCTTCTTTGTGGTAAAGCAATAACAATATAAACAATTAATTGGCCTTTAGTGTCTTGTGATGGCAAATGTGGAACATGCCCCTTGTGACTTTTTTCTTTCTCGTGTTGAAGGGAGCCAGTCTGTCGCTTCTATAACCGCCAGATAAGGAGCAAGCACCTGGCCATCAAGAAAATGAATGAAATCCAGAAAAATATTGATGGCTGGGAAGGCAAGGATATCGGGCAGTGCTGTAACGAGTTCATAATGGAAGGTGCCTTGACAAAACTAGGAGCCAAACATGAGCGCCACATCTTTCTCTTCGACGGCTTAATGATCAGCTGCAAAACCAATCACGGCCAGTCCCGGCTTCCCGGTTACAGCAACGCCGAGTACAGACTTAAGGAAAAAATCACCATGAGGAAAATCCAGATCATTGACCGAGACGACACGTCCGAGTACAAGCACGCCTTTGAGCTCCTTTCGAAGGACGACAGCAGCATGGTGTTCGCTGCCAAGTCCGCGGAGGAGAAGAGCACGTGGATGGCGGCGCTCATCTCGCTGCAGTACCGCAGCACGCTGGACAGGATGCTCGACGCCGTGCTGCTGCAGGAGGAGAACGAGCAGCCCCTGCGGCTGCCCAGCCCCAGCGCCTACCGCTTCGTCGTGGAGGACTCCGAGGACAACATCGTCTTTGAGGACAACCTGCAGAGCAGGAACGGAATCCCCATCATCAAAGGAGGCACCGTTGTGAAGTTAATCGAAAGGTTAACCTACCATATGTATGCAGGTATTCTTTACATATTTTATATATCTTTTAATTTCTTTTTTTAAGATGTGGGTTGGATGGGTGATGCAACTAATCCTTTTGCTTCTGCTTGCTTTTTTGGTGCGTCTAGTTAAGCAGAAGGCAAGGCTTGAGGAGATAACCTCTCTTAGAAAACAGGATGGCTTTCCTGGAAAAAAAACCAAAAAGATGGATAGAAATAATGACATGAAATACTAGTGGTGATAAAAGTGTTTGGTAGGTGTTAGGCTGGGGCTGGAAGGGATGATCTGAGCAGCGAGGACGTTATTAACACCGTTAACACAATGATGCCCTAGGAATTTTTATAAAACTTCTCAGGTACTAATGGCTTGTGGTGGTTTTTGTTAGGCTGCTACGTTAAAAACGGCACCTGGGATTTAGAGTCCAGCAACTTCTAAACCAATGCAATGCAGAGTTGTGTAGCGATAGTGAGGTCTGGGATTCACACGAGTCTTTTGAGTCATGTGCTTTGTTATGACAGCTGAAATGAGTTGTGTCGAGCCGTGTACCATAAAAACGCTCTCAGGTGCTGTCCTTCTGCTTCCAGAAACTGTGGAGGGATTTCAGCACATCACAGAATCACAGATCTTGGAGGCATTCTGTAATTGGGTCAAAACGTGAATTTCAACTGTTCCTGCCCATCTACGTTTGTTTTAAGCCTCTGTTTTGCTTAAGAAGTCCCCATTGGAGGCACCCAGGAGACATCCTGTTTATCCGCTTGCTTATTCCCAGTCTAAGAAACGCTGTATTAAAGAGCACGATTAAAAGAAACGAAGGGGACGGAATTGGAAATGGGGAAACTATGCTTAATTAAAGCTAAACATTTAATAAGGATTTTATTATTATTATTTTTAGGCAGCTGCAGCCCTACTCTCTAATTACACGATGGAGTGGTGTTTATACCAGCCACGCTCGCTGTCCGGGGCGGCCTGTGCTCTGCACATGAGTCAGGAGGCTCTGGTTTTTGGCCTGGGTGGCTTTGGATCAGGCAGAGCAGCAGGGGAGGTGCTGGGGCTGGCGGCTGACTAAATTACAGTCACTTCAGGATGGTTCTAGTGCTTTGAACTTCTGCTTTTCTTAGGAGCATACACATGGTTTTCTTGTTGTTAACGTTTGAAATCAGATAAAAAACGCTCCGTCCTTTTCTCGCTTTTATCTTCACAGACCCTAATTTTGTTCGGACTTTCCTTACCACGTACCGCTCCTTCTGCAAGCCCCAGGAGCTGCTGAGCCTGCTCATTGAGAGGTAAGCGCAGACACTGAAGGGCTTTGTGCTTCCTCCCTACCTGCTGCACCCGGCCCAGGTTCTCCGTGCCATGTGATACATATCTTAGCAAACCCAAAAAATGAAGTTCACGAAGCAGTAACGTGTTAGAAAGGGGTAACGATACGAGTCTTTAGTACAAACTTCTTTTTCTTCCAGTTGTTAAATGATTGACCTGAATTAAATAGCAACTGGAGCACTGGGTGTGCCGCAGCGAGAGGTGTCAAGATTTTGAACGGGGGATTGTATCTGAATCTGCCGTACTATCGATGCAAATAAGAAGTAAAATGTTCCAAGCAGTTGGTTTAATTGGCACAGACTATTAATGCAAACGTTTTAATGCAGCGTGATAAAGCAGCTCTTGGGCTTTCTTCTAATCCTTGCTTAATCAAGCTGACAGGTAGCTGAAAACCCTATATCCTAGTCTAGACATCTTGTGATGACCAGAGAACTAGTGAATTATCCGGGTGAGAGCTGGATGTGATGGTACTGCGTAGCCAGAGAAGGGCTCTCCAGGCAGACTGGGTCTTAGATGAGAGCTTTGGTTTCACTGCAGTGAGTTTTTAGGTGTAATTGCTCTCCCTGTCGTACGTAAAGGGGCTCTGTTTTATCTTAATAAAGCACTGCTTTGCTTGTGTCCCTAGGTTTGAAATCCCCGAGCCTGAGCCCACGGAAGCAGACAGGCAGGCGATTGAGAAAGGGGAGCAGCCCATCAGCGCCGACCTGAAGCGGTTCCGCAAGGAATACGTCCAGCCAGTCCAGCTCAGGTTTATCTGCTTTTACATTTGCTCTGTCAGGGGCAGATTGGAGCCCAGTGATTACGCTCTGCTCCTGGATACTGTAATCTCTTTTGGAGACTGCTGTCCCGTCGAGCAGGGACTTATCCTGGTTTGCAGCCAGGCTAATAGCCCAAACCGTGTTCTGATTAGTCACACTGATTCCTGTTGTTGTTGCTGTTGTTGCAACAACCATCCCTTGGTTCCCTGCTGCTCACAGCTGTGATCTGCCCCACCGACGGGAACGCTGCATGGCTGCTGTGTGCAGCGGGTGGGTGAGAGATGTCCAAGTATTTCTGCCCGCGTTTTGAATGGATTCCTTGTTCATGGGAAGGTAGTTTGTCCATTCCCGTGTTTCCCCGTCCTGCTGGTGTTTCACTCTTGATGCATTTGCACACAGACAGGGAGGGTCTTGTCTAGGCCGTGCATTGGACAGGCTGCAGTGAATCCTGGAGCTCTTGCTGACCAAGCCAGCTTGGAGAACAATGAAGCGACTCTCGGCTGAGTGCAGCTAATTGCTGTGAGTTGCCCGACAGGCTTTGAGTCAGGAAGAGACACAGATCACAGCCCAACGTTTATTAGAACAACTTTTATTAATAAGGCTGTTAATAACAGCTTGGTGCTATTAATAATATAATGGCAGATAACTGCCATTTTATGTACAGTAGCTTCAGTTCCTCCCTCACCACACACAATCCCTCATAACAATCCACTTGGAGCAACAGCGGTTTGCCCAGAAGAGGAGAGTTATCCTGACCTGCCAGTGCCTTCCAGACAGATGTTCACCTTGAAGGGCTCTCTTTTCATCAGATATGTGTGTATGTAAATATATAGCTATATATAAAAATATAAAATGTATTGCTATATATAAAAATATAAAATGTATTTAATTCTCTAGTGTATCCTACATGCAACCCTCGAGCTCTTTGGGTCCTGCAGCCCATTCCAAAGTTTCCAGAGTTTTTGGCTGGATGAAATCCATGTGAGGGCCTGAGAAAGAGGAGCTGTCAAGCCAGAAATGCTGTCAGCCGAACCAGGCAGTTTTTCTTGCTTTTTCAGTATTCCTGCCGTGGCATCTCCAAGACAAAGGCTGATTAGATAAGCGTCTGCGTGCCTGCTGCTGGGAACTCGCTCCAAAACATCACTCCTTTGATGGCTGGAAGCTGTCATTAATTTCCAGCCTAAATAGTCTGCGTAGCCATTTTCTTCATGGGATAAACTTTGTTCTTTACCTTAAATAGTTCTGCTCTTCCCAGTGTTTAGTGCCTCAGTGTGTTCACACAGATGTCACGTATCTCCTCATGTGGCTAAACCCAACGAGCCAGCCCAACTCTGCTGCTCTGGCTCCCCAGACCTGGCAGCCCCAAATCAGTTGCCTGCCCTGTCCCTCTTGGAGGCTCCTGCACCCCCTGCCCAAGGCTGAACCACCCCAAACAGCAGTGTAATATTTAAAGGAAAGCCACAATTAGCATGAGTTTGCCCTAATGAACTGGAGTTCATTAGTGGTCTGCAGGCAGTGGAGTGGCCGAATCTCACAGCATCCATCTCCGGGCCTGGGACTATAAACTCTGCTGTCCTCAGGTCCTTGTCCCTTTTGGAGCAGCGCAGGAAAAATCCGTTTTAGGAGACTTTATCTCGTGGATCAGGTCAGGTGCAACCCAGTGAGCAAAGGCTTGCGGTAGGAGCCTAGCTCCTTCACCTGAAGAAGAAGCAAAAATTCAAAGGTTTTCTATTTTCACTGCATCTTAAGAGCTGGAAGTGTGAGGGCAGCTGTAGCTTAGCTTTAGGGACTGATTTTTAGTAAACTGTGTAGGAAAGTGTAGGAAAAAATCATGAGAAAGGTTATAGTGGTATCTGTAAAGGAAGCACTGGATCCTATAGTATCATTTATATAACTAAAATGATGCAATAGAAGGGTAATATGTTTGCAACAACTTCTGAGCAGAAATAGCGGATCTTAATTAGGTTTGGAGTTAGAAATTTGTGCAAATCTCTAATTACATTAGAAGTACATATTCTATCTGTTTTTGATGTTTCCATTCCCTCTTTTGAAACCAGCTCAACACCAGCACTTTATTTGAAGTAAAAAAAACAAAACCAAAAAACTGCACATATATTATAAGGTTGGAACATTAGACTCTGAACCCTTGAGGACTTCTGCAGTGAGTGCTGTATGTCTGTATAAATTTTATAGTCTTTCATTACACAAATTTGTAACTCAGCTTCTTTAGAATTCTGCTTCATTCCGTTTCCATGTTTTTAAAAACAAAGTATAATATTTGATGTTTTCTGTCCTTTCTCAGAATATTGAATGTTTTTCGGCACTGGGTGGAACACCATTTTTATGATTTTGAAAGAGATCTGGAGTTGCTGGAGAGGTTGGAGACCTTCATTTCCAGTGTAAGAGGTATGGTAATCCACGGTCTTTTGTGTTGATCTTCCGCATTATAACATAACCTATCAGTCTGATCCCGACAGATATTAGGCATGGGAATGTCTTTACACATACAAGTAATTTTAATGAATAATTTAAATTTCATGGAGCTGTTCACGAGAGTCCCATTTACATGAAGGAGCTTTGCCCTGGAGCAGTAGCCTCCAGTGTATTCAGTTCTGAGCAGGAATGTTCCTCCGTGCCTGAGGATATCCATTGCCCTCCATAGTTTCCTCATGGAGTCAAGATGTCTTCTTCCTCCCTCCCAGAGGTCTCTATTTTACGTATTGCTGAGCAGAGAAAGAAAGTTCAGTTTTGATTAGTCTCTTAAAGGATATTTGCCTTGAACTGCACAAGATGCTTCTGCTACTGGAGATAGTTGTAGCTGAGGGAAAAAGTAAGATACAGCAAATACACAGGGTCACTTCTCTCAGCAGGACTGTCTGTAGGTGTTATTAAACACAACTGGGTGCCCCAAAATGCCTTTACTTAGATCTGTGTTTGCAAATTGGTAGAGGTGCAAATGTCCCTAAGTGACAAACAGGGAACTGCAAATGTCATTAATTTGCACACAGAAATGCTGCATTATGGAGGCATTTGCAGATTTGTTTTGCCTTTTCTTTCCTGTATTAATTTTATAAAATTAAATGGACTTTAGGATTCAGAACTTTGAAAATGGGCTTGTCCAATTTCATTAAATCAGCTATCAGAAATCAGAGGTTATGAATTCATTTTTTTCTTCTTTTTCTCTTTTGCAGGAAAATCCATGAAGAAGTGGGTGGAATCGATTGCTAAAATCATCAAGAGAAAGAAAGCTCAAGCAAACGGAGTGAGCCACAACATCACGTTCGAGAGCCCCCCGCCGCCCGTGGAGTGGCACATCTGGCGCCTCGGGCACCCCGAGACCCTGGACCTCATGACGCTTCATCCCATAGAAATCGCCCGGCAGCTGACGCTTCTCGAGTCCGACCTGTATAGGTAGGTGTTGAACTAACACCTATCTCTTTCCGAGGAGCAAGAGAAAAAAGTGCTAATTTATATATTGAGTTGGAAAATCACAGACCCACAGGATGTCTGAGGTTGGAAGGGATCCCTAGGGATCCCCCATCCAGCCCCTGCTCCAGCAGGGACACCCAGAGCACGGGGCA
>JAUBOD010000086.1:1597025-1612138 GCA_032353885.1 Nothura maculosa | reverse complement strand
GTTCTGGCAGCCAGGGAATGCTTTAGAGGAACTAAGTGAGGATTGCTAGTAAATTAAGTAAGAAAATTCAGGAATCAACATTGTTCTCTGGGATAATATTAACTAGACCTTTTGTATGATGGCCATTTACTACTTTATATATATATATATTCACACACACACACTTAAAATATGGGTGGGTTTGTATATAAACCCAATAATGAACTACCTTTAATTGGTTTTAAAATATGAATGATCTTATTTTGAAAAATATTGTCCAGCAAAGAGTAGATCCAAAAGAAAGAGATAGTATTACTCTTAAGGTAATAATCTTGAGATATGAAAAGAAAAGCCATTCAAATAGTGGCTGTAATATTGTCTCAGATCAAAAATCTATTTTGTTAGAGGAAACCGTGAGCTATTTCATTTTGAGAATGCTGTGGTGTTAATTCAGTCTTACAAACACTGTGTTTCTAGTAGTATACTACTGAAAGGTTTTGGTTGACAGATGCCTTTTGCCCATGTGCATAACTTTTGAGCCAGTCTGATTTGGCAACTCTGGCGTTTTTGTGGGTTTCAAAAATCCGAAGAGGTGGCTTGTGTCGTGGAGCTCCTCATGGGGAAGAGCAGTCTGGTTTTTGTTAGCCTTTGGCCTGCTAGATTTGTGTGATTCCACAGGAATTACAGCTCCCCGAAGCAATGTTTAGTAACCTTGGGCTTATTTTCCTGTGCAAGCAGTTCCTTTATATTGAAATTCATTCTTCAAAAAAGTCATTTGTTAGGCTGACATTAGAATACAATGCTTAGTTCTGATGACTCTGTTCTTTTGGAAAGATTATTGAAAAACTTATGAGTGTAGAAATCCATAGAATAGTTCTGGGACTGAGGAAAATGTACTACAATAATTCATCTTGTACAGGTCCTCAAGAACTCCATCTGTGTAGTCAATCAAAAAGGGAAATTAATGTGACTTGATAATTTGTAGGTGACTTCCTGGTGAGGATATATTTGCTCCTAAAGCCTTTTTAATATAGTTTAAAAGGGAGAGAAAACGTATAGTTGGGAGCTGAACCAGTAAAAATTCAAAAATCAATTAGGCTTTTTTATAGGTGGAGGTGGTGAACTGGGATAATTGGTGACCTCTAATGTCCTTTTAGTACAAGTGAAAACCTGCCTCCAAAGTATGCTTTAATCAAAACCTAATTATTCTTCAGTCACATGTAATCTATTAGGCTCAATATAATAATGTCTAGGGGGAAAGAAAGTGTGATGACTTACAATATATGTGAGTTTTTATTAGATAACTCGGTAATTTGTGGCAGCAACCCTACATATCATGTTAATGGGGCTGTGCTTGGCCAGACTAGAGATCTGTGGGGCAGGTGGTAGCCAGTAGTTGATGAGGAAAGAGAATAGCAATGGGATGTGCAACGTGCATGCTGTGGGCTTCCTTTGGCACACCATTAGCTCAGGACCTTCTCTAGGGGCTTGGGAGTCTTTTCCTCCAGCTTTCCCAGCACCCTACAACTGTGAGTTGCATGGGTTAGAGATGGCTTGCAAAATTAATCAATTTTTTTATCGTATGCTGACAGCTTCTCACTGGATGCTCTTTGCTGATTGTCACCTTAGAGTGAAAAGCTGTTTTTGTTTCAGCACCTTTGCCATTACTCAAGAATTGGAGTCTTCTCTCAGCTGAAGAGCTGAAGTCTGCCCTCCCCTAGTCCTGTCTCTCAAATCCCTTTGCCCAGTTGTGCTGAGGACATGTAAGATAGTAGAAATGGGAAAAATACAAGAATTTGTCCATCAAGTGGACAAATCCACGTGGGATGGACAATCCAAGTGGACATGCCCATCATGTGGGCTTATTGAGAACTGACTTACTGGACCAGTGATGAATTACAGAACACTAAAGTTTAACCGTGATGAAACTTCTATGCGCTAAGGAGGGTTTGAGATTCCTAGGAGAATCATAGAAGTTGGAAAAAAATAGTTCAGTGTTGAAATATCACAACTGACAAAGTTGCTATTTCTCCACGCTTTGGTCTTAGAGAAAGCAACACTTCCGAAAAAGGATTTACCTTCTCTTGAAGCACTTCCAAGGAGACAGAGACATGATGTAAATATTACCTTTTGCTTTTACCAGCACAAAAGCTTTCTGTGTCTATCCTGTAGATCTCAAATTTTAAATGCAAAAGTAGCTGGTTTGTGGTGTTTATTTCACAAAATGCTCTTAGCATGTGGTAGGAAACATGACAAGATGTTAAGAATCTGATGTGCACTTCTTAGGACTATTTCCTTAGAATCTGGGGAAACAATATTACCTAAGCTTTTAGAAGAACCTTCCAACTTCTATTTCAGGAGAATTGGAAAGAAATACAGCAGATTTTTGACTTTACACATTTTATATTAAATAAAGTGTCTAAAAATCAGTATCAGAATAGGAAGCTTCAGCTTTCCTCCATGTCACAGCATCTATTTTTTCATTAAAATGGTATTTCAGGACTGTTCGGTGTCATGGATGCTATTGTGCCATGATTTTTTTAGTGACAGCATGGTGTGCAACATGACTGCGCTGTAAGTAGAACCGTAGATAGATGAATTTGGGAGATTGCTCCTTTCAGATCAAGCCAATTGCCAACCTGGGAGATAGAGAAATGTTTCATCAGTGGCAGGATTTTCAGAGAAAATGATTCATTTCCTGATTCTGATATAGACCCAGAGGTAACCATCTAATTGGCTTTCAGAGGGTGCAGGTTTAAGGACCTCTTCGTATTAACGACAAGAAAATCAACCCTGTCCTCATCACATTTCATCCTCTATCTTCCCTGAGTTAATAGGCCTTTGACTTGTCACTCTGAAGCATGTTTTTCCAACGCCGTAGTCATTCTTGTGGCTCTCTGGTCTCTTTGCTTTTTTTCCCAACAACTTTCTGGAGTTCCTGCTGTGTGAGTTACAGCTGTGTCTATTAGAGATTAACTGGTCTTTCTGTCCCATCTGCCATGTCTCAAGCATCCTAGTGTCATTCCGGGAGTTTGATTAGCTGGTTGAGAAGGTCTGTGTCTCAAGGTGGACCAGGACTTGCATGATGCGTCTTCCATGGTGCAGTGCTGGGAGACAACTCCTGGACAACCACCTGGTTCTCTAGCTCCTGTTGGTAGGAACCATGTTCATTGACTGTTTATGTGGCTCTGCACTGAAATGTCTCATCCCTTGTGGCCACGTGAAGCAGAATGGCATGAACCCAGCCTGGTGATGCATGGATGGCCCAAGCTCTGGGCTAAGTTCTGCTATTGCTTCTGAGCATCAACACAGCAGCAGCTTCTCTTGCTATCTGATGTTTTCCATGGCTCCAGGGCTTGCTGAAAGTCAATGCAAGTGAGTCCAGAGCGCTCCTGTGTTAGCAGGTCTTATTCACAACAACAAGTTAGATGGAGACCTTTATTGTCTTCCTACCTTCCATGTTGAGGGTGATTCGGGAATGAAGGCACCTTGGATTTACTCATTTTCCCCACTCCCTTTATTAGATGGATTTCTGTAAGTCTTGTTTTGTGCTTTGAGACTGCATTGGCAGAAGCTGTTGTCCACTTCATGTAACCAAGAAACCCACAGAGCAGTCTGGAAAAATGGAATAAATCTGCCTTCAGGAAAAACGCAATTGCAGGATTAGAGGTTAGAGCCTGCCCTACTGAGTAATATAGGTATATATTTGAAGGTTCATTACCCTATCATTTTAGGAAGGAAATTTTGAGTATTCCTGATCCATAAATATATAGTACAAGGAAGAATATTATTCCTATGATTGCCCTCTTCCTGTGTTCTTGAATTTTGGTGTTATGTTGCAGTGTAATTTGGTCCTTGGTAACTGAAACACAGATACTAGCTATTTTATTTGTGTTTCAAGTCACATTTTGCATTGGTAGAAAACATATGGCAAACTGGTATGTTATCAGGTGCATCCGAAAGGATTTTGTAAAGGATCTGAAACCGGTGTCCTCTGAGCTGCTCCATTAACCTGTTCAACAACAATAAACATCTTTGGGTTGTAGGGTTGGTCAAGTATAAACTAAAGGTAGAAAATTAGAGCACCTCTAGCTGGGTAGCTCCACAGAGACCAGGGCAGTGCAGCAGAAGATGGTAAAATGTTAGCATATGCCAGATGAATTGTACTATTAGCTGTGGCCTCTAGCTTGGGCATCATGATGTAATTAATGTTCTCTGCATTTATTTTAGTGTCATATACATTTTTTTCCTAGAGATTAAAGCATGGAGTCAGATATATTACCAAAGTGGAGCATGAGGAGATTTGGGGGAAGAAAAACCCTTGATAGGGGAAAAGGACATCTGCAGATGATCCTTTCATTAAAATGAAACAATCTGTGCGACTCATTTTTCCCAGTTTTCTCCCCAGCCTGGCTTAGCTTGCAGTTCTCAAAGCTGGAGATGGGCCATTTGGTTTATGGGTGATTCGAAGAGCAGCAGAACAGGGCTGCGTTTGCCAGTCCACAAACTCCTGACATTCGACGGGTCCTGGCAAGGCGGTTCTGCTGCGTTATTTCTGCTAGAAAGTCACTTTATGAAAAGGCAGCAGCTGCTCACTGCAAATAAGCATCTTTCTGTTGATACTGTCAGCAAAAAGCTGCTTTTTAATGATTAAATGCTTCGTGCTCTTAGCAAAGCCACATATCTTATTGACAAAAGTGCTACGTTATCGTGGTCGCTGATGTCTCTGGTGTTGTCTGTCCCCTGTACAGTTTTTGCAGGCGTGTGAGGCCTTTGACTTCAGTAATGATACCTTTTAAAGTAATTAAAATTGGATTAAAGCCTATATATCACCCTACTGAATTGCAGTGTTTCAATGGAGCATGCATTCATTCATATCCTTATAAATTTTCTGGCTTCCAAAAAAAAAAAAAAAATCAAATGATTAATTTGATTTCTATTTCTAAAGAAATGCACAGAATAAAGAGGTTCTCACTACAGGAGTTTATTGTAGACAGTGAAACTTCCTGCTGAAATTCAACGAAAACCTGTTGCAGGGCTTGCTTTGACTTCCCATTTTTGCCCTTTGAGGGAGTGTGAGCCCTAACAGAGCTTCAGGTTAGGAATCTTGCATGTTACTAAGGTCCTACTGAAATAACTCCCGGGATATATTATGCCTTGTTTGTTGTGTGGTAGCTTATGGACCTGATTTAGGTGGTGGGCTCCTGCAGTGCTTCCCTGAAGCACTCTTTGGGCTGTGAACCAAGGGAAGTGGTTCAAGCTGGGATTGCAGGGCTTCCCATGTGTGCAACCTTCTCTTGTGCCTTTAAAATGCCACTCAGGTGGGTTTAACATCAGGCTTTACAATGAGATAACCACAAAAGCCCTGTAGCTCCATGTATTGCAGTGAGAATGTGAATGTTCCTTAGCGTGGTTGCTTCTGAGGGCAGGTGCCTTTAGCAGGGTAGCTATGGCCATGGTTAGACTGCCCTGCAGCTCAATAAGCTAGATTTTGAACCATTTTGGGTAAATGAAACATTTTCCTCTACAGTATTTTTTTTCCAAGAAAGGTACCCTGCATGTGATCAAAGCTGCAATAACAGACTTGTTAGTCCAAAGTCTTCCATATAGACTATGTGGATATCTATAGCAGTTGATGCCTTGTTTTGCCAATCTTTTTGACAAAATCTTTTTTTTTGACTTTTTCCTGACATCAAAATGTCAGGAAAAAAGCATCTTTCTGAAACTGTAGCTTCATGAATAAGGGCTGTTTTTGCCAAAAGAGTTAATTGGGAAAGATTTCCCTGTTCCAGAGGTTCTGAGATGACTAAATAGCCTTAGGTAATCAAGTGAGGTAGGTTCAAGGCTGATATTGTCAGATGCTGTGGCCATATCTTCATCTTTGTCGTGTAAATCCTGCTGTTTTCTCTGGTTCGGGGCATGCTTAAATGTCCTCAGGTTTTGATATATTCAGGTAAATCACCTTTTTTGTTGGCTCTCAAGGCAATTCTTCTATTATGTTCTTTAGGACTGACAGTAGACTTCTTAGTCTACAACTTCTTAGATCCTTTTGCTGGCAATTGTCTTGCATAGACTCTTGTTTTTGGTAGCACTCCCTGTTGGAATTAGGAGGATGTTTTAAGATGTATTAAAAATGCAAAGCAATATCTTGTGAATGGCATGAAATTATGTTAATTCACTGAAATATCAGCAAGGCTTCACTTGGAGCAAATAAATCCAGCTGGGGGTTTACCTGCCCTGTAAATGGTAAAATGTGAAGCTGGAAACTTGCTTTGCTACCTGGGAAGCTCATTTGCCCCAAGCCTTTGTGCTTCGGTTGGGATTTGCCATGGAAAATATTTGTATTTGGTCCTTACTGGGAGTAGCTTCTCCCCTCTCCAAGGCTTTGATTTCTTTTAATAACCATCTGTGGTGGGTGCTGCAATAAAGGAAGCCTTGTTAAAACCTTTAATTAACATATAAGCAATTTTCCAGAGGACAGAAGAATTATGATAAGCAACACTTTAAAATGAATGGCCAGCAATTACTGATGCATGTGTTGTTCTCTGCAGTCATGAATCCAGAGGGTACAAATAGGGCTTTTAAACAGAATTAAGGGTCCAAGGTATCTTTTCCAAACCTCTCCTGATTACAGGTTGTGGTGGTTACTACTGATTCTTAATGGAAATGCCAATTTTTACAAGCTTGAGACTGGGTCCCTGGTATAACTAACACAAATGTGAGTCATTCTCTGCCTCTTTGTTTGTTTTCTTTTTCTTTTTGCTTACATTTGATTAAGGTTACTGAGGGATTTAGAGAGAAAATGCAAACAGCTATTTCCAGAGTAAATACTGCTAGCCACCCGTGTGGATGCAATATGTATTTAACTATAGGTACTTGCTTATTCAGGTCACATATTTGCTTATTTACTATTTTTCACAAAACCTAAGGGGTTCTTGACCCAGGGTTAATGCTTCCAATTTGCCAGTGTATCAACACGCTTTAAAATGCAAAGAGAAAAGCAGAAAGAGGAGATTTGGGGCTAGTGAAGAATATCTGCTTAGCTGTTATGACTCCGCATGCTGCCTCTGCCTTGAGCTCAGATCTGAAACTTCAGCTCATTTGTACAAGCCATGACCAGGCAAAGAAGGTGAGATCCAGCAGAGAGCACAGGCTTGACCCCTGCAGTCCTATTTTAAGATCCCTCTTTTGGGATAATATCTGGGTTTGTCTGTTTTTAGCACCATTTATAGAAACTTTAGTGTTTGTACTGACATATGGTGGTTAGGGTTTGTTTTAATCTCAGCATCACCTGTCCATTTGTTGGTCAAGATCAGGATCTTCTCATCCTCCTGCATGTCACAAGCTTTGGGTTAAGAAGTGGGCTTTGTCCCACAATTTTCTGCATTTCCACAGGACAGGCTGCTGCCTTGCATTGGTGGCAATAAAAATGTTGGTGCCCGATGCATAAAGGTGGGTAGGGCTGCACAAAGAGATAGATCTATGGAGCAGTGAACTTCAGCTGATGCTAGCTGGGGGTTAGGCCAAATACTGTTTTAGAACTGGGCCTCAAAGCTCCCCAAAATGCTCCTCATAAGAGGCAGGGAAAATCTTTTGGAGAGTGCAGGAATGAAGGTATTTGGGGAGCAAGTGCAGATAGCCACAAATCAGAGATCAGGCCAAGGGCATGCTCAAGTTGCTGTGTGCTGTGTCAGCATCATTTGGCAAATCACAATTTTTGGAAGGTCTGTGCAATGTAGCACAGTTCAAACTCTTCTCACTTCCTGCTGTGATGCATCTGGGCTGTGTTTTGATAAGCTCTTGTGCTGCGGTTATGGTGCTTGTGGAGGTCAGCAACCTCACCATCAGGGAAGAGTAAACCACGGGTGGGAATGTAGGCAGGGATTGTACAAGGATTTGGATTCCAAGTTGCATCTGAATTTAATTGAAAGTCACTGGAGCAGCCTGAGCTCTCTCTATTTCCCAGCCTCAACTGTGTAGCATTTAGCACCTGCTAAATACGGAGCTGTTGGGCTCCATGCTAGTGCTTGGTGTGTTATCAACCCAAGCATGCCAAGATGACTCGTCTTTAGTGGGACGGTTGGCTCTGGAGGCTCCCCCAATGAAGCAATCACAGCTCTCTGCCTGTAGTCATTGGATGCTGCAGGATCACTTCTGCTAGTGAAGGAAGGCAATACTTCAAGAAAAATAAAATGAGTGTGGTTCCCTTGTGCTCAGGCTACATGGAGGTATATCTGCGATTTAATTTATTGAGTACTCAAGGGCACCTGGCAGGATAGATGTTCCAGTCCCAGCCCATCTGAAATAACAAGCCAGGAGAAGTCCCTGCTGCTGATATGAAGTGTCAGGAAAGAGGAAAAGCTTGCAGGAAAGACTTGCTGAATTTAGGCAACACGCCAGGGTTTAACCCCACAGAGACTCTTCATTTGATTTTAATCAACCGTTCTTACAGCAAGTTAGCAAGGAGGATTTGGGAAGACACTGAACTTGAAGATTGCAGTGGGCAGGAGGGTAGGGCTGCAATCAAACACAATCTGTGCATGTTCCTTGGGGGCAAAAGCAAAATATATGATTATCACCTCCCTCGTTAGAGTGGGTAGACCAAGAAATTAAAGTGGGAGCAGGATGTTAGTGTGGCTCTGGAGCTCATAGCAAAGTGCTTGCATGGATGCAAAAATATGTACGAAGACAGAATTAGGGCTGACGGCTTGTTGGGAATAGCAGCAAACCAGGAAAGTGAGATTTATTTATTTTATATTTTTCTAAATTAGGGTGCAAGCGTTCATGATGAACCCCTTGGTGGGAAGAGATCAGAAGGGAGAGTCGGGCAAACAGAGAGGGGACTTGGGTCCAACGGGTTGTGATTCAAGCACGTGCGCATCTTGTCCCAAAGTTATCAAAATGCCAAGTTGCAGATGATGGTCTGAGTGAAATGCTGGAGGAAATTACAGCTCACAGATGGCGGGGAAAGCTGTTATGCAGGGTTAGAGCTGGCTGCTCTGCTGCAGTGGTTGCAGGAGACGATGAAAAGTTATAAGCAGTACAATAAAAGGCAAAGAGGGTATATATGGAGTTGGAGCTTTTTCCAGCAGTCTGCTACCCCTAAACACTTTATCAGCTACAGATGAGTAATCCACAGTGATGAACTGTGGAAAATGCTCTTTCAGTGGTGGCTTGTGCTGATTTGCAGCTGTGCTGCAAGGGTAGCACTATAAGTGATAAGATCTCAGTGCTAAGGTGATTTCCATGAGCAGCAATAATATTCACAATCAAGATGGCAAGGTTTCTGCTCCTTTCTGTACTGGCAGAAAGGGTGGCTTCATAGCACCCCATCACATTGGTCTCCAGGACTTCATTATTTTATCTCATGGCTTTTGAAATGGTGGTGGTAGCTTCATACCCAGCAGCTGCTGTTGTCCTGGCTCTAACTGGTGATGTGACTCAAGGCAGCCAACTGTTGAAGCTGTTGAACTGTTGAACAAGTGGGAGGCTGTTGTGTGGGATGTGAGCAGGGAAACAGGCTCAGTTTAGGTGTATGTGTAAGTCAAGAATTTGGCATCCTCAGGTCAAGTGCTTAAAGCAGTGACTTTTTTTTGGATTAGACCTTAATTTTCTGTTCTTATCCTGTTTACATGCACCAGGATTGTTGCTGGCCTTGTCCTTGCTTTCTATATTCAGTCTTGCATTGCTCTTTCTTTAAACTCTCCTAGTTGTCCTTCCTATGTAATGCTAAACATCAGCTCTTTTAGGAGCATCTTCCTCTTTTCAGGATAATTGCTTAAGTTCTGGAAGATGTAAAACTGAGACAGGATGGATTTGATGGCTTGTTATCTTTTTTGTCTTTTTTTATCCACAAATAACTCTTCAATTTTTCTGTCATTATCCTTCATCCTGGGGGAAAGCATTGACAAGTGATTTGGATCAAGGATATATCTAAGTACTATTGGTTGCCTCATTAAAAATTTAATGTGCAAAGTTAGTCTCCCTTGAAGGCAAGATGAAGCCTGATAATGAGGAACAACTCTAGGAATTTAATTTTTCAAGTAAAATATAAAACCAAAATACAACAAAACAGATAAAGATGGCTTGTTTTAGTATGTCATCAGGGTTCAGCACCTGACTCAATTTAATGACCATCAGGATAATGCTTGGCTGAGCTTGGAGATAAATGATTGAGAAGGAAACTTGATGAAGCAGGAGGTGACTTCTTATTTGCACACTGTACATCTGAATCCAGGAAGCCACTTGCAAATCCTTATGGAGACAAACCCGAATAAGTGCTCCTTGAATACTGTGAGATGAAGATCTGAACTCATGTTTCATAGGGCTTTCAGAAAGGCTTTGAAGCCCTATGAAATTTAGGAACTGTGGATGCTCTGCAGCAGATACTTGGTGTCTATCAGGTATGAAGTGGATGCTCCATCCTCTGATGAAGAGAAAGAAGACTTGTAGCATGTTTTAAATTGCATGTATCTAGTAAGAAATGTTTCCAGTCACAGAACCCCAGAATAGCTGAGGTTGGAAGGGATCCCTAGGGATCCCCCATCCAGCCCCTGCTCCAGCAGGGACACCCAGAGCACGGGGCACCCGGGCGCATCCAGGCGCCTTGGCAAGATCTGCAGAGCAGGAGCCTCCGCAGCCTCCCTGGGCAGCCTGGGCCAGGGCTCGGGCACCCTCAGGTCAGTGAGATGATCCAAATGTCCTGGGGTGTCCCAAAGCCTCTAAGAAGTGTCTCAGCTCACAAGCAATGCCTGTTCTTGCTAATACCTTCATCAAGCCAACATTATGGGGGATGTCAGTCCTCTTCTTGATTAAAAAAGGGAATTGGGAGACTGAAAATGCTACATCAACTGTACCAGTGATCTGGAGTAATTAATGAGTGATGTGATCTAACCCAGTTGGGGGATTGCTTACTGCATGAATGTATGGATTTGGTGTGATAGGGAGCTGCAGGTAAAACCCCTGAGCAACCAGGGAAGAAAAATAATGATGGAGAGAATTCTGGTCTTCATTAAAACTTGGAGCTTGTTAAAAAGTAATGTCAGGAGAAACCTTTCAGGTACCATTAATTTTGCAAGACAGAGTGGGATCTTGCGTAGAAGTGGGGTAGCAGTAAACTGCCCTCCCAGAATGGAAGGGGTCGGAGGCAGAGTCAGAAACAGCTGAGATGTCTGGAAAAAGAACACCTCCTTTTATTAATTTTTTTCTTACTGGGAGAATAGTCTGAAGAAAATTAGTGAATAAACAAGAGATTCAGACATGAAAACTCAGTACTTTTCTAAAAGATGCTGTGGAGACTCAATTAAGCAAAAAGAAGCTATAGCGATGTAATTATACCAGATACCTAATAAATGAGATAGGTGAGTCTGTAAAGGCCTTCAGCTGCCTTGATAGAGGAAGAAAGGGCTCAGAAAGGGAAACTTCACTCCTTGGGAAAAAGCAATTTCTGCGTAGTCATCTTTTTGGTGTGAGATATGGTCTATTATTTCGGGTAGTAGGTGGGAATTGGCAAAAGTAGGAAGGTTAAGTGACTTGGGAAGGTTTTTGTGGGTTAATCTCACATGGGTGGGTCCAAGGCAGGACAGATGGGGGGTGTCCTGGCACTTATAGCAAATAAGTGCAGGTGACTTCTGTCCCTCAACTTACTGGTCAACTCAGCTGACCATACCAGTTAGGTCAATGTATAAGGAGAGCCTCAATTGCTATCTGCAGTGAGTGTTAAGCTCACAGCAAAGGGAGGTGGGTTCTTGTGGCTGGAGCTATTGTGAGCAGCCTGGAGCCATGGGAACTACCCTGGATGTGATGACCTTGATGGGTACAGGTGGATGGTCTTAATGGCTTAGAGGTGCTGGGTGGCAGCTTAACAAAGTCTTTGCTTGAGTGTTTCATTCTCCTCTCTGCAAATGCACTTTTTGATGCTATTCTTGGAGACCGCCGTGTATAAAGCTCAGTTTGTGTTTGCATGGCTGTGATACAAGCAAGGCTATTTAGGTTGTTGACCATCATGCACTTTTGGGGTGTGCTCAGCGACTTGTGCTCCCTGGAGTCTGGTGAGTTTGGGAGCATTTGCTTTCGTCCAGGTCTGCAGACCTGCTCCAGGAAAACTCCCACCAGGCATTTGTGTGATGCCAAATGAATATGGGCCAGAGTTTCCACAGGTAGACTGCATTTTCAGGTCTCCTCTTGGGACTAGAGCCTGGCGCATCCTCCTGCCTACCCTGAAGGACAGACATGTGTGCAGTCTCACCTAATGAGGCACATAAGCTGGAAAGCCAAGGGCGTCTCACTTTTTGGTAGCTAATGAAGAGGGACAGATCTCCCGTAGGGCAAGTCCTTCAGTTATCTTAGTGTTGAGGAGGCCTTAAGTAATTAAGGAGCTAGTTTATCAGGTACCAGGATGAATCCAAAGCTTTGCAAAGTTAAGTCCTGCTCCTTGCTCTCAGATGTGAACTTGAGGGACTCTCTATCCACTAGTTTCCCACCATAGAAGCAAGTGGCCTCTCTCCTGGGGTCCTTGGTAAAAACTACATGGGCACCTTGCCCATGTGTTGACTACCCTACAGTCTAGCTGGCCCTTCATTTATTTATCCTTTTTCAAGTTGAAAAATGATATGGTAATTGTTTCCTCATTTAAAAGGCCAAAGCACAAATGTTGTTGCTATGAAATCAGTTGTGACTGTGTTGTGACTAGGCCTGGTGATAGTGTGTGGCTGTTTCTTGCAACATCAACAGAAATGCTTAATGAAAGAGCCTGCAAAATGACTGCTAAAATGCTTGGTGTGAGGAGGCAGCAGCTATGGATAAGCAGCAACTTAAGAAGGGATGTATGGCTGGGGCAGGGAGTGTCTTGTAACAGAGAGGATTGCAATGGCAATAAGGATATTGCGAACCCAGACCTGAAGGAAAATCCATTCCTGCAGGGTTGTGAGAAGAGAATGGGATTGCATTTCTGTTTTTCTTGCTGGCAGACCTGGAACAGAACCAGGGCACGGTGTGGTAGATGTAGTATGTGATGGTGGGCTCCCTGCTTGGGTGTGGGAGTCCTGCAAGTCTGCTCCAGCTTTTGTGAACGTTATAGGGTTGGCAGCTCTCGAGTGGGACAACCTGATCTGTGACCTGCACAACATATCTGGCATGACTGCAGCTGTGAAAACGCTGAGGCTACTCTGGGCGTTTGGGACATCTGAGCCCTTGAGGTGTAATAAAGTATATGAATCTAAACGGCACACAAATGTGCAATATAGTTTTGCGGTATACACTCCTCTCTATCATGCTAAGACCAAGTTTAGCTTAAAGCCAGCAGAGACCATGCTGTAACTCCTTAACTCTGCCTTTGGTTTCATTTACGAGATTCTCGATATTGAGAATGCTACCATTTGTAGATGTAGTTTCCTTGGGACACAGACTAGTGACTTTTCACTCATGCAAAGGAAAGAAATCTGCTCGCCTATAATTGAACATGTGGACTATGGATTTTACTGCTGCTGCTTCTCTGTTCTTTCCTGAATGGCCTGTGCCCACTGTTCTAAACTGCATGTACCAGTTAATGAATTACTAGTAAAACCTCTGGTCAATTGGAAAAAGACAGCAAAAACTTAGCATTTCTCTTGGACTGCTGAAGAGATGTAAGCTGTGGCTGCAGCAAAAAATGATAATAAGGGATGGCTAATTGCTTGCATTGCTAGGATTACTTAGTTAGTTTAAACCAACTCCTTGTCAGTCTAATGTGGGAAGCTCCTCAATGTTGGCTGGAAGTGGAGATGTTGGCAAAGAGCTGGTGGAAATGTCTCTTGGCAAGGCACCTCTGCCCACTTGGATTTAACCAATCTTAGTGTTCTGTCCCAGTTTGGGGAGCTCCTGCTGGGTTATGCTCTACAGAAGTGCAACAGAGAAGCCGCCTTCAGTAAGACTCATTAGATGTTCCTCTTTAGTCCTCCCTTCTATGGAGAAGTCTGTAGACTTCTCTCTCTATCTTTGTAGTTGCAACTTCTTGCTTATGGCTCTACTACAGACCTCTAAAGAGTCTCCTGAGGCTGTCTGTCAGTGCTGTGAGTGAGTCTATGATGCTATTATGATATTGGTGGTCTATTCTTGCCTCTGAGGATGTCATTCCTCTTGCCAATGTCAACTACTACAAAATAGGTGTTTAGTCTGTGCTCAAAGTGTCTGTGGAAGAAAATGTGACTCATCTCAACTTAAAATATTCTTCCAAAGGTGTCTCTGAGGAGTGATTCATCTCACCTCTCTTGACAGGCAGTGGAGAGACTGTGTGATGGGCTCAAACCAGGCATTAAACTCTGGTGTCCAGAGGGAAGGAAGATGAAATTTACCCTTGGTCATGCAAGGAATGCTGCTGCATTAGGTGGAGAAGGTAAGCCGCAGAACATTACAGTTTGTCAGCTACTTTCCCCATTTATGGAAGCAAAACACCATGTCTCCAGGGCCAGCTCTGAACAAGATGCTCAGCAGAGACCTTAGTCTGAGCAGGGCTGCACCTATGCGAGGAGGTTGGGACCACTTGGTGATTGTGAAAAATAGAAAAAAGAATCCGGCAATTGAGGAAAACCTGGTTGCTGTCCATCAAACCCAAGCCAGGCTGCTAATAGGGAAAAAGCTGAACTTCATTCTCAGCATATTTTAGTTTTAATCATTATTGCCATGCTTTAAAATCATGCTAGGGAGATTATAATTTCTCAGTATTTTTCACTTGGAAAGCAAACATCAGCGGCTGAGGTGTCAGTTTAGTAATACTGCTACAGATACAGGAGTTCAGGTACATTTCTCTCTATAGTCAATGGCTGATCCAAGCTACACAGTCTACGATGAGGTAAAACTGATCTGTCTCTGATCTCAGCTACATTTCCATTAAATATTTCTAAGTTTTTTGCAAAATTTTGAGTGCTCTTAAAAGATGATGTCTGCAGTTCTTGCTGACACAATACTGAAATCCAGAGAAAATGCTTTCATCTTTCCCAGACTTGGTGTCTGTAGCTGGACTGCTGGGGTGGCTGTAAGAATTCTGGATAGAAACGCAGTGCAAGTTTCTTTGACATGTCTTGTCTCAGTTCTGCTCAGTTAGGTCAAAAATTGAGCTCTTTATTTGGTTTAGATGTGTCTGGACATATATACGAGTT
>JAUBOD010000086.1:1586604-1596925 GCA_032353885.1 Nothura maculosa | reverse complement strand
TATTTTTCACTTGGAAAGCAAACATCAGCGGCTGAGGTGTCAGTTTAGTAATACTGCTACAGATACAGGAGTTCACGTACATTTCTCTCTATAGTCGATGGCTGATCCAAGCCACACAGTCTATGAGGCAGTAAAACTGATCTGTCTCTGTGATCTCAGCTACATTTCCATTAAATATGGAAATAAAAGTTTTTTGCAAAATTTTGAGTGCTCTTAAAAGATAATGTCTGCAGTTCTTGCTGACACAATACTGAAATCCAGAGAAAATGCTTTTATCTTTCCCAGACTTGGTGTCTGTAGCTGGACTGCTGGGGTGGCTGTAAGAATTCCGGATAGAAACGCAGTGCAAGTTTCTCTTTGAGATGTCGTGTCTCAGTTCTGCTCAGTTAGGTCAAAAATTGAGCTCTTTATTTGGTTTAGATGTGTCTGGACATATATACGAGTTACTAGGGCAGCCCAATGCATTTATGTAGGGGATTCAAAACCAGTATGCTCTTACCAGGGAATTTCCCTTTCTGTTTTCATGTCTTTCTGATGTGTAATATGTAGAACTTGAGTGGAATTGGGCACGGAGTCATCACTGGATGAAAGTCCTGCTGACTTGGACTTTAACACAAATAGACCTTTCAAACATGGTGCAGAAATCATCTGTGTCTGCAGAATATTAGAGTCATGTGAAAATCTGAAGATGACCCCTTTACTCAAAAATGCAGTTTAAAAAATGAGATACCAGATCACAATTGCTGGGCAAAAGTGTTTCTAGCTGCAAGAGGCCACATAAGGGACGTGGAGCTGTTAGCTCTGCTCTGCAGTGCACAGGGAGTATGTGGGGCTGAGCTGCAGGTAACAGGGTTGTGGCTGGAGAACAATGACTGCACAATCAAGGGCATCAGCAAGAAGCACAGATAGTCAGGATTGCTAAGAAAAGTGCTCTCTTATGTGGTGGTGCTGCATTTTTCTCCCGTTCATTCCACCTGCTCCTTACCTTCACTGTTCTTGCATAGTCTTGCCCTCCGTTTTGGTGCATCATTGAAGGAATTGTGAAACAGAGCAGGCCAGAGATGAGTGTGCAAGCACGCAGCTTCAAAGAACCAGAATTGGAATTCTGGGCACAAAGAAGTCATTACTCAGCTGCTCTGTCCATTTGTCATTGTATGAAATGCACCCTGGCTCATAGAAGCTAGGAAAAGCCATCTGGTTATATTAGTCTTTCTTTTCCTAAATCAGTCTACCGTTGTATGTCTTTATTATGCTCTTCTAAGAGAATCAGAGTAAATATGGGAGGCAGGTTAACAAGAATCTATAGATGCATCTCTATAATTTTCCATAAGGGGAGTTAATTCTTCAAGGAAGATGACAATGATAAAAACTCATACTGTTGCTGGTCTTGGAAAATAAGCTGGGCCTCCCTGAATCTTGAACCCAGTGAGATGAGATCATTACAGGGTATAAACAGCTTGAGGAAGAACGTGGATTTGCAAACTTGTGGAGACTGTTAGGACCTTTTCTGCTTGGCAAGTTTGCCTTGGACTGTGTTGAATGTGTGTTTTCCAGCACAGGGGAGTTGTAAGGACTGGTCCTTTCGGTGGGGCAGTAGCCTTTGCTGTATTTTTTTTCTTTTTTTGAGGACAGACTCTCCCATTGAGCAATGAGAAGGTGACCAAACCTTACAGCTCTGCAGTACCTTTGTACTTGCATGTTTGCTGTAACATGTGGCATTTTACAACTTGGAAGCAAGCTACTGAATACGATAAGGCCCATATTGCCTATGTTAAAGGCATCAAGCAGAACTCGTGAATGTCTATGAGAAATTTATTGCTGTTTTTCTCATTTCAAAATGTTTTGTAGTCTTTTCACAGGAATCAAAGAGCACAGCTTTCATTGTGTGGAATTTCTTATCAAATGCTGTGAAAATGCCTTTGTGTTAAACAGGTACATTTGCTGACAGCTTGGAGGTGGGAAGGGAGTGTCCATATGTGTTGGTGTACATGCCCATATGAAGAGCATATCCTAAATGCTGATTCCTAAGGAATTCCTTCAATAGGATCAGGATATCCCTGTCAAAACTCTTTGCAAGACATGGCAATAGTGTAATGTGTCACAGCTTAGCACTCCAGCAACATCTAATCTGTTACCTTTTCTCTCTAAATTTGACATGGATCGTGGTAAAATAGGAATGAGGTCACTAAATGATCCTCTTGTCCCTGACTGCTCTGTGTTGTGCAGTTACTTTGACTTTTTGTAAAATTTCCACAAAGGAATTTCAGCTTGCAAGATGCTTTGTTAGCAGAAGTTGGTGGTTGTGTGGTGATTGGCTCAGATTGGCTGCAGGTTTCAACTTGTTGTGAAGGAGCCCTAAGGCCATAGCTGTTTTAATAGCTAAATGTGCCTGGGACTGCTCTCTGTCACTGAGGTTGGCTGAGTTGGGTTGGCCCGTGTTCATTTTGCTATGCTCTTACTCTCCAAGGTCCATTGGGAGCCACGACTGGAGATTATTTGAAAGACTAATAGTAGGTTTGGGCAAAGACTATGCAAAGGACTAATGTCTTCAGTAGGATTTAGACAGAAAGTTGGAGTAATGAGATGAGGTAATATGGTCATGAATCCAGAAGCAGCTCCTGGTGTTTTTTAATTTAGTGTTGTAGATTAATTATAGATTCTGAATGATTTCTTAAGTGTTCCTAAAAAGTAAGAAAGAAGTAAAGCCTATGGCCATTGAAGCCTTGGCTACACAGCATTTATTTGGGAGACTGAGGCAGGAAATCATATCTTGATCTGTTTACTGCAACAACTATTTTAGATATTTCACACTTGGCAAATTATTTGTGATGCATAATCATATGGTAGTGCTCTGTTCCCACTGCAAGTGACTGTTTTATCAGAAGAGATGCTCAAGAACTGTCCTTGACCCATCCTTGAGCATGACTTCCTCTTTCAGGACTGAACTCTGCAGTCTTTATCTGGTGATGCTTTTGCCATTTGAGTGGCAGAGTCAAGCCTCATGTATGCTCTTATTGAGAAGCTGCCTCTTGTGTTCCCTAGCAAACTATATAGATCCAATGGCTTTGCAGGTCCTGAGGCATTCCCGCCCTTGACAGCTGGTGCTGATGAGGGCAGCTTGAAAGTGCAAAGCCTTTCCGTTGGTTCCATGTGCAGGTGCTTGGCTTGCAAGTTTTCTGGTGCAATGATTTAAGTAATGACACTGGGAAGGTCTGCCCAGGTTTTACCTTCCTCAGTTTTGCTGGCAGCTGCTCCAGAGTAGGAAGTGTTAATTTGGAACATGAGGGAGTGCAGCTAAGTGTGTGGAGGTGTCTGGGAATGACCTATAGCTAGCTCAGGAATAGAGGGGCAGAAAGTCCTGAGAAGTTGCATTGCACTAGGAGGGCCAGAAGGCACCAGTGCAGATGCTCATGAACCATCACAATCCAGGTGAGACAGGATTCCTTGGTCATACTGCAGAGGCTGATAGATTTTTGAATGTTTACCCAAGGAACATAGTAAACATGGCAAATACCAATAAAATTACCACCAGAGTGATTTAGGATAAAATTCCCAACGTGTTTCAAATGCACATTTATGATGGAAGATAGCGTGCATTATAAAATAACATTTAATAGAGGTAAATGAAGCATTTATACAGATGTACAGCTTTTTTCTATAAATTGTATGATATTCTGTCTTGATAGTTTAAATATGAGACTCGAGCTGTATGAGCATGGAGTTCCTTCCATGCTTCAGTGAAAAGGCAGTTAAATAGTGGGAAATGGGAGAGTAGGTCACTAAGACCTCATCTCATACCTTTAACTTGTCCCAATTCTCAACAATCGAGAGGGGAAAGTTACAACTCAGCTGTGATCATCAAATGCTAATATAATAAAAAGATCTCAATGAGCAAATGACAGTTGTGGCTCTTGGAGCCAAAGAATGTCTTTGCTGTTTTCCTGCTCATGTCTAACTGTATGGAGTTCTGCTTTGGTGGGGGAACTGACATTTCTAGTGTGATCCCTGGAGCACCAGTTTTCTGTCTTGGCAAACAATAATTCAAGATTTTTCTCTTCATTTTCTTGGATTGCCTTTTTTGGATCTTAAGCCACAGACCTGAATGAACTTAGTCTCCTGGCATTCCTGTGAATTTGGCCTTTATAGCATCTAATTTGCAGCTGAATATATTATAGACAAAGGTTAATGCAGTTAGGTAAGTCACTTAATCTCCTGTTTCCTGAAAAATATGTGCCAAAACTGACAAGACAACCTAAGTTTCTTGACTTTGAGGCCCTTTCTCAGCTTTCAAAACAGAGTTTTAAATACTTTCAAGACTCTAAATTGCTACTGCAGATCTGAAGCACTGTAGTGGTTTGTATTTTTTTTTCCTTCAAATTATTCTTTCCTTCCTCCCTCTCTCCCTTCCTCCTTTTTGTCACCATCTTTGGAGTATTTGGCTAATTAAGCAAATATATCTACTTTCTATAGAAAGCATTTGGACTTCCCACTCCATTCTGGAGCACTTTTATTAAGAAGGTTGTCTGAGGTGGGAGATATTGAGGGTATCTGGATGCCAAGCCCTGTAGGATCCCATCACAATTAGCATGGTGACAACAATGCTAGGCACAGATGAGGGGAGACCTTGCAAGTCTTGTCACTTCACCTGCACCAGCCTCTAGACTTATTAGCCCAGCAGGACCACCTAGTCGTCTTGTATGTATCACTGCCCAAACTTCTTCAATGCTTTCTGCAACATGTCCTTATAGGTTGAGCTTTGTGTATGGAGAGAGACCTGCTGCCTCCCTACTGTTCCTTCCAAGTGTTCTGCTCCATGGAGTGAGGACAACCCAGCCCCAAGGCTTAGGTCAGTGCTCTTCTTTGAGGAAAGCTCAAATACCTGCAGCCTGGACCAGCTGCCTGCCAAAAAGCATTCTGAGCCTGGCCATGCAGTCTGAAAGCCCTAGGAGATAAGAGGCAATAGCTGCCTGGGCTTTGAATTTGACAACAAAAGTGGTTTTAGTGTCTGCAGGCTATGCTGATACACTCTTCTCCTGTGGTTGGAAATCAATACGTGAAGCTGCTCTACATATTTATTGCTCTAGCTGCAATCTAACCACTTGGGCATCTGTTTGCAAGAATGGTTTACATCACTACAAAATGTATGTGCTTTCAGTGATTGAAGCTTAAGGAAAAAATACCCAGCAAAAGCTATGGAAGGCTCTTTATGAAGAAAGCTGAGTCCACAGAGTCCCTTTAAAGCTATTTAATATCTGTGGTGTTCATTTTTCCTGGGGCAGACAGAAGAGCTTTTTTAAACTTAAAGAATTTTCAATGATAGCTAGCTTAATGGGATTTTTTCCCCCCGAAATGAGAAATGATCCCTCAGAGCAGACAGCACATTGTGAGAGCCCAAGCTGCTTTGCAATAGTTTATCCTTTCTAGGAAGTAAAAGGTAAAAAGCTAATGAGAAACAGTAGGATGTACTACTAGCAACCACATAATGTGCTCAAAGCTTTCCAAGGGGAGCTGCCCAGCAGCTGGGCATAGCTAGACATTTAGTCCATATAAGTGATGTGAATGATTTAGCTGATTTGTTTGTGTGTATACATATATATCTTTTTATTTTTTGAGAAGTGGCAAAGTGTTGGTAAGAGAAACACTATTCTGTGAGTTGTCAGGGAATCTGGTAAAAAGAAAGAGAGATCTGTGTGGATGTGTTTGTGCTGGATCACGCAGCATGGCAGCTGTCTGAAAATGAAGCTGCAGTCCCTGGGAGTGAAAAGCTATGATTTAGCTAACCAAGGTGCTGAAACATCTGACAGGGTTAAATTCAGAGAGGAAAATGTTCCAATAACAACCTTCTCTGGCTTTTTCCTTTGCTTGAGGAAGAGCTACTGTTTTCTTGAAGTCAAATTGGATATTGTTGTCTGGCTTTGTGTTATTCTGTGTTTATGGTTGTCTTTATGCACAGTGGGCAGCAACATTCTTATTTAACTGGCTACAAGTGAAACAGCAACGCTGCTTCACTGAGGGGTGTTAAAGCATATATGTTCTGGCAGGCAGCCTTTGGTGATGCTGCTGCATCTTGCTGTTTGAGTGGCACTTGCATTTCTTGTTTGCCAGGTCCTCCCGAGCACCTCTCCCAGCTTTTCCTGCTGTCTCAAGCTCACCACAACACAGGTGGGCTGAAGCAACTTGGAGGAGCTCAGATTTGCATCATCCAGCTGTGCTGGTACTAAGCACATCCCAAGGGAGGTGGTGCTCACGGTTGTGCAGGTCCAGTGTCTGTTTCGTGGGCAAGAACTGCAACCTTGACTGCAGGGTGCACTGAGGAAATCTGTTTTTTGCTCTTTGTTTAGAACTATTTTTGGTTTTACCAGCTTGCAGGAGTCAGTTGTGCTGGCAAGACTGAATCTGCCTCTGCAAGCCTGCCTGGCTGTTGACAGTCCCTGCAAAGCATCTCTCATAGTCTTTTCCAGAATAAATCATTACTCCATCAGGAGGAGAGCTGGAATCTACTATCTTGATCAGTTTGAGTTCCACTGCTGTCTGTAAGAGGCAAGAGCTCTGCTTGGGTCATGGGGAAATGCAGTAGAGAAAGCTTCTCTGCACTCTGTAGAACCAAAGGCTTGCTGAGATATCCAAATCCTATGGACAGGCTTGATGTGATCCTTGCAGAGATGATTTGGAGGAGGTTGAGAGGCTCCAGTGGCCACCACTGCAGCTGTGGTCCCCTCCATGTAGGAAGAGCACCTTGGGACATGAGGGTATGTGCAAGATTGTTCTGTCACCCTTGAGCCAGCTGGCCTGCATGGGTTGGTGGACGTGATGACAGTGAGAGGAGAAGGCAGCCCTGGAGGCAAGGGGCAAATACCTTGGTGCAGCTGCAGAGTTCACTATGCTCACAGGGTGAGGGTAGATGACTGCTCAGACCATCTCTGGAACCCTCCTCTAAACCCTTTGGTTTGCTGTAGAGTGCAGATATCTTGGAGATGGATTTGACTAGAGAAATCGTGTCTGGAAGTAGCTCTGCAAACCTGTCTCTGCTCTTCTGACTTAAGCGCCCTGCCTTGCTCAAAAGCTCCCTGCTCCTTTAACTGACTGCATAATAAAAGAAAACATTTTGTAAAATGCTTTCTGAATTTCCAGACCTTTTATCTTGCACTCAGGCGAGCTGTTAAACTCCTTCAGATGAATGGGAACTGTGAAAGCTGACATTATGCACGCCAATAAAAAAAATAGGGCATACTTCAAAGCAGGGAATTTACCTTCAAACTCCAAGGGAATTCCCTGAAAGTTGGAATATTATTATATACCTCAAGTTTCCTTCTCCAGGAAGTGCCTACCCACGTGTGCAGTGAAGTGAATGAATTACTGTCATACTAGGTGATGAAATCCCAGAAAACTTCTCTGAAAATGATTAATGACTTCATGCCCGAGACCTGCATGGGGAGCCAGTGATATTCATCCATCAGCAGCCCCCGCTTCCAGACCTTTATCCCCATCCCCAGCCTGGCCTTGGAGCCACTTTCATAGGAACCAGCAGCCTTGTGGCTGTCAGTCTGATGGAAATGTTGCTGCCTCTGGAAGATGCCAAAAGTGAGTTCCCCTGCATTTTTCTTGCTTCGGTGCTCCTGTAGCTCCAAATCAGCAGGCAGGACCACATTGCTCTCCCAGCTAAAGGAAAAGACAGGGCAGCAGCAGATAAACTTATTAAATGTCAGCTTTTGAACAGCCTTAATTTCGAGGTGCTTTCTTGCTAATAGCTGCAAATTTCTTGCAAACAGCAGTAATCTGAAGATAGCTGAGGGATGTGACCTAGTTATTGCAGCCACACAGGGTGCTGGGGGCACACGATGAAAATCCAATCCAGTGACTGCTTCACCATTTTATGAGCATTAAGAGTTGCATAGAAAAATTAAGCAGTGGTTACGTTGGTCTAAGATTTCTTCTCTAAGCTGCTCTTTAGAGAGCTTTGAGAGATTATGCTCTATAAGTGGAGGTCTGTCTTAGGGGCATCTTTGCCCCCATGTTTGTAGGGAATCCTTAGTGGAGAATTGCTAAAGATAAAATGCTTTAGAGAGGAGCAACGATTTCCATTTACGAGCTGGCAAATCCTGTTTGGTGGGTAGGTAATCTCTGCTAAGCTTTCTGAAACCAATGGGAGCATATAAGCCAGTTATTTAGGAGAAGCCACTCAAGGAGTTGCCTTCAAGCAGACAAATCAATGGCTAGCAGAGATCCTAAAGCTAAACAAAAATCCCTTCTTTTCCTATCTATTTACCTAAATTAGCTCAATTCTCTCCTCACAGTGGGAGATTTCTCTGAGCTGGCAGAGTTGAGCTGTAGCTTGTGTGTCTGCTATGGGTTGCACAGAGCTGGGAGCTGCACTAGGAGAAGTTTAAGAACTTTGGGTCTGGTTTGGACCTTGCCTTTCTACCAAGGGTGAGCTGGTGCTGCTGGAAAAGGGATGCAGAGAAGAGAGAATGGCCATAACTGCTGCTCTCCTCCTCAGTCCTGGCCAGGAGGAGCTGAGCCACTGCAGGAATGTGTCCATTGACTGTACCTGTAAATGGAAGCGCGGGACTTTCATCAATCAATTAAAAACTGTGACTACAGTCATTTCAGCTTCACCTAAATGTTATATCTATATATATATCTATATAATCTATCTGTATAATATCTATATATATCTATAATATATAGATCTATATATATCTATAATATATAGATCTATAATATCTAATATCTATAGATATTATCTATCTAGATATTATAGATATTATCTATATATAGATAATATCTATATATAGATCTATATATCTATATATAATATAGATATCTATAATATCTAATATCTATAGATATTATCTATCTAGATATATCTAGATATATATCTATCTATATATCTATATATCTCTATATATCTAATATCTATATATAGATATTAGATATATAGATATATAGATATATAAAAGGTGAGGTAAGTAGGAAAGGAGGAGGAGGGAATACTCCTTTGTAACTAATGGGATCAGTTGATGGGCTGATCCCCTTTTCCTCCTCTCAAGTCAAGACACTGCCTGAGGAGACACCTTGGGCTTGAGAGCCCTCTCCCATCTCCTGGGGTGAGTTGGAGGTGATTGCACATTTGTATGTCAGAATTAGCTAAAAACCCCATGTTGTAGCAGTTTCCTGTACTGATACCTGAAACCTGCTTTGTAAATGCTATGTTTGAAGAAATCATGCTATTTGTGAACTTGATTACTGGTTTGGAAGGTGGTTGGACCTACAGCTGACATACTGTGACCTGCCAGAGCTGGGCCTGTAGTTGATCACACTATCTGAACTCACTTCACTGTTTAGAAGGCGATTGGGCCTATAGGTGACAGACTGTGAGTCAGGTACTACCAGAGTTGGGCCTGTAGCTCCTACAGTTTTTGACATCTCCCCTTCCTCCCCTGTTCCCTGCTTCAAACTGCAGCACTGCTCCTTGCTCTGCTGCCAGCAGGCACAGCTTTTTGTGCCATTCTGCCATCCTTGTGTTCTTCTGAACCTTCTGATGTCTTCCTGGGGCCTGACGCCATTTTGTGAAATAAATCTTGGCTGTTACTTGACTGCATAAGCGACAAGTGTTGCTGTCTGTGACTGGGTGCATCTTGGTATACTCATTAAAAGGATGCAGGATGCACATGCATGTTGTCTCGGAATAACTTGACACCTTCTTTCTGCTGCACCTCCAAGGCTGGAGGGGCTGGGAAGATTTAATTCCCCCTTGATTCTGTGGTGCTGCTTCCTTTCCGTTCCTCTGGAGCTTACAAATGAACCAACGAAGCTGTGATAAAAGCCCAAATTTGAAAGGGAAGAGAAGGACGTGCTTGTCATGAGGTATGTTGTGTTGACTGGTCTCCCATAGCTTCCTGAAGGGAGGAGAACTAACTGCAAAGTTGCCATGCTTGGGCAGGCTTAAGATGAGCTGCTGTCACCTCTTTCTTCTGTTTACCACCCCTGTATTTTTTCACTGGCCTGAGAAAAAGTTTAATTCATGCAAAGCACATTTCTAACCACCCCATTTTTTCTTTTGTGAAGAATTCTTGAAGAGTCCTTAAAATTAGATTTCAAACTATTTATTTCATTTTCTGTGGCACTGAGCTAGTTTCATCAGTTTTCCAGGAGTCAAAATCTTTTTAAAATAAGTCTAAAAGAAGCCTACTACTTTTATGTCCTACAGTGCCCTGTTGAAATGTAATTAATTCTTAGAGCCTGTGACTTAAGAGCCAATAAAGAAGTCATTGTCTGTTCTCTTTTAATGGCTCTTGAAGAAGCAGCTCTTGTCTTTTTG
>JAUBOD010000086.1:1291554-1304437 GCA_032353885.1 Nothura maculosa | reverse complement strand
TAGACATCACCAGGCTCGTGCCATTGGGACATCCTGTTGTGAGATCTTCTTGTGCGGAAGACTGAGATTTTCCTACTCAGTCACAGAATAATCAAAAACAAACAAACAAACAAAAAAGGACATATATCTGGAGCCCTCCAGAGCACCGGGGCAATATTTCTGGCAGTGAAAACAAGCAACCTTGTCCTGGCAGGCTGATGTACCACGATTTTGAGTAGTTCTACATCTTTAGTTTTCACAGGTCTTCAAAAGTTGGTTTTTCCTCTCATGCTTGACGACATACCTCAAAGGGATGTGTAAATGTTTCCTTCATTACAAAACAGCGTGGATATTTTTTTTCTCTCAATACAATGGAAATAGAAGCAGTTTCTCTCATAGGACCTTGGGACCGGTCTATGTAGCCAGCTCTCAATTACTGCCCGTGCCCGGTGCCCAGCCAATGGGTTGTGTCGAGTGCTGCTTTCTTGCAGCCCCAACCGGCTGGTTCGTCATGCTTAGCGAGTGATGCAAAATTAACATAAGCTGTTTGAAAACCCCTGCAGAAATGGTTGCAAACCAAGCGAGCCATTGCACGGCTGCCTCCAACCCAAACATCTCCCGTCCTGCAGCCCTGCAAGTGATCAGCGCCTGTGATGACTCCTTGACTTGTACAGGCAGTAAATACTGCTCTGATCAGACATCAATCCACGCCTCAGTTTCCCACTGAGATGGTAGAGAAGGTGCTCATATTTACCTGATATTTTGCCTTTTTTTTTTTTTGTGACAAGCAAAATCCTCAGCCCAGAGTTTCTGTGCATAATAACTCTCTCTACCATCCCCATCCCCAAACCCATCTCTATGGGGACCGTGTAATTCTGTAGTCAGTCACTATTAATAGCACTTTTGTGAAATTTCAGGTAAAGGATTTATGCAACTGTTACTGAAAAGAGTCAACGATGCCATTTTTTACGTGTTTCAAAAAGGGATGGATCAATTTTTATTATTGAGGAATGAAATCAGGCAAATGCCGAGCACTTTTTAAATCTGTTTTGTGCAAGCAATGTATTGATTTCAGATCAAGTAATTTTATTTAAAGATTTCTCTTTGAAAGTGTTTGTCTTCCATGTGAAACCTCAAACTGAGATATTCTAAAAGATTATCTTTAGCATTATAGACAAAGTGTCCATTTCCTGCATTATTTTTCCAGTGATCTGTCTGCTTTTACCCAAATTCCTTCATCCTCTCAAACTTTGGGGACAAAACCTAGCAAATCCCCACTGGCGGATGCACCTGTTCTTGCCATGATTGGGGAGCACAGAGTTGGTTCCTCCATGAGCCAAAGACTTTATTCTCATCCAGATCCAGGAACAGCTAAGGGACTGCAGACCAGGAGAAGAATCTGCCTTCTAGACACGTGTTGTGTGTCCAATGGCCAAGTGTCTGAAGTCAATTAATGACATAGGTGGTCTCAAATGTGCCCCATGACCTGACAGAATCCTAAAACTTTCTTGATCTGGTGTTTTCTTGCCCCAGAAGAGCAGCTCTCAATGAGCTGCCTGAACGGGCCTCAGAGCTGAATGTCTTGGCTTCAGGAGTAGCAGCATTTTCATCAAATGCAGTTTGCTCCTCAGCCCTCATTAACTGCAGCAGAGCAATCATGTCATCCCTGCGGTGAACACTTCTTCCATTAATGTTATTTTCCTTAAACAGACGGTGTTCTGAATGCTGGCACTCTGCCTAGTCCCTCACAGCAGAAATTAGGGCTGTGCTGGAAAGGGGCCTCCTTAGACCCTCTATACGTCTCATGTCCACTCCTTAATCCCAAATGAGTCATTTTGTTATAGGAAATCTCAAAATAATCATGTCCTAGCACTTCACTGCAGCTAGCCTTGCAGTGAGAGCCCACAGCGGTTCATTCTATTCAGCTTTACAAAAGAAAGATTAAGAGTGGACTTGAATGCCATCCAGAGATGCTTACATGAAGGAGTATTGCGAGTTGTCTCAAATTCTGCAGAAAAGAAAGAAAAAGAGTAGGGAAATAACACCAAGCAACAGCTAGAAACAGAATCTAAACAAAGAAATTCAGACTAGAAACAGGGCTGATTTTTTAAGAGAGATCAACTCATTTCAACAATTTACCTAGAGTCATGGCAAAATCCTGAATTATTTCAATTTTTCTTTGAGTTCAGGTGTTGCCTGGAGCAATGGAAGCATGTGGTAAGCACATATGTTTGACATGCAGAATAGACAAGACTGTCTGATCAGAGCAGTCTCTACTGACCTTAAAAATCAGCAGGTCATAGCAGGAGCAGGTCACTTTGCTGGGGTGTTTCTGGAAGCCATTTCATTGGGGCATGAGGACTTCTTGTCCTCGTCATCAGGACATGGCAGAACACATGGCTGAAGACATCTGCTTTAGGAAGGCAGGGCAAATCACTGGGGCTTATGATCCCTTGGTGTCATCAGTGCCTGGTGTCACTCAGGTCCATGGGGTGGCACAACCTGGAGGAAGCAAAAAGCACTGTCCAGCCTGGAGCCACCAGCCATGGACACAGCAAGCAGAGTCTAGACCACGTGCTCCATCTTGACATGTACTTTCAGTCCCTGCTGTGATGAGCTTACAGCTTCCCCTAGAAAGCAACATAAATATATTGGATCGATTACCTTGAGCTAGCATAAATCTATGGAGTCAGCAGAGCTGCACTGATTTACTCTTTGCGAGGAACTGGCCAATAAAGATGATGTTTAATCATTGTCTCTCTCCTGTTGTGCAGCACAACAGTTACCCTCTGTTATCCACATGCAGAAACCAGCAGCTTACGTTTGTCCAAAGGACCTTTCGGAAGCGGAGACATGGGCAAGAGAAACATCAGCGTCGCCCTCCTTGGTGGCAGTCTGCTCCCTTGCCCAAAGAATAGTAGTCAGTTAAGGGCTGGGTTAATAGAAGAACAGAAAAGCAGAAGGGAGATGCTGGGCCTGCAGTAGGGGACCCAGACTGTTGGACCACTTGGGCTCCTCTGGAAGGGACCACACACTGCCAAGGGAAGAGCCAACAAGAGCCCTGTCCCAGGGCCATGGCTTTAGCTTCTTGCCTCTGGTGTCATTTCCAAGCCACTTTTGGTCATTGTGGGAGGCTTGGGCAGGTGAACTCCTGTTTCAGCTGTGGTTACAGCTTTAGGAATCTTCCTGAGGCCTTCTGCGTTGATCTAGGCCATTTTCAAGAAAATGGAAACAGGGCATCCTATCTGAAAGAGCATTGAAATGAGCATCTTAATCATGAGGTTTGGCTGTGGCTAATTGGGAGTTTGTACGGGCAACTTTGCAGCTGCAGCCACCTCCTCAGGAACTGCCTTCCACACATGGAAAAGGGGAAAGAAAAAAACAACCAAGCAAGCACAGGATGCTGAGACCGCACAGAGACCTTGTGCCACATCTGTTCTCCATTTCCCTGTCAAACAAAAAATGCAATCTTCCCTTTCACACAAAACCCTCTTCTGTTTAGCCACTGTTTCTAGGTCTTTGGCATTGCACACCAGTTCTGTGCCCTAGTGAAGATGGGCTATTAAAATTAGCTAATTGAGCAAAGTAAAATCAAACACAGTCATGTTTAACCACGAGTTCATGTTCCCAGTTGATGTTTTGTAATGTCATTGTGGAGGAAGCCTCTTCCAGCAGTGTCGTATCGTGTTTTCAGACCAAGTCAACACTACACCACTAGCTATAGCCTTGACTAGCTCCATGGCAGTAATACACACACAGTTTATTAATATTTATTTTACCAATATTTCACCGCAGGATATTGGTGCCTGGTTGTATGGACATGTCATACAGGCTCTTTTTCATATAGGCTCTTTTGGCCTATATGAAAAAGCCTCCAGGAAGAAGTACAGAAGCTGAAAATGCCTTGTCTTCACTAGATCTTACCCAGAATAAAGTTAAGAAAACACTGTAAAGTCCTTTATCATCTGATCGAGGTGCAGCACTTACACCATGGAGAGGTAACGGCGTTGGAAATTGGTGTAATCAGTCCCTAGAACACAAATCTTAACCCAGTAAAGGGTAATAACAATCACACAAGAATAAATTGCTACGGTTACGGCTGTTCTATTTTTCTCATATTGGTGGAAATCTAATATCCCACTAGAGCCATTCAGTTGTTTATTTTAAAGTTAACTTTGTCCTTTAAGGAAACAAATGGGAAGAAACTGTGTGGATTTGTCCAATATCAAGAAACATAAACCTGCCCTAGTGAGGCAGAACATCGGCAGCTCCTGCTTCTCTTGAAGCCCATGTGGAAACCTGCCCCAAAAGACCGCTGCTCTCCCATGTCATCTCGCACATCGTGTTGTGAAGAAGCAAAAAGAACCTCCTGTGCAAAAAATATTCCTTGGGCAACACTGTTGTCCAACGTACAAATCATAAGGAGTGACTTTGCAATGCTGAATATGATTTTGTGTCTTCTAGATCCAGCAACCTGTGGCCTTCTGCACCTTTGTCCTGAACCTGCTCAGGCTTTAGTTCTGTGGAAAGATATTATACAACAAGTAATAAGAAGCTCTGCTGATAAAAATCGCTGTGGCAAGCAACATTTCTAAAATGAGAGAATACATTCAGTGAAGCATTAACCCCAAGGGATGCCAGCCGAGCATCCTCCCTGGTGCAAGGGGAGCCTGGAGGTGGCACGAGCAGGTTGACAAGCAGCAGTGAAAGAGCTGTGAGGTCAAAACTGCATCCAAAATTGATGAAACCATGCCCACTGACTAGATAAAAATTTGGTGTCTACAGTTAAAAAAAATACCCTGAAAAAGAGAGTGAGTTCTGAAATGAGTGCTGTGAACATGTGTGTCCTGGAAAGCCTCCTCTTAATGAGAATCGAGACCGGGCTGCTTTGTGGAGGAGCAGAGGTGTCCTGGTCATCATTTACAGCCACCTGCATGTCACACTTTCTGGTGAGAGAGATGTCTTTCATCCAGCAGGAAGAGGAGTAATGAGGGATAATGTTCAGCATCCGGATCTGGAAAAATTCAGGCTTGAAAGCAGGTGAAATTTTTAACAGAGAGAGTAGTTAGCTCCTCAAACAATTTATTTAAGCTTGACGGGGCTCTGACAGCCCTTGGAGCTTCAGTGAAGGTTGGATGAGGCTCTGCCACCAGCTGTGATGTTTGCAGAAGCTACCAGCTTGCCGAGGGCTTTGGGGGCAAGGGGCTCTCATAGAGGAGGGGAGCCAGAGAGCTTCCCTTTTAATATTTCCCTTTTTCCCCCTTTTTACTGGCCAGTCGTTACCAGAATGTTTCAATCTGAAGGTTAGCCAGTAGTGACTAGTTTGATTCCCCCAAATGGGGTATTTTTAGCAACTCTCAGCAGCAGGGAGGAAGTTTTACAGAGTACAGCAAATGTCTTATTTGTTTTAAATGACCTGTAAAGCACTGAAGGAGTCTGAGTTTTGGGGTTTCATGTCTCTAACAACCCCCAAGAGCAGGACAACGTTTTTTTTTTCTGTAAAGTTGAGCTTCCAGTTAGATGTCAGCATCATGGCACGTTGCCTAAAGGGCTCAGCCTGCTGTGCACACTCAAGGTTTCTGATCTTTTGGCACCGAACCCATGGTACTTTAGCGTTCCTTCGGTGATTTCTTTATTAAAAATGACTTGCTCTGTTTTGCCTCCATTAAAGATCTGTCTCCTGTTTTCCCTTGCCTCCCTATGCAGTTGTGCAAACTGCGACCCTATTTAGAAGCAAAATTTTGCACTCACTGATGTGTAGCAAGCACATAACGTGGAAGGAGTTTTACCAGAAAAGATTATCCATCATTTTAAATAGGTCATGCATACACTTAGCATATGTTACATTAATTCTCTTACACGCAGCCCATCACACTGGCTAATTGAAAAAGTCCATAGTCCCAACTAAAGAAAGTAGTTTCTCTGGTGATTAATAAGCGGAGAGTCTTAGCAAAGAGAAGAAAAAGAGGCAGGAACATGAAAGAGGGCTGGATTGCTGTGAATCCCGGGAAGCCAGCACCCTGAAAGGGCCATGCAGCTGCTGGAGCCACTTGCGTTCCAGTGGTGGCCCAGGAGAGGAGAGGGCAGCCCTTGGGCTGGACCAGCCTGTTGGAACAACAGTCACACCCGCTCGTGAGGAGGGTGCTGCCCGGGTGTAAGGCTCATGGGACATGGGGGAGAAGCTCCATCGTGTCCATCTGTGGGCAGCCAGTGCCCTGGAGCAAAAATGCCAGCCCTTTCTTAGAGCCAATAATTAAGGTTGCACAAGCAGCCCAAGGGCAGACCTGGTTTTGCTTGCAGAGGGTTAGCGGTGATTGCCTGGGAGGATCTGCAGGAGCTGGAGCAGGTTCCCCAACGCTCAGGGTACTGGGCTAGGGAAGAGCAGGAGCTCAACCAGCCCAAAGGGCTGGAAATCTTCTTCCAGTGGAGAAGATCATCACTGTGGAGCACTGTCATCACAGTGGAGCACCGAGACTGACCAGCTCCCTGGATACACAGACTGGCCAATGCACTGGGCAGGAGCAAGATGCCACCTCACAGGGCATGGATCGTGCAATGCTTCTGATTAATTCAATTGGGACATTTATTTTTTATTCTTTCCCACAAATTTCTGCAGCTGGTTTAAACTCCCTTTAAATGCCAGGCTTCTTTTTAAACCACTGCCCTTTGCAAATGCTGCACTAACGTCCTTGTTTATCAAATTTCCAGACAAAACAAGTTTTGCTGAATTCTGAACAAAAAAAATGAAAATAAAAATGGCAAAGTAAATGGGTTCAGCCTTGGCTCCTGACCTAGCACCACGTTAATGTCTGCTTCTCCTGTGAAATATAGACCATGTGGACTGTTCACACTGGCAGATATGGGGAGATGAATCAACAACTCCATTCCTGGGTGCTCATGAAGAAACTTGGGTGCTGCCGTTCTGGGACTGCCTGGATGAAGCTGTTTGGTGCCAGGGAACCTGTTGTCCCTGCCCTCTCTGAGCTGCAACCTTTAATGTGACATTGTCCAGCCCGGTGGCAGCTGCTGCTCCAGCCCATGCCATGGACCATTCACCAGGGATGTAAATATAGGAATGCTTCTTGTAAGGCATAATACATCCTGGAAAAGGATAGTCCTTCATGGACCTCCTCTCTTCCTTTGGAAGATGACCCAAAAGCAGCAAAATAGGAGCTTCAAGCAAAGCTGTTCCTAAGTGCTCCGCTGCCTGCTGCAAGCCAAGGAGAGAACGGCAGCTCCGAGCAGCAAGTCTCCCCTCACAGCCTCAGGCCTAAGCTGAGTGACGTTAATAAACAGGCTCCCTTCTTCCCAGAGAATCCGCAGGAACCAAAACCCCAGTGTGGATTTAAATCGTGCTTATTGCAGGAATATTCCCAGCAGAACCCCCTGGCAACAAGGAACTGCTTCCCTCACCGAGGCCGTGGGATTGCCTTGGCATCTCCCAGGGCGCTTGTAGAAGACCTGAGACTGCTACCCCTATAAAAAGCAGCTGGGCTACACGAATAAAGTTCATTCTGAGATGCTTTTATGAGTTGCTGAATTGCATTTCCATTTTGCAGGGGTTCCCTTGATCTGCTTCAGCACTAACGTCATGTGGATATTAATTCAGCCAGCACCTACACAGTGCCTCTCTTCATGAGCTTAGCACATGGTGAAAGCGAGAGAGGGCAGAACCAGGTCGGGGGGTCTCAGCTCGGGGAGCTGCAAGAGGGGGCTCAGAGAGAGCAGGGAACAGCCAAGGAGGATGGACTTTTCCCAGAATTAGGGATATAGGATGTAATGACCTTGCTCTCAAAGAGCATTATGGGTCTCCGGAGGCATAAGATGACATCCTGCCATGTAGGAGAGCAGTCTGTGCTGGGAAGGCAGGGATTTGAAGCTGGCATCCTTAGACTTTGAGTAACAGTACTGCTCATCTGTATTTTTGCCTGGGTACTTTTTCCTTGAAATTGTGCAGACAAGCTTATTACCATTGCATTGCATGACACAAAATTCCACCCCAAAACTGCCCATGGAGCATGACTATTGTTGCCTTGTCAGGCCCTGAACTTCGTGTCCTGACTGCTGATTAATGAAGTTCAGAAAGCAATATATAAATATTAACAACTAAAGCAACACCACAGATCTAGCCACATTCACGCTAGCCATACTTATAGACCATCAAATGGCAGCTTCATTGAGCCATTGAGAAAAACATTCTCCTCCAGCATCAGTGACCTCCTCTGGTCCGTTGTGGCAGGCATACCGCTCCTGCAGTACTCAAAGCAGGTTTCTGGGACGACTTTCATCACCGTTTGCAGTCTCTCACAGCCAGGAGATGAGGATGGAGCAAGCTACCTGCAGCATGTAAGCAATCTGCTCCTTGTGGACCGCCATGGGGAAGCAGCTCAGTGGTGGATAAATAAATCCTTATTACCTGGTACACCCAGAGGAGATGTGAACAGAGCAGCAGCAGGGCAGATAACCTCTATGAAACGTGCCTATTAGGTGTTTCTGTCCCTGGGCAGAAGCATGTTCTTCCTCAGTAGTTTCTTCCTCAGTAGTTCTGCACTTGGGTAAAGGTCCTTGCTGCAACGACCTAGGTGTAGAAGGACCTGAGATCCTCACTGATGTTCACACCTTGATGACCCAGCCCCAGTGTACATACATTGTTCCTCTTTCATCTTGGTGGTGTCTTCTGCTCCCACTGGCCCCTCCATGGCTCTAGCTCTTGCCTCCTTGCGTGTAGATGTAATGTGTGACATCACCACCACCATTCACGGGCTGAATCCACCTGTTGATGGACACCCTTGAATGAACCTTCCCTGGCTGATGTATGCCTGGGACGTGGAGGAGAGCAGAAAGTCCCCCAAGCTGGTCCGTTGGCTTTGCTTTGAGGGATGGTGCTATCTGATCCAAGCTCCCTGCTGCTGAACAAGCCCATTCCTTTTCTGTTGCCTTTGAGTGGTGCATATTCAGAGCTATAAAATAGTAACTGCATTACTGCAGAGCCAGCGGGGTGAGTACCCAAGCTCTTTAGCCTTTTGCCTTTAAGGGGGTTGTTTAACAAACACATTCCTACTCACCACTCCACTCTGTCTTTATACTAAAGGGTATCAGTAGACCAGAAAATTATTTTAGATTTCAAAGAAGCTTCATTTCTGGAAGGTGCCTCCAAGTTTTCTCATCCATAACGGTTGAGGGAGAGGGTTTCTGAATGGCAATAACAATCTGTTGCTGCATTCACTTCCATAAAGATATAATACAGTGAAAGACATCCTTCTGACAAGACTCGCTGAGGAATAGTGTGCTCAAAGCATTCAAGGCAACGGGGAAGAAATGCGAGCCAATATTTCAACGTGGTTCCTAAATCATTGCAGTCTGGCAGCAACATCAGCAACACAGAAATGAAGAGAAAACACAGAGACCTGAAACCATCAGCAGCTTTAGGTCACTGCAAATGATTTAAATAGCCTCCTTCCACTGAATTCCAGCTATTTACGCAAGTTGGTATTGTTAAACTCAACAGCTTGTAACGATGTATTGTTTATGGCTGCATATTCTTTGCTATTTTGCAAGAGTAAAGCAAAGTTGGAGACCCTCTGATCTGACTCCAGCATCTAGGAGCTGCTGGCAAGAGAGCCCAGACTGACGTCAAGAAAACCAACAAAAATAATGACGCCCACAACTTTTTGCAGCCACCTTTTGCAGCCACAACTGTCTTATCTTCCAGCTCCTTCACAATTTTTGTATGATCTTCCACCTAAGTAACTTCGATGTTTTCAGCCATGGGAGCAAGCTGGCCTCTAGGAAGAATCATGGTTGGTTTCAACTGCTAATAACTCAGGAATTTGGTAGCTTTGATTCCTATTTAATTTCAGTATAATGAACATCACTTTTATTATTTAAACCTCTTTGTGTGCTGCAGTAGATTTAATGTTGCAAAGCACAATTCATCAGTCCTGGAGGAGCGTAATACGCCTGAATGCTGTTATAAATGGTAGTAGAAGGGCCATGTTCTGGCACAGCCTCTCTAATTTATTTAGGTACTTACATGGCCTCCATCACCATAGCTACCTGAGTGCTATCATTAATGAATTCATTAACGTTAATGTGCTTTGTGCTTTTACCCCAGGAGGGGAAGAAAAATTATCCCTGGTTCACTCAGGGGAGTGAGGCAGAAGGCAGCGACATGTCTGGCATCATGCAGGAAGGCTATATTAGAAATAAGCCAAGCTCATGGGAACCCCAGTGTGATGCCAAAGCCACAAGGAGGTTTCTGTTCAGTTTCTGAGGACTGATGACCAACATGCAAAGCACAGGCTTCAGACATCCTATCGAAGCCAGTCCTGGCTTCATATTCTTTGTGGCTTTTTTTTTTTTTTTGATTTTATTTTTATTTTAAGATGATGAGAGTTAGTAGGTGTAAAAAGTCCCTTGGGTCCCTAGGAAAAGCTGTGAAATCAAGTGAATCATGTAAAACTTCCTAGAAGCACAGATATGTGACCTTGGCCTGACCTGCTAAAAAGGAATCTTTGAGATATTCAAAAGCCAACTGGATGAGGTCTCGAGTACTTCATTTAATTTTGAATCTGGCCCTGCTTTCAGCAGAAGGTTGGACCTGGTGACCTCTAGATGTCCCTTTGGGCCTAAATTACTTTGTAGTTCTATTAATTTAATAACTAGGCAACTACTAGCAGCTTCAAAATAGTAATAAAGCTACTTCGCGTGGCTTTTAAGGAAAACTAAGTTAATCTAGGAAGGAAGGAATTCATCATTTCCAAGTCATGACTAGCCAAATGAGAAGTACTGATGTAGGCTTTAACTACGCAGTTCTTATGATTAGGACCAGGTTTGCACAGGAAGTTAAGAAACAGGGAGGAACTTCAGAGAGTCCTGAGCAAGTCATGGTGATGGCCTGTCCAGTTCACTGAAAATAAATAGTTAAAAATCAATAAAACCTCTGCAAAATTCTTAGTTATTATCTCCCTTAGTGCTGGTCCAAGTTGGCCTTGCAGTGCCACTCTGCTTAATGTCCAGTTCTTCCTGTCCCTAAATGTGTTAGCAAAGAGTCAATTCAGCCTTTCTAAACCTCTGTTCAGTTGAATATCTCTTTTCTAAAGTGACTTTCTGGTCCTTTTTTTTTTTTCCTAGAAGTCTTTCTGTGCATTTCCTCCAATTTAAATTAATCTTTTTTTTGATTCAGGAGAGCAGGTACGTGCACAGTGGTAGCCTACCACTACCACACTGTGTGGTGGGGGGAATTTATTTCTGAACAAAAATGCTTCCTTTTGTTTTAGCTTAGAATCACATCAGCCGTTTCCGCAGCTGGCAAGTTACTTGCTGGCAACTATCCTCCACAAGGGGAAAATGTCTTGACCTCTCTGTCACTTCTAGTTGACAACCCTTGGGCTAATATTACCAGTGTCTGCTCTTAGTCCCTAATAAGGTTGCGCTCTTACATTTCGTCTCACAGCATTAGCAGAGCTCATGGGATCACATAATTCCTCTACAGTAATCTGGTCCTCTTCAGTTCTTGCAAGACTTCTTATCTAGGTGACTTCACCACAGTGCATGAGCAGGCATCTCTGGGGGGTATTTGTACCATTTCTTCTAGCCCTGACCTAGTCAGTGGGTCTGCAGTAATGAGATTTGTCTCCAGGGCACTTTGCTTGCCCTCTGCAGATACTTTTCTCCAATAAACTACATATGGAGCCAAGAATCCTAAGCACAAGTACCCCTTTTATTTTTTTTGCAAATACTCCTGACCTCTAGCTCTCTCTCTGATGTCATTAATGTCCATATAAAACATATCTCTAGTGTTCTCTAGCCGTCACCTCCTTCCATCCTGAGAACCTTCCTTCAGCCAGTTCCCTAACAGAATAGCAATATAGGAATTAATCCCCAGCATCTCTACCTTTAATAATAATTTCCTGTGAGGTGCAAAGCCAAATGCTTTACTTAAATTACATTAACCGGATCTGCTGTATTTCCCTTATCTAAGAAAGAGCTATCATATCAAGAAGAGATACAACATGTCTCTGCCCTAATCTACTGTTGACAAAATGATGAGGCAATTTATCCTTTGCTTCTGTGTCCTTAATTATTCTTTCCTTCAAAAAAGTGCCTGGAGCTTTAGCAGAACAGTGAGTTCAAGCCAGCAATGCTGGTGTTCCCCAGCCCGCTTATGCGATGCAGTTTTTTTAGTGTAGGGATAGAACTAGTAGTGGAAAGCCCCAACTTTCAAACTTTCATAGGCCCTACTTGATACTGAAATTTCATGTGTTAATTTGCTAGTGCAGATGAGGAAGCTAAGGTGGCTTGATGATAGCGGTTTATCTCCCATTTGGAATATGGAGCTTGCAATAACTCCTGCCTCCTCCACCTTCACATGGCTCCTTTCCTCTCACACCTCCCAAACTAGTTTAACTGTGAATAGATGATTGATTACAAAGTCCCAATTCTTTATTCTTTTTTTTTCTGTGCTTTCTGTCTAATTTTTCCTTAATATAATCTAGTCCCTGCTATACCAAGAGGAATCACACTGGTTTTCCACACAAACGATCTCCGAGGGAAAGGCTTTGGAGCAGAGACTCAAGCCGGGGGACCTTGGGGAGCAACAAGGCCTTGGAGCAGGGAAGTGCACGGAGCGAGAGGAGGCCTGGGCCCCTCAGAGGGTAGCACGAGCCCCTCTCTGGAGGCGGCTCTGAGGGCCACGGCCGCAGGGAGGCCGGTCGGAGCCCTGCACGTACAAGAGCAGTTCCCAAGGAGCCTGAGTGCCTAGGAACATGGCCATGAGAGCGTGACATGGCAGCTGGCACAGGCAGGGAGGCAGGAGCTGACACTCCGCCGACACTCCGGAGGGATGTGCTGCCATCCAGAGAGACCTGGATAGGCTGCAGAGTTGGGCAGAGAGGAACCTCAT
>JAUBOD010000086.1:1213760-1228889 GCA_032353885.1 Nothura maculosa | reverse complement strand
ACACTTGTTTTGCCTCCAAGGCAGAATGTGGTGCCTCCAGCCCTGCTGTGGGTATGAACATTGGCTGTTCCATGCTCAGGCTCCAAAATGTGGTGTAGCCTCCAGCTTCTTGGCCACAGTGGTGAAAAAGCTAATAAGAAAAGTCTACTAGTGGACTGAATCACACTTATATTGTTAAATCCACAGGAAGTGCTGAGGGAACCAAATGGGATTCTCATGCTCTTGAACTTCTATAAATGTGCTGTGCTAGGGATGAAGCTGTGATTTATTGCTCAGGCGCCTGAGATGCTGATCTAGGCAGGTAGCTTTAAAAAAGGCATCCTTCTAACTGCAAATATAAGCAATACAAAGAGCAGAGCAACGCATGAAGGGGTAAGAATATGAATTTCCAAGTCTTTCATCTGAGAATTTGCATTTTGAAGGAGAATTATTTTTATTTCTTCTCCTTGTGTAGGCAAATATGTAAGATATTGGGCGATGTATGCCCCATTTGTTTGAATATAAACATGTGAGGGATCAAATGGCTGCTCATTCCCATTTTTACCCTCTCTCCTGGTCAAACTGGTGTTGTCCCTTTTCTTGGCCCATTTAGGAGGGTATGGAGGCTTGTGCAGATTGGTGCATGTCTAGGGGCCTCTTTTGGGAACTGTTTTTCTCCTTGAGGTGAAAGTTATTTAACAAGACTCACCTGTTGCTAATGCCAGACTATAATGGAGACCCAACTTTTCAAAGAGTGCTTTGGAAATCATTGCAATAATGATTTTCAACGCAGTCCTTTGGCTGAGGTTTGTGTGTGCAGAAGTGAGGGAGTTGGGTAGAGATGTTCTCTCAGCAATCATAGCCCATGCCCAGCATTCATGACGCATCTGGAGCTGGTTTCGCCATGTCAGCTCCCCTTACCTTGGGAGTGCTGCTGACGCAGGCGCTGAATGACTGTGGGTGGAAAGTAGCATTTCTTGGTGGGGAGGGACGGTGAAATCAGTCCCATTGTGTTTACAATGCAGCATTTAAGAGTTCAGATAAATGTACATCATGATAAACTAATGGTTACCGTGGGATCCCATAATGTCTGAATTTCATGACTTTCATTAATTTCAATTTCCCCATGTGTTATCTTTATACATCATCAGGGAAGCTTTTGTGCCTTTTTTAATCATTATTGTTATTCTTTTTGCACTTCATTTTGTAATAAGAAGAAAAAAGAAGAGCTTTCAATTCTAGCACTCCATAAACCTCCTCATATGGCATCTTTCCCATGACTGCTGGGATGCAGCTTGAGCTGGGGCATCAGTGACCTAAGGGAACAGTTCTGCGCACATTGTGAGCGGGTGTTCTTCATAGTAATGTGCTGAAAACACAAACAGCTGCACCTGTGCATTTAATGAGCAGAATTCAGATAACCCTTGGGCAGAATTCACTGTTGGCATAAAGAGTGAATGTTGTAGGGTTGGCATGAAGAGTGAATGTCTGTATAGAGAATGTCTATACAGAGCTGAGGTGTGGTGTTGTAGGTGTTGTGAGATGGTGCAACTTGCCATGCTGTGGCCTTCATGTGGGGCAAATAAACTCATAGACTGGGAGAGCAGAGGAGGAGGAAGGGCTATCAAGGAACCTGCCAGGAGAACTATGCCTCCTTCATCTACACTTCATTGTGGATACTGGGTTTGTTGCTAGAGCTGCTTTAGTTGAGAAATTCCTCAAGGGTGGAGAAGGGCATGTATTGTTCATCCTCTTAAAAATTCCTGTTTTCTCTTGGTTCTTGCAGTTGCACTGAGCAACCATTGTGATATTGAATAGTTGATCACTTGGCCATGCTTTTTGCTCTGTGTGCTTTGATAGGAAGCACTAGCTCAAATTATTTTGGGGCCTTATTGCATGGAGGTGAATTAACAAATACCTGAATGTTAAAACTCTACCTGGTGAAGATAGGGAGCTAAGGAGCCCTTTATGACTGATCCCCCAGCATCAGCCTATACTGGAATTGTTTCATTGTTGAGTCCCTTTTACATCAGTGAAGCTCCACAAGCTTCAGGTATCAGATTGTTTCTTAGCTCCACAAACAGACAAATTGCTCTTCTGGAGAGTGACCTCTTGCAGTTGGTTCCTCCATCTCTGTTGCCCTCAATGTGGATCATCTTTACTGAGGTGCTGCAGTGACAAGGAGCTGTTTTTCCAGCTTACAGTGGGTTACATGCAGCGTCCATGTGGCTATTTTTAGGTCACAGAACCTGTAATATCCAGCCATATTCTACTACAGGCACTTTAGCTCAGTGATATCTTTTTATTGGTGTGAGACTGTTCCCCACCTTGGCAGCAATTGCTGAGGAATGTTGCTGACAGCATTGCTGGATCTGAAAGGCAACAGGGCTCTTTAGACCAGGCGAGGAAGAGCGCGCTGCAGTTAGCAAACACTTTTAAGATCTTTATTGTGGAAATTTCTGTTGTCACCTTGGTTTTATGACTCGCTGTGGCACTTTGTGGTCTTTGCAGATATTCTCAGCACCTGAGCGTTTTTGAAACTGAAAGCCAGGAACCTGTGGAAGAGGGACTGATCACAGCTGGAGGCCACTTCCCTCTGAACAGCGCAAACCAGGGAAAACCTAAATAGTGGCAATTCTTCCTAGTGCTGTTCTGCCTATTAGAATCACTTAAGCTGTTCTATGGTATTGGTTTCGGTTCCCTGTTTTGAAGGAATTTGCAAGTCTGGTTTTGTTTGTTTGTTTGTTTGTTTGCTCTATTTATTTCCATCCTCCCCTGTGGTGATCTAGCAGCCCAACCAACTATCTACTGATTTATCTGACTTCTGCTTGCTCTCCCACTTTGCAGCTCAAATTCAGCTGGTACTTGACAATACTGTCTTCCGTAGGGGCAGGTTGTCCATTTTCTCTTGTGGCTGGCCAGGTGCACCATGTCCCACCACTGCCTGCATGGGGCCAATCTTCACATGGGGCAGGAGCTGCAGCAGAGCTAGGTCAGAAGTGAATGTATTTGCTGTGATAGGGCCTGTTTGGCATGAAAGAGCCTGGCCTTGTCTGCGTTTGGCTGCACAACATGGGATCTAAAGGATCTTCCCTTCCGTGACGCTCGGCTGAGCGCCACCCACGTTGAGATGCCCACGAGTAATGTGAGCCCAGGCTCGGTGGCTTGTAGGCCGAGCAGAAAAGCCTTTTCTCGGCTCTCGCGGCTCGGCCTGCCCAGCTACTGGGGCCTTTTGTGCACCGGGAGCGGAGCTCGTCACCCGCGCCGGCCTTGCCGCGGCACAAAGGCCTCATTGAGCGGCCGCGGCGCTGGGAGGGCCCATTTGCTGCAGGGAGAGCCCAGTGCGGGCCTGGCGGGTTGAACAGGCTTTGATGTCCATCCAGGCGTTCCTGGAGCCTTTTCCCCCTGTTTTTTTCTACCTGCTTCACCCTTACTGCTGAAGGGTGACACACAAGACCAGGGCTTTCTGCTCTCCTCCACATCATTCCTTATGTTCTTATATAGAATATTGTTAATTCTCATATTGATTAACTACAAGTAGCATAAAACCGTATTTGTTCCTTTCTTACTCAAATATCATTGGGAATACAGAAGTGGTCCCCGTAACTTTGCTATTGTTTGTTTAATATATGGCTTTTGTGTTGCATCTGATGTTTTACAGTTTATTATATATCTTTGTAGTGTAAATGTGTGTATGTAGAAGAAAACTAGATCCATAATATTAAGAAGAACATACAGAGCAAAACACAGTTACCACTTAAACATGGGACCAAATACAAAAAAACAAGGGAGCTCAGTTACAAGTTCAAAAACAGAAGAAATGATGTAGTGAAGGGAAATATTAAATACAGCTATCCTAAATAATGTTATGGAGACTTCATAAATCCTTTGGATTGCAAAGTAAATTGTTTTCTGCACAAAGAGAACAATTCTTATTTTTACTTCTAGCCTGCAAACATCAGTAAAATCAATATTGTGGCCCGCTCAGAAGGCAACATTTTTTTTTTTGAGATTAATCATGCTGCATGCAGGTAAGGGAGGTATAAAACAAGCCACAAATCCGCTCTTGCATTCCCCAAAGCCACCATGATGCAAGACTTTCCAAGGGAGTAAGCTATTCCGTAGCTATTCTCACGGATTTACTTGGGAAAGTAAAGCCAGGGAAGGCTGATCCACAGTGTGAAGATCTTCTACAGAGGAAGGTAAAAAGCTGTGGCAATTGGCCAAAGCTTGGCCTTAGAAACTCAAGGAAACTTGTGGACTTACAGCTAAGTGTATTCATTTCAAAGTCAGTGATTTCTCATGGTGTTGGGTACTGGGTGCCAGGTTTCAATAGCCCCCAGGTCCCCATGTGAGTATCAGACGAACCCACTTCCCTACACGGAGGCACAAATAGCTGGGGGAAATGAATTTTCACACTGCATTGTTGGAGAGGTTAAGGCAGTGTGTTTGCTTGCCTTGTGCACGGTTTTCTTGTGTCACAAAGGTCACAAAGTTTTTTGGTTTTTCTTTTTAAATCTCCCACATGTCTATTTGAGTGTATTTGAGCATGGGAGTTAACTCTGCTCAACTAAGTGCAAGGTAGAAAAGGCTCTTCAAAGTGGGACCCAGGGAATTTGAAAGAGAAGGGGAGAACATAAAGGGACCTCCTTTCTGTTGATGCATCTCCCTCTCCAATCCTTGGAATACATCCTGGCCTTCTACAGTGTCTTCAGCTCATGCCTGAGGCCTTCTTTAACTACGTCTCCTGACTGTACGTTGGGGAACTGAGTCATCCTGGGATTTCCAGACCCTTGATGGCCCTGAGAGCTCTGCTGCTTGCTTTGCGCCCGCAGTCACTTGTGGTTGCAGGTGAGGTGATGTCATGAAGTGACATGCACATCCAGCAAACCAATTGGGAGATTATTTATATCCCAACAGCTTCTCAGACATGCTTCCATTCAGGAAGCTTGTTTTGACCAAAAGGTCTTTTTAAAAAAAAAATAAAAAAAAATTTCTCCTCTCTCTCTAATTGAGCTAGGGATTGTTCTGTGTGTGTCCTAGTTACTTCATTCCTTTAGACTCTCCATTCATTCTTTTTGTGGGCGTGATGCCCTGGCAATGAGCGCAAGGTATCCATAGCTGGTATAAAGGGCACCTGCTGCTGGTAGGACATGTGGGAGGAGCAGTGGCAGCTGCGTGGAAGGCACAGAGGTTAGAGCAGCTCTTGGAAGCAATGAGCAGGTGAAGCTCCTGCTGTCACAGGAGTTCTCAGTGGCAGCAAGCACCGCTTAAGTAAAAACATAATGGTTAAATTGGAGTCGGACTCATTTGCAATCACGCTGCAATTTCAGTGTGTCCTCCTACCCCTTCACTAACTTTGGAGATTAGATCAGGTCATTGCTGACCTCACGGCACTGCTGGAGGAAGCTGCATATCTGCTGGACCAGGGTGAAGGTCTCACAGCCTGGGGAGCAAGTTGCTTAGCATCCTATATGCTTCTCTCTAGACCTAGTAGCACATTAATGATGATTTTTTGTGGTTTCTCATTGAACCAGTCACATTCTGTCCTGTGGCCTGCTCAACCACCTCATGAATTTGAGAAGCTGGTCAAGTGAGAAGAATTTGATGATGTTCTTTAAAGATGCTGAGCTGAAGGTGCCTGTCTAATCTGTCTAATCAGGGGTTCACTCCCAGCACAGCTTTCCCAGCTGATAATGGATTGGCCCTGGCTTTCAAGAGCTGCAGTATCCCCAAGGACTGCACTTGTCTTGGCGTACTGCTTACCGCTGTAATATTTCCAAATGCTGAAGCTGATAAGCTAGAAGATAGGAAATCTTCAGTAGAAGATAAATGAGTTTGCCTTGAAATTTAAATGAAAGCAGTTATGCCAAAAAAAAAAAATTTAAAAAAATGGCCAGGAGTCCCTCAGTGTAATGTGCAACTCTCGGAAGTCAATTTATTCTGAAAATATGGGAGTATAAAAAATGCATCAAAGTTTTTTTTTTTTTTTTTTTTTTTTAAAGAATGAAGTGAAAATCATAGTCCGATATGTGCTAAAAGCAAAATGAAAAAAAAATTGGAAAGAAAATATTTGTTAACAGCTTCATTGTAGGTTGAAGTAAATAAATAGATCACAGCTTTTTGTAAGTGATATTAAGATCTTCGTAGAATGAGCTATTTGCACCGCAGGGCAACACATTTTAATAGATCCAAGAAAACCCAGCAGCATAAGGACATATTATTCAACGGCACCCGTGGGTCCTTTTTCTATCAGTGAGGCCAGATACAGGTACAGGGATAGAGAAATATATATGAAGTGTTTCTTTTGTAGCTACCTCTTACTCTATGTCACAACATTTAACATTATCTAATATATCTTTACATCAAAGGAAAGATGTGAGTAACCCATGGGGACATAGAAGCAGCTAAAAGTAGTAGTAGCAGGAAGGAAAAACAATCTATAGCTACAGAAAAATAATTTTCTTTTAGCAGAGTATAATTGAGTCCTGCTCTGCTGGAGACAGATTCATATCCTTGAAAGAAGAGTTGGAAATGGTGTTGATGCTAACGCTTCTGTTCTATACTTGATGGAGGAGAGAGTCATCATTAAACAGGAAAAAGTCTAAAAGTCTAATGATTGCAATTAAGATTCTGTTGAGGTCACATAAATTACAGAAGCAAAACAGGGAAGATCTGACTAAACTGTGGAAGGACGTTGTGGTAGGGACCATCGTCCCTCTGGATCTGTAAGTTTAATGGATCTTCCTTCCAAAGATGGCTTCTGCGTCTACAAAAGAATTGATGATGCTAGAAGTGGAAAATGTGAGCTGCTTCAGTGCAAACAAAAAGGATTAAATGGTTTCAGAACTGGATAGATGTGGGGTACAAATACTAGGGTTAAAAAGGAGATGTTTGGAGCTGAGTGTGTTGCAATTTGGCAAATTACTTACGATGTCAAAATGCTTAGATATTACATTACATATATTCTAAGGAAACAAAGTTGAATCAGTAAAAGACGTGTTTCACAACTGGAAAGAACTATTTTGTCATATTTAAAACATAAAAGGATTTTTTTGGAGAGAAATGCTAGGCTAAGTTCGTTCTACCTGACTTTGTCTTTCTCTGTATTTTATGTTTAAATGGTCTGTCGTCGTGTCTCCTTTTGGAGTCAGACCATAACAGGGGATTGACCCTATTTAAAACAGGAGGGATGAGTCATCCCATGGAGTTGCTTCTCCTTCTATGCTGGTTACAGGAGTAGCCACCTACCTTGGGGTAGACCTGAACATTTCCGCTGGCTAAAATTAAGTAGGCTGGGTCTTACACAAGCGTCTCGAAGTTCCACTGGACGCCTTGGACAGCTGCTGCTGTGAGCTGCATCTGCCCGCCAGCTGACACCGGAGTGCAAGGGTGACTGAAGCTCTCGGGAATAACTCGTGCTCTCCCTACTCCAGTGCGTCCGTCATAGCCCATCTGGAGAGCGACAGCACCGAGGGATGCGGCTTGTCTAAGCAGGAGCAAGTTGGGCTTGGGATGTGTGGCGCTGAACACTACGGCAGCTACTGCAGTCATAGCCCAACTCGGGACACAGGAGATGCCAGGACTGAAAACAGAAATTGCTGCGCGCAACAAATACAGAGTCTGGCTCAGTGGACAACAGATGTATAGAGAAGCTCTCAGGAGAACTGGAAGGGATAGGGAGGCTGCACTTGCTGATAAACAGCTAATACAAAATGAAATGGCCCATTTCAGCAAGCAGTTTCATGCCCTGGTAGCTGATCTTCTAGTAACAAGATTTTTTTTTTTAATTTAAAATGATGTTTACCTGGTGATTTACTTGATGATCCAAGAATAGGTGGTGACATAAGCAGATATTACACAGTTAATTACGGAGCAAGGATGACATTTTCATGCAGCAAGTGTGCGAAGGAAGCAATGTTTTGGAGAGCCAAAAGAAAAGGTTGTGTGCTAGTTCCTGGAAGTTGTCAACAGCTGCATTCGGTGAAATGATGTGCCGAGTGTTAGTGTGTTCTCTGCTTGACCCTGAGTTGAGGTCAGATGGTTATTTATAGTTTTAAAACATTCTTAAAAGATGTTCTTGTTTTTCGGGGAGGATGAAGGAGATTATCTGCTATCCAAGGAGCCTGAAACATTAAAACATATGTCAAAGTAAGTGAGGATATGGAGTGGAATTTTTCAGCAATAAGTCTCTGTCTTACGGCAGGGATACATCAGGATATAAGTTATTGTATCAGCAATAGCAGTTTTGTGCCTTCTATGAAGCCAGGAAACTTCTAGCAAATCTCTGCAAATTGTGTCTCTTGTTGTTGCTTTTGTGGTGCTGTGGATTATCATCCCACTGAAATGCCTCTCTCTCTCACTGAGCAGTGCTATAACAGTCACAATGATCTTCGTCCGCTTGAAGAGGAGGGCAAATGGGACTTCGAAAACTGAAGCTATGAAAATGAATTAGGTAGAAAAATATGCAGTTTCAGGTCAAATCCTGAAAGCAGAAAGGCCACTTTTCTGTTCTGAAGTACATTAGGAATAGCTCCACTGAAAACAGTGATCTGACGGGCACATAGGTTTTGCAGCTCTAGCAGTTTCCTACATAATTTTGAGCTGAGCATTACCGTGGGTTGAGTTTGCTTGATCTTAATGGCACAGGTGCACTCTGGTTGGGCTTAATGGACCTTAGGAGCACTGTATAGATTGGCTGGCTGTTTTTCTACATCTCACAGAATCATGGAATAGCTGGCAGAGACCTCTACAGATTCTCTGGCCCGACCCTCCTTCTCAAGCAGGATCCCTACAGCAGGTTGCCCAGAATTGTAGCTGGTCAGGGATTGAGCTTCAAGGATGGAGCCTCCACAGTCTCTCTGGATGACTTGTTCCTGTGTTAAGGGAGCACAGAACCCAGGATCGATCCCTGGGGTACAGCGTTGGTGCCTGACCTTCAGCTGGACTTAGTGCCACCCATCCCAACGCTCTCAGACTGGCAGCTCGGCTGGTTTTAGCCCACCTCACTGACCACTGATCTAGGCCCGGCTGCATCGCTTGATCTCCAAGGCTGTAATGAGAGGTAGTGTCAAAAGCCTTGCTAGAGTCAAGGTCAACATCTCTGTCTTTCTCCAAGCTGATAACTATGGGACAGCTTCTCCTGACCAGGCTTTGATGCTCTGTTCTGGCCGAGCTCCAGAGTGTCTGACGGATATTCAGGCTGTTAATCCAGATGAGGGCTAGCCAGGGTTTCAAATAAACTGTGATGAATTGATGTTTTGTGCAGAAATGCACAGAACTATCCTATGGGTTACATAACTGTTTCTTCCCGTGTCACATTTCCAGACAAGTCAGATGTGCTCCTTGCAATAACACTTCTGCTCAGAGGGCTTGGGGGCAGGCTGGAATTTGTAACAAATATGTGAATTATTGTGATAGTTGCAGCAGGGGAGATTTCTGCCAGAGTTTGGAGCTATACATCTAAAAGAATTCAGTTAGGGTTTTTGTTTGGTTTTTTTCCAGTTTAGATCAGAAATGGTTACAAAAGCAGGATGCTTATTGGTAGGGAACTTTGCTGAAACAAGTACCCAGAAATCTAGTCGTGTCATTAAGTGCCTGAATGTCTTAGGAGCAGAGGGCTGGTCCTAGGTCACCTGTCTAGAAGCACATCTGCAGGGCGTATAATGTAATAGATCCTGCTTGTTTGTCTTCTCTCTTCAGTTCTATTCATCATGTAGCTCCCTGTTGCAGGATCAAGAAATTGAATTCCGTTTCTGACTCATTACTCTGCTGTTCCTATGTGTTCAGCGCTGTTCTAGCCACCTGCAAGGAGCCACCAGCGCTCGGAAAGCCTTTCCTCCCCCGTTCCTTCCTTCCCTGCTCCCCCTCTCGCGAGCCGAGGCGTGACGAAGCACCAGCCGCGGCCCTTAATGCAAGCTGAGGAATAATTATAGCTATGTCAGTTTGCGGTGCTATTAAGTCAAGTGACAAAGAAATGCAAAATAAAAATGTCAAGGGAGAAAAATCTGTCAGTTGCATTTCTTAAATTGCCTTATTTGATGTCATACTGTTGCTATTTATTATTTATGGAACAGCAGAGCTATGCTTGGTACTTTAAATATGAATGAAAATACACAGGTGAGACTTAACAGAACAGGTGAATGTGGGTAGGCAGGAGTATGCAAAAGAGTTTTATTTTCCAATGTGAGAAAAGGGAAATGGGGACATGTTGTGGACTTTGGGTGTTCTTTTCAAAATAAGGTTTGTCTGGAGCCCACCATAAAGGCTTTGGTTCTGTGCTGTGGGCATGTGCAATGGGACTTGCTCAATGGGAGCTGAGGGATTTTTCGGGTAGACCCCAAGGCCATGAGGCACGTGGTGCCAGCAGCACAACCACGGCGTGACGTTGTTTCGCACTGCTGGCGCTCCGCGTAGGTTGAGCACCTGCTAAAGGCAGGTGATGGAAACGGCACCTGGAGAGGCAATTTCTGAGAATAATGTGTGTCACTTTGGTCGCAGGTATTCAAGAGAAATGATCAGAAATCCCAGCAGGTGCCGAGAGCTGCTCCCAGAATGGCCTAACCTACCTAGTGTGAAGGCACTGAATGGACGTGGCTTGCCTGTGGTGCCAAAGTAACGATGCTGGAAGGATTTGTGTGCTGTCTGCAAATAAAATGCAAATATGAGGCCGGAAAAAGAACATTTTAGGCAAAAGGCCAGTGTTGGCACATGCACAGATAGACAAAACTGGCTATAAATAAGTTTGTGCCATCCCCTGTTTAAGCACTTAGCTATCTAAAGCATGGGCTCAGTGAGGAGGTCCCAGTAGCTTTCATAAGGCCAAGAAACCTAACTGCTTCTTGGATATAGATGGATTTTGGAGTCTCCATCCTTATGCTGGGGCCATCACCAACATGTATGTGAACAGGCTGAGGGGCTCCAGCTTTTCATACAGTATGTTCATCCCGCTCTTGCTGAGAAATGGGAAATCTGTTGTGAGGAGCGATGTCTCCACCAACATCCTATTGATCAGGTTATTAGAAAGAGGAGTGAGAGATGCTACAAAGCACAAGAAGAGATTTCTCAGCTGATCTGAAATCCTTGTTGTTTATTTCTATGCAGATATTTTTGAAATGGGAGAAACGTCCCCCATTTCTCTTGGGGAAGGAGCCACCTTGTCCTTGAGAGATCAGATCAAGTGATGAATCATTAAAGGTATAACAAAATAAAGAGACCATTGCCCTACCTCTTGAAATTCCTTCAAACCAGAGAACCTTGAGGATAAATGCTGTATTCATATTGTGAAGGTCGTTATTTTGTGAAATTGCTTAAATTTGCTATCACTTGGTAATATTCTCTGCTGAGAAAGTAAATGCTAGCTTCCTAAGGTGATATACATTACAATATACGTTTACCAGGAAATATGGAAACTGTGAGATATTAAAAAGCAGAAATGTAGTAAAAGCAAGTTATACCAGATTGGCAGGCCCGTGTCATTCACGTAACGCTGTCAAACTGTTTCGGTCTCCTCACAAAATGATGAACTTCCCAGTGAAATATCCTGCGATCCAAGCAAGCAGGATCAGTGGCAAGGGGAGATGTCCATAATTCATCAGAAATCACTAGGCCGAGCCTAGTGTATGGGAATCAAATCAAGCTCTGGCCGAGCTCGTGTATGGGAATCAAAGACCGCGGTTGGCCAAAGAGCCCAACGCACAAGTGTCCCGGTACCTGCTGTCCTGTGTCCTTTACATGGACAAATCTTGCAGTGCCCATTGTTTTCCTTTCAACAACATAATATTCCATCTTTTTAAAGTTAGCAGAGGAAAAAAAAAATCTGCCCTTGTCTTTGAAATAACTTTTCTGCCTTCTTCATTAATCAGGAAAGCTGTTACAGCTCTTGACAGCGCTCTGGAGCAAAACAAAAGGCCCTAATTCACTAATAGGACCTAATGCATAGTTAAGTTCTGCGGTGAGTCAGTCTATTTATCAAGACAATTCAACTTGAAAATTAGTCATGTAGAAAGATTTTGTTGGCGTAAATGGAGTGGGCACATTTTCCTGAAAAAGGGACATATATACCATTAGGGCTGTGGTAGAGAACAGAACAGAAGCTTCTCCGATGTGACACTCCAGCAACTTTGAAAGTCCGGCCCCGTTTCTCCCCAGATGGGCGAGGAGAACAAGGTGTGCAGTGATGACGGATACAGGAATGCCAGTCGTGTCCTCCCCGGCCCATGGGAAGAGCAAGGGATTGGCAACGCCTTGGTGGTGCTGGATGGTGCTCAAGCTCATGCTCCAGCATCTTTCCTTTTACCAGAGCCCGGCTGGTGGGAGGTTTCTGTCACATGGTTCTCTAAAAACAACGGAGAGTGCGTTTTAGGTGACAAATTTTTGTGCTCAAGTCAAGAATTTATAGAATCATAGAATCTTCGAGGTTGGAAGGGACCTCTAGAGATCATCTAGTCCAACCTTCCTGCTCAAGGGAATATACATATATATGTTTAAAAACTAATTAGGTCTTGCTTAAATTAGGTATGAGAGCTGCAGTTCCATAAAAGATGAGCACTAGTCGGCCCTGCTGGAGAGAGATGGGGCTCCATGTGCTGGTGCCTGTACCAGGTCATGCCTCGTGGTGTGGATCTGCCCCTAAAGGGGACGGGGCACCAGGACAGAGAGGTGCAGGCTGCGATTCTGCCCTCCCAGGATGTTTTTGAGGTGATCTCTAACTCCCATGTGCCTCTCCAAAGTAGGTCCTCCTCATTTTTCTTTAAAAATGACCATTACTGCAGTTGCCGGCCCTGCTAATGGACCAGCTGTGCCAGCTGCTCAGTGCTGCGGCACAGAAACCCAAGCAGCACAAAACCCCACGTATTTCTGGTGTAAAACCTAGCAGATTGGAACGAAATTTGCCTGAGCCCAACTGGGAGTCACCTGAGGGGCCTTCATAGCCAGGACAAGGGGTATCAATCCAGGCTTAGCAGTGCTGCCAGCAGCCTGATATCTGATCAATACGCGGTATGATACATAATCAATATGTGCTAATACCCTGCGTTTGTCACAGCCCAGACATGGGCTGTCAGAAAGGCATCGTCTGCAAATCGAGGTCACTGCTGCAGAAAAGGCCCGTGGCTGCCGGTTTTAATTAGAATAGATATCGTGGTGGCGGATCGGCACAACGGCATGCAGATGATCTTGCCCGGCCTCTTTATCCATGTGCATTTTTGGAGCATGACGGTTCCATTAAAGCTTTTTTTTTTTTTTTTTTTGAGTCCTGGGTTCAGTGCGGGTGAATGAAATGCCATTGCAGTGGGGAGCTCTATTTTCAGCGCTCTAACGAACTGCTCAGCTGGTGCAAACCAGAGTGGCTCCACTGAAGCTGCCTAGAACTAGTGCAGGGAGTGAATTAAAGGAGTCATCTCCAGACCAAGTGCTTGACTGTTTTATAATGGCCTAGGTGGTTGAGTTGGCCTGATAGGTCCCATTATAGTGTCTGAGTTTTGATAGCATATGTAACTTAGTGACTCTTTAAAGTCTTCAGGCTTCAATTTTCCCTTTAGAGAATCCTCCTAGGACTCAAGTTTTCAGGAATATTTCAGCTAATATGTCCCAGCCATTTGACAAAAGGAGAGCAAGGAAAATACATCATTTTACTCACCTGAAAAAAAATTCTAATATTCTTCCCAGCCATTCTCCCTAAAAAAGCTCATGCACTTTGAGGGAAGGCATTTGGAGCAAGGTTCGGATCGCTGTGAATCAGGTACTGCAAAACATGAGATCCTTTCTGGATTTGGGCCCAAAGAATGCACATAGGCACTAACGGGATTTGCAGCCTCTAGTTGTCCAAAGTTAATTGATTTCCATGGGAAATGGATTACTTGGGTACACCTAGATAAGTGTATTTGCTGAATGAGAGAGAGCACTTGCAGTAGAGAAGCATGTGGGCATGTAATTGCACACTGTGATGATAGTCATCCCAGGCAGCAAGGCAAGCTGCAGTCTGGCGTAAGGCTTGACATGGAGCCCTATAATGTGCTCTTTCTGGGCTAAGAAATGCTATGCAAAAGGGAACGGATGGTTTTTGTGCACTTCTTGTGTGGATGTCTGAAAACACTGAGCAAGGCTCAAGTGTCAGTTCTGCCGGTAAGAAAACGAGCCCCAGGCCAGCGCTATAGAGTGAACTTGTGGTTTAGCATGTCCCTGCCAATCCCAGAGGAAATGGTTGATTGTGATGGGTTTGCTCGGAGGTGGCAAGTCTTTATGAAATGCCAAGTGTGGGTGTGTTTGAGCCTTCCTGATCTCGGAACTTCTCCAGTCTATCTCACGTGCGGAACTCAGGGAATGCTGACCTCAGGCTGATGAATGATCAACTGGAGGCCAAAAAGGACAGATCAGGGACTCTGGAGACCAAGGAAGCTTTGACGATGGCCATAGTCCATTGTTTTGTTTTGCTGCCTTTTTGTAGCTCTTCTTTCTATGTGTTCCAGCACTTTTTATTTAAAGTTTCTCTTCTAGTTGTGTTTCTGATCATGGACTCGGACTTTTCTCCCCAAATACTAGATGGACTGATAACGAAGAAAATTCTGTGTCTTGGAGATAGCACCAAGAGGTGAACAGAGCACTGAGGAGCAGTTGGGCTTCCTGCATGGAGCTACACAGAGCAGAACTAGTGGAAGAGTGGAGGTCTCCAGGCACCGTTTGCCTGGTTTGCTTTGCCCATCGCAAATTTGTCTAATTACACATTCCAGATACTTTGCTATTTTCCTTTTAATTACTGTTTCCACCAAGACTTCAAGTACCTGGACCCAAAGAATAATTACATAGCAGCCCATTAACTAACACCCCTATACTTGTAACACTGAAAACTGCAATAGAGCTGTTTCTTACCTGCAAGAGCATTCATTCTGTAATTAAAGCCTCTGAAAGACCATTACAAATCGCCTGCCTCCTCCTCCCCTCTCTCCCTCCTTGTTGCAGTTTTTCCTTTCTCATTTTTCATTTACGTGATTTTCCTTCCTGGAATGAAATTGTAATTGATGATCCGAGTAATGTCCTGATAAACTGCGAGTGGGCTGGTGCGCAGTGCTGAGTGCAGAGCTGCTGTGCTCTGGACTTTGTGCTTTGGGCTGAATTCTACACAGATCTAATAGTCAAAAAAATCTGAAAAAA
>JAUBOD010000086.1:1044685-1057178 GCA_032353885.1 Nothura maculosa | reverse complement strand
GGGAACAACCAGGAGTGAAGGAAGCCCACCTTGAACAATGCCCAACCAAGCACAGAAAGGAAGAAAGGGGGAAAAAAACAAAAAGGAACAAACCAGGGAACCCCAGCCAACATAAAATTCTGTTATATGGGAGTATTTTCCAATTAGCAGTTCAGCATTTTTAATTAAGTTTCCCTGGGCTTATCCGACTTTCTCCTGTAAAACAAGCAGTTTCCTGCTCAGGTAAGGTGCTCTGGAAGCTTGGCAGCGGGATGGGAAGTGCCAGGCTGTGTAGCCATGCTGGCACCTGCGGGTTTCTGCTTGTTCCTGGAAGCTCCGGAGCTGCTGATGAGGGTAGGGATGATGCTGCAGCCACCACCAGTGGCCTTCACCTCCCGCTGGAGCCTGGGAGGGCTCTGCCATGTCCCGTCCCACCAGGAGGGCACAATGGGGACAGTGCTTAGAGCTGCTACTCGCAGAGGGTCTTGAAAAATGCAGCCCGTTGTGCTCCCCTGGTTAATCACAGTCAAATCCTCACAGGAATATTGCCTGAGATCCAGTATCGCATGCCTGAGTTCAGGGCTTTCATAGGGGTTAATGTGTCCACGTTTTAATTACGGATGTTCTGCAGTAATAGGGGGACAGAGAGAGATGATTCCTTAAAATGTGCCTGTTTGTCCGGAGCGGTTTTCCTAAATGTGTGAAGGCTCCAAAAGCCAAAGACTCGGGGAGGAAGGTTGCCTGTGTGCCTGTACAGAGACATGGTGCAGCCGGAGCGTCGCGCACGTGCAGAGCAAAACCAGGGGCTCCTTCTGAAGGAGGATGGGGTCTCAGGGCTGGCTGGACTGTCCACGTGTCGGGTCACTCCTGTCCCTTCAAAGGTGACATCTGCTTCTTGGGTGTGTGAAACACAACCCAGCTTCCTCGGGGCTGCCCAAGTTTTCAAGTTAAGGACTTAGTGCTGTGTTGTTAAATGTTCAGCGTTTCCATGCACACCAGCCAGCTCTCCTGTTAGCACGGCCTTGGATAATGCAGCTCTTCAGGAGCCCTCATTATTCTGCGAACGGTGGCTCTGGTGTTCGGTGCCCGTGTGCGGCCACGTCTCGTTACGGATCCTTGCTGCACCTCCGGAGGTGCCGTCCTGTCCGTCGGCAGCGGTGTGGGGAGGATTATCATTTGCATCCAGCAGGAGCTCTTCCTCATTATTTCCACCGCACCTAAACAAGAGAAACAAATCTTATCGACCACCTATGCTTTATTCCTGTTTGCTTTATCCTGCATTTCGTTTCTAGGACTCTGTTTTGCTTGGCGGTGTCTCCTCTCGGTGTTGTTTGCTCCTCGGCACCAGGGTATCTGCTGTGATGTGACCCTGTCGCAGGTGCGGCTTCCCCGGGAGCCTGGCCACGCTGTCCTCCCTGACATGAAATGAAAGGGCTTCTCATCCTTCCCAAAGGAAAGGCCCATGGGGGGCACGTCCACGGGAACACTTGTCGATATACACAACAAAACTGGCGGGTGTCCCAAGCCAGGCGCCCAAACCACCTTTGCGTTCTGCTTTGGCAAAGCTCTGGGCTCCCTCCACAACCTCACAAAGCAAAAAAACATTATTAGTTTCTGAGCCGCAAACTTCTCAACTGGGTCGTCTGAGACGGGCAAATCTTGGGGCTGACCTGGATCTAGGAAAACTTCCAAGCAAACTGGCCTGGTTCTTGGCCAACCAAAGGTTGTGACCACATTGTGACCCACCATTTACCCTTGGGCCATCCTTGTCCTGCAAACCAGCGGTACTGTTGTAAACACTGGAGAGTTTTTTCCTTTTTATTGTTCTTTTCCTTCTTTTTTTTCTTTCTCACTCTTCCCTTCCCCTCTTCTTGTTACCTTTCCAGTGATTGAAGGCCAGAGGGTGGGTGTTTTGGTTGCTTTTAAAGTTCTCTTGTTTTCCCAGCTCTCCAGAGTCTCCCTGTGGAGACCAGACTGCTATGGGTGCTGAGAGAGCAGGCAGGGCAGGGGGCTTTGCTTCAGGAGAGACAAGTTTGATCTCGGCTTTGCTCCCCTATCAGGATGGAAACTGGGGGTTAGAAACGTTTTCTCCAAATGCACCTGTTAAAACTCATTTCAGGCCAATCCTGCAGCTCAAGAAAGCGGGGCAATGCTGAGCTGTTGGGTGATGTGTTTGAGAAAGGATCTCAAGCAGCTCCCGTAGCTCCCGTGGCGCGTCCCCGTGTGGGCACGGCGCTGACGCCCTCTCTCCGTGCGTTTCCCACAGGCAAGGCCTACGCTCCCGAGTTCTACTACGACACCTACAACCCGCTGTGGCAGAACAGGCCCCGCGTCTACTCGTACAGCCTGCAGTGGACGCAGATGAACCCCGGCGCCGTGGACCGCATCCTGGCCTACCGCCTGGGCATCCGGCAGGTGAGCGGGCAATGGCCCTGCCGCGAGGTTTGCTAATAGTAGAGTAAGCAACTAAACCACCAATTTTGAAAGAAAAATGTCGTCTTAACCATTTTTAACATAATTGCTGCACAGTTTGAGTTTTAAGGTGAAAGAGCCGATCTGCGCGTTGCATAAACTCGAATTAAAAGCAGCCGCTCTGTTTGTTCCCCTTCACGAGGCAAAGCGAAGGTTTATTTGCTGTTCTTCCGAGTCTGGACAGACACTGGAACAGATTGCAGAGAGAGAAGGGTTTTATGGCACTTGACCCATGAGAAGCTGCTTTGTGGTGTTTTAAACCCTGCTGTTGCACTGGCCTCTCTCTAAGACAAAGTCCTGGAATTGCTTGGTTTGAAACTAACATGTTTGTCTGTTCAGGACCTGAAATAATCATTGGTGCAGAGTGAATGTGGATCAGGGACAAGACTGATCCTTGAAGTAATATCCCTCCATATATAGAGAGAGATATAGCTATATATGTATAGATTTTAATCCTAGAGCACAGGAGATACTTCATCCTACACGTTTCCTACGAGGATGAGCTTTGTAAGCGGCAAAGCAAAGGCCCCGTGTGGTTTTGCAGCCCTTCGTGGATGTCCCTGGGGGCAGCAGTGGGTCAGGTCAGGCTGGGATCTTTGGGGGTGATTCCAGGGAAAACCCCAATAGGCGCACACAGGGCGGGGGGCTGCCCCACGCACCGGCGTCCTGCGCTCGGGTCTGGACTCTGCCTGAATCGAACGAAACTGCAATGAAAACTAGGGAATTTTAATCAATGTTTATGCAACAGTTTGCTTCGTTAGGCACAAATCAGCCCTGTTATTCTCTAGTACACAAGAGGAATTATTAAAGTAAAAAAAAAGAGCTAAGCAAAAGAATATATAATGAGATTATTTACACTTGTATTAGGATTTTTAGCTTCTTTTTTTCCGTTTAGTTTTCATTTGCTCTTATCCACTTGCAGAGCTTCAAATGGGTAGCACCTTCCTGTGAGGTCACCACGAGCAGTCCCACCAGCACCGGGTCCTCTGCTCCGTGTGATGCTCCCTGTAAAGCCTGGGTGACTCGGGGGCTGTGGGGACACTGTGCGGATGCTCCCTGGAACCAGGACCATAAACAAAATCCTGATTTTCTTTGTTGGGCGTTGCTACCAGCAGGCTACCCTCAGAAATGTGTGTACTTATGTAAATTATTTAATTTGGCAGTGCATTTTTTTTGCTGTCCTTGTTGGGCTTGTTGTTGATGTTTTTCATCTCTATTAAGAGAGTTTGGGGAAGGAGGATACCAAATAAATTCCTGGATCTCTGTGTGAGTCCCAAAGGAATGAGCTGGAATTTAGAGCACTTTTTGCTTAAGCCCGACCTTGCTCCTGTTATCCTCTTGTGGGAAGGCTACTTCTTGTTAAGACGTCTCCAGAGCCCCTTTTTGCTGCATTTTTTCCTGCCAGCATCTTTGCAGCCTCTTTGCAGGACTGTATCTGTGCAGGGGGCTGCTCTGGTTCTCTTGCTGTTCCTGGCCAGTTGCTACCACAATGCACCTACCCAGGACGGTGCATCCCCAAAGTCCTGGGCGTTTCTGTCGGGTCCTGCTGCTTCTCACACAGCCCTCACGGGAGTCAAAATAGAGACCAATCGGGGTTATTCCAACCCCAGGATGGTTGAATGGTAGGAAGCCGTGCCACAGAAGAAACTTGTTTAGGAGGAAGGAGGGAATCAAGTAAAGGAGAGATCATGTGATTTTTGGGTTTTTTTATGAATATAGAGAAAATGGGAATGGGTGAATGGAAATGATATATTAAGCAGTTTTAAAATGAAAATCACATACAAGAAATGTACTTCCTTGAGCAGCTCCAAGGTCCCCAGCTGATTGTAATAACTTGGCCGATGTCTCTGTGAGGATAATGGTGCTGTCCCGCAGCTCCTGCAAGGGGACGGGTCCTTGCGAGCCGGAGGGTTTGTTTTGCTCTAACAAACACGCAAGAGGGAACAGTACTAACAAACACAGGAAATTGCAGTCATAGCCATTCAAAAATGAGTACTCATATCTGCAGTAATTAATTTTCAGGAAGAAAAATGTGAAAGGATTGGCAAGGCTAATTCAAATGGACCTTGGAATATTTCTGATATTGTTTTCATGAGAAGCTTGAAGCATTCTTCAGCAGCGATAGCAGTAATAAGCCACGTTCCTCTCAGCATGGATGCCCTTTTGGAAGCTGAAATAACATTTTCTTTTTTTCCTGTTAGAAATAGATGGTTTGGCAAAAAACAAGCAAGTACAACATGCAAAGCCTCATCTCTTATTGATTTTTATTGAGTGTGATAACTAGAATTAGGGAAGCAGTGGTTCTGTGTTGCAATTTTCAGCTGGTAATATTGATGCACATTATGGTTATTCCTCATGGGACAGAGGCCTGACTCTCAAGCTAGCAAGCCAAAGGTGGTCATTTGAGATCTGTAACAATTGTTTTTATTGTCTTTTTAAGTGGTTACAAATAACAAATAATCTATTTTCAGATAGTTTCTGCAAGGCTTATACTTATTTCTTAAAAAAAAAATTAAACTAACAACATCTTTCACCTGTTAGAGCAGCACTGTTGCTTTATTAACCATTCAGAAGAAATCTGGAGCTAGAGGTTCCACAGCATCAGCTTTTCTGCCAGGTCTGCTTCCAAGGGAGGTGGTTCCTCTATATTGAAGGTAGTGGGATGCAAACATCCACACCATTTCACTCCCACTCTTACTACCCAATTTGAATTATCCCTTTCATGTGATTTATTAAGTGGGCAGGACACGTGTGGCCTCCTGCCTGCGGTTGCAGCCTCGTGGTCCGCACGGCAGCACAACCTGGTGCTTCCATTGCCCAGTGCACGTCAGGAGCATCTGCTCTCCCCCAGCCCCACCGAGGCTCCATCCCATGGGGACTTCAGCCTGCGCATGAGGGTTACCCTTAATTGCCATTTATTCTGTTTCAGCAGGAGTTGGTTACTGCTGGCAAGCGTGGTGCATGAGTCAAACCTCAGGAAAGAGGCTGCGGAAAATGCAGTGAATTGCAGAGCAGTTTAGGGAGAGAAGTGACTAAAACGAGAGGGATTCATTTTAGCAAACAACGTGTTTGCTTCTGAGTTTATTTGAGCCCTTGTGGTAGGGCTGGGACTCCCTTTGGTGGAGGCCCTGCCTGTGAGAGGGGCAGCTCAGGAACCGTGGCCGCATCTGTCATCGTGCTCCTCGTGGTCATCCTGCTCCGTGCAAGGACGGGGTTTTACCTACATGGTTAATGTGGGCATCAGGTTTAATAATAGTCTTTACTAGGATGAGTTTAGCTCTTGCTAAAGGGCTGCCTTTACAACAGGAGCAGCGGGAATGATGCTGCTCTTTCATCTCCTTGCTCTCCAGCTGCCCCACGAATGCAAAATGAAAACTGGACATGCCTAAAAATATGTTGCATTACCCTGCATTTACTTTTAATGTAACTTTCTGCAATGCAAGAGTCATTGAAAGAAGACCTGTGAATGACTGCAATGGTTTTGTTGGTAGCAGTGGTTTCATATAAGGTTGTGCGGTTGTTCAGGAATGTTATAAAGCTTTTGCAAAAATAAAAATAGCGAAATAAGGTGATAAAACTTCAAAAAATGAAGATGCACATAAAAACCATGGCACTAAATTATGACGTGTATCCTTAGGCAAATGTGTGACAATAAGAATGGTGTGTCTAGCTTTACAAAATAACAAAATGCAGTGTAAATAACTGCAGCTATAACTTAAATATTAGCAAAGGCAATCTTGCCTCTAGGTAGCTCTTAAGCTAACAGCTTAGCTTGCAAAAAGGCTGTGCTTCTCAAACGGCCCCTGCGTCTACCAAGGCTTTGTGCCCCATCCGTGTGTCCGTCCGTCCGTCCAGGGCTGGGATGATCCTGCCCTTTCCAGGGCTTTTGTAGGTGTCTTTCCTGTATTTGAATGTTCAGATTTTAGCCCGCATGTCCCGAATCCCACCTGCTTGCTAAAGGCTTGGGAATCTGGCACTGGGCACGGTTTCTCAGTCACCAGAAATGTTGTCCTCGCTGGAACAGAAATATTTAAATTTAACAAAGAATTTCTTGTAAAAGATGCTTTTCTTAAAAAAATGCAGTGCCATTAAAACTGTTTCAGTTATACAGTGATATATTGTCCCTATGCATCCAGCCGAGGCCAGGAGGACAACTCTGTGTAGGATGGAATCCTATCCGATACAGCATATATGGGATAATGTTACATTTAAATAAAGAAAATGTATAAATTGCAATTGCAGTTTGGAGAAAGGTGATTACCCTTTCCAAAAATTCCGATTGACAATTGCCTTAAAAACAGATTTCCCCAAGCTGCTGTGTGATGGAAGGGTGCAGCTATCTTAAAACATGTTGGCCAGCGTGGACTAAATAAGCACTTTCCTCAGACTAGAAGTCTCTGCAGGAGAGCGGTTGTCCCTCAAGACGACGATTGCAGCAGTTCCTTTGTTGTTAGAGAATTCTTTATCCTCCCAGGCAGACATATATTTTAATTGACTGCAGACCATATTGCCGCTCAAGAGGCAGATCAGCGCTGCGCCGCGCCGCCTCTGCGCTTTGCAGCTGATTTAGAGCAACACATTTCCATCCGGAGAACTTCATTAAAAGTCTAGTGCCTATTTCCTTTCCTCTCATGTGCAGTAATTGTCTTAAGTATTTAAGAAATGGTTTGCTGGAGCATTCGTGTCTTGACAGTTGAGCAATGATTTGGGGGAAATAAAGATCATTCTTAAAAGCGTCTTCAAAATCAGACCTTCGCTTTTGGTGGAAACGCATGTTGGCATCAGGCGTTTGTCGTATTGCATTAATGCTTGCTGGTGTGTTTATGTAGAGATTTCTGGACGGTGCTGAAAATGCAGACGTGTTTTTCCAGTTCGTTTGCAAGACAACCTAGCTGGTTTGTACTGCTGACTGAGTATTGGGGCTCCAGCACGGTGCTCCAAAGGGCTTGGTGTTGTCCTCTTCATTGCAGCTACGTTCGTTAGTTCGTCACTCTGTTATTAGTGCATATGGGGGGAAAAGAAGGTTATTTGTAAATAGCTTTCAGATATCGCACAAGAAGGGGTTAGTTCACTAGTGACAGGGATGCGCCAAGTGGAACATGGGATTTATCCAGAGAAAGTTGGAGCCTTTTGGGATGTGCACCAGTGTCAGCGTCACTGAAACACAGCACGTGTCTCGGAGTGGCTTCTTCTGCCACTTCACTGCTGTTTTGGGTATCACCCGTTTGATTTAGGCAGAGGAGCTAAATCCTTGCATGATGTTGGTGATGGTTCCGCTGATCTCTCTCCTGCAGAGGAACCCACTGCTTCGAGGTGCAAGCCCAGGCTCGGGAGCCTTCCCTATGTGCAAACTGCCCACAGGCCTTGTCAGGTTTCACTGAAGGCAAAAAATCCTCTAAAAACTATTCCTTAAATGGGTGAAAACCTGAAGAACTATTTGGTGAGGTGCAACACGGCAAAGGAGGAAAAGATCTGCCCTGGTTAGGTGCAGCTTTGTTAATCTCTGCAGCTGGTATATTCCCATATTCTCCCCTGAATATGAGAAGCAGCCAATTCTCAAGTCCAAATGGGTTCACTTGGCTTATGTCACATATTCGCGTTACTCTAAAGAGTAACCAAAGTTATTTATTGTATACAATCATCACCATCCTTCAGGGTTGTGATTGACTCTAGTCCGTACATGGGAGAAGTCCTCGTTGTGACCTCTGCTAAAAACAAAATAATGGAGCTATTTTTAGTTTACGGGTGTTTCTGCTGTATCAATTAGACTGTGAAATTGTCCCTGCACTTGAATAATACATTTGTCCCTGTACTTGAATAAATCAGAGAGACGCAGAGGGATTTGCTAATGAGTCCAGTGGGCGAGATGCCCTGGCCCAGCTCGGGGGACTGAGCACTGTCCCTTTGACACCAGGGAGGAAAGAGCCGGGATTTGTTCTGTTCGGGCAGGATGGAATTCCCTGGATTCCGAAGCTGCCCAGGACCACAGGGCGCTTCGTGCTGCAGTTTTGAGGCCTTCCTCATCAAGGTGAGTGCTCAGACCCTGCGTATCTCTTTCTCTCATAAGAGAATGTTTTCCCCACTATATTTGCTCAAAACCACTTTTTGCAGCGTGGTTTGACAGCACGAGGGACTGGGGTTTCTGGGAATCCTTCCCATGCCGCTGTGATCCCTGTCACTGATGGAGAAGACACCTCAGACTGTGCAGTTCTGCACCCCTGTGCAGAGGCCCAGCCCTTGCCCGTCACCCTGCGCCACGAAGCGTGGATGTCACTGGCTGTGGCTGACGCTTCCCTCGCCTCCCCTGCTGCTGTTTCAGTAATTATTTTCCCTGGAGCAGATGGAGCGCCAGCCAGAGCCTCTCCAGCAAGGAGGGCCTTGCAGAAGCCAGGCTTCATCTGTGCCAAGGCAAGGCGGAACTCGCTCCGACAGGTCGGTCACGCACCTTCTGCCTGCGACTGCTGGGGAGATGGGATCGTGTGTGCCAGGGCAAGGGCATAAAACCTGAGATCAGACCTACACCTAACTGCCTGGGCTGGATTTGTGTGCTTACAAAGCTTAGCTTTGCTAGGCTGCAAAGGAAGAGCCCAGGCGCAGCCTCTCATATGGAGGTCCCTCTTTGCTCCCTGAGCACAGGCAGCAGAGGACTCCAACTCTTTGCATTGGTCTCTCATTACAGGCAGAACGAGAGGTGCTATTTTTGGTTTAAATTTCAGCTTTGGACTTGTCTCCAAGACAAGACGCAGGCTGTTCCAGATATTGGTATTCCAAGCGTCCCTGCTCACCAGCATCCCTGGTGAGTCTCTGGAGGTGGCCAGCCTCCACTAGCTGGTTTTGTTAAACATTCGGTCCTAAAGTGGAGCCTGGGCACAGGAGGGAGTCTGGAGCTCATGAAATAAATGAAGTGCGCACAGCACATCACACGTCAGGAGAAAGCAGCAGTGAATTCATGGGGCGGTGCTGAAAGGCCATCAAGCCCTTTAGCGTGAGTTTCCTTGACATTTCTGAATATGCTTTCCAAGTGCATCCAGGTGGTCCCAAATGTCACTCCGCTTCCTAAAGGCGTCTCCCACGCGGAGCAGGGGCGTTTTGGCCCTGCCTTCCAGCACGGGGTGCCTGCAGATATTTCCGCGGCCTCCTCTGCAGCTCCACGTGCAGCTCTGGGGCCGCTGGGGTCCTGTTGTATAGCGGCAGTGTGTTTTACCCCACGGTTAACACCGTCCTAGCGTGCACCTGCCCTCTGTTTTCATTTTCCTCTGACAAAAGGGACATCCGCCCTTTCCTGGATTAGCATTTCCTGCCCTGCTTTTAAAACTTTTGACATAGTATATGTTTAAAGAGGATTTAATTGTAAGATCATGTGATGTTCTGCTTTTGCATAATAGCTTTTCTTAAATTGCTTCCGTTTTCTGTGTTTTTTTCCTATCCGTCTTTCTTCCTAAATAGCTGTCAGTACATTTAGACTGTGGACAGATGTTTCTGGCTTTTGAACCACTCATCCTTGAGCTTGTAACCCCTAAAACAGGCTTTTATTGCAGTCTGCATCTTTGGACTCCAAGCTCATAATTACTAAAGACTCCAGGACTTTTGGTTTCTTAACAGAAAAAAAAAGGATAATATTTTTGATGCATTTCTGTGTATGAAATAAAAAAATGCACGATTACAAAATACGTGCATTGAATAGTGGGGGTATATATAGGGGATGAATAATCACTAAGGAAAGCCTCTAGTCTTTTCCCTGTGGGAGGTTGTTTTGGGAGATTAGCTGTTAGCTCCTGGCAAAGCCCGCTGCTCTGTGTACCTGAGATACTTCCTAAAATGGAATAAACAGCGTATCTGTTGTCCCTAACTGAGGGTTTGCTCCTTGGGGAAAGCAGGCTCCAGCCCAAACTTCATCCCCGTTCTGGTAAACGAGCAGGGGAGCCGTCGTGCTGTGCCTCGGTGGTGGCACTGACGGTGCCCACGGCCACCCCTGCGGCTTGGGCTCCCTGGTCACGAGCAGCCTGAGCAGCAGCACATGCAGCAGCTCCCAGAGCTGGTGCTGGCTCCGTGCAGAGACACTGCAGGGCAACACTGCCAGAAATGGAAATTATTACAAAATAAACCAGGCGTCATCAGTAGCGATATTGCACCATGCACCATGGAAAACCCGGCGGTGACGAGCGTGGCAGAGCGTGCAGCACATCTGGCCTTGCTCCTTGGGCCTGCACTGCAGGTGATTGTCACCGTGAGTGGTGGCAGGGCTGCTCCCGTCCTCGGGAAGGAGCCACCTGCCTCTTGTGTTTGCCCAGGGCCCGGCTGGACTGGAGAAGCGGAGCCACTGCATCCGCAGGAGAAACCAGCCCCATCCCAGCGGGAGGAACCAGCCCCATCCCAGCGGGAGAAACCAGCCCCGTCCCAGCGGGAGCTTTCCCTCCAGGATAGCAAATGTCTGGCCGTGAGCTACCCAAGCCTGGGTAAAAAGAAATCCCTTTTCTAAAGGAAAATTAATTGGCGTTATCGTTGTAAATTTGCCCTAAGTGACTTTAAATAGCAGCGCACATTTTTACCGGGGTTATACAATAGATTAATTTACACTGCAGCCATCTGTCATTAATTAAAGAGATGCTTGTCTGACTTTTGGAGTCAAGGGAAAAAATTGTGGTTGAGATCAATAGGCCGAGAATAATGGACTAAGGATGTGTTTATTTTTTTATAAACATAAATTTGCATATAGGCGATCAATGTTGAGTCATCCCATAGGATTAATTTCTCAAGAAATCTATAGGTTAGGGTTGTTTGGAGAATGCTGCGTTGATTATACGAGAACAGGCAGGGAGTAAATGTCCCTTCATTGGCAGCAATGAGAAGATAGCTTCATCCTTCTGCAATAAAACATTACTGCGCCTGCAGACTGGGATATTTCCCTTTCACTGATGTCTTGGAAATGCCTTTTGCTTTCTAGATTTCTAGACAGATTTCTAAATATTATAAGGTAAGCAGGAAAAAATGAATAGTCACTGTGAAGCCAGTTGTGCTCTGGATTGACTACACTTAGATGTGATCTGTTAAATTAATTATAGGTTAGACAGACGATCATGATAATAAAGTGCTCTTAGAGCAAATGTGGTTTTTTTCCTCAGGGCTTTGTAAGTATTCACTAACTATTAGAAAAACATTCAGCCTGGTCAAAGCAAATTTCCAAAGTGTATTTTGTCCTTTTTGTGCAAGGAAATTTGTTTTGGTTTTAAGACTACTGCTTCTTCAAAAATTCCATTTCTAAAACTCATCTCACTGCTTTCTCGGTAATTGCCGAAAACAATCTCATCTTTTAGCACAAAAAATCAAATAATATTCTCTGGATTTCTCTATTTCTCTTACTAAAACTAGTGAAAGGGACGGGTGTAATTATGTGGGGTAATATATAGTTCACTTTGGGAGTGTAGTCGGTAGTTTTTCTCCTCCATGGAGGCTGCTTGTTAGAATTAGGCCTGTGTTCTACCCTGATAATGTCACTGAAAAACAAAGAAGAGTTAAAATTTACTGCAAAGAACCAACAGCAATAGCTGCAGGAGAAAATAAAATCAGGAATTTCTCCGCTTGAACTATCAGTCACCTTCGTTATGCCTGCGGAGCAGTTTCTGTTCAAATGTACTGTCATTTAGGAACTGCTCTTGTAGAATATAAAAACAGACCCTACGTGTCTGGGGGTGAGTTGGTTGGCTGGTTGGGTTGTTTTTTCGGTTTTTCTTTTTTGCTTTGGTTTGTTTTTGCTGTTGTTTTGAGGATTTTGAGGCCGTTCATCTTTGCTTTTCTGTTCCCAAGAGAGCCGGCCTGCGCTCTGGCCAGAGGGCTCTTTGTGATTATCCCAGCGCGAGCCAAAGCTTTTATCCAACCACGGCTTCCCAGTGACCTTGCCCAGGCGGGGAGCACCGGGAGAGCCCATGGAGGGGGTACGTGATCGCTGTGCTGACCTGAGGAATCCCCGTGGCCAAGAAGGCCAATGGGATCCTGGCCTGCATCAGGAGGAGCGTTGCCAGCAGGTCGAGGGAGGTGATTCTGC
>JAUBOD010000086.1:1015401-1027728 GCA_032353885.1 Nothura maculosa | reverse complement strand
AAGTTCCCCCTCACCTGCAGGTGGAACCTCCTGTGCTTCAGCTGCACCCATTACCCCTTGTCCTGTCACTGGCCACCGATGAGAAGAGCTTGGCCCCTTCCTCCCTACAATCTCCCTCCATGTCAATCAGATTCCCCTCTCAGCCTTCCCTTCTCCAGGCTTCCCTCTCCTCTCTCTCTAGTGTCCAAGTTTCCTAACAGAGATGGCAACTTTGGTGGGGAACCATCATGTTCAGGCAAATTGAAACTACTGTCGTGTGCTTGGAGCTTGGGATTCGCCTTGTGGGCAGTTCCTGGTGCTGAAACGTGTTTTTTGTGTGTGTGTGGCTTTGGTGAGGGAATTACTTGGCACATGTGATCACAGAAACATTGCGTAGAAGGAAACTACAGGAAAAATATATGAGAGGGATAAGCAAAGTCTAGCGTGACGTGTTTTTGCAGCTGAACAAAGAAAAGTGCAGGGAGGGGAACGAGGGTCTTGCAGTGCAGAGTAAGGAGCTGAGCACCAGGCGCCCGTCAAGGTGGGTGACTGCACTGGTAAAGCCAGGGGCAGTTTGGGTCCCAGATTGCCCCACTGGGCCGTGCACTCACTGCCCGTTCACAGAAGAAATGCTACTGAGTCATTCCTGCCATAAACACCTTATCTCATTCTTCTTTAAAACAGTGTTTATTGGCAACACTAGCAGGTACACAAAATGGAAACTCCTCTATTTGCTGGTTCTCACTTTTATATTGTTATTTTAAAGGCATAAAATGAATGCAAGGCCGTGAAAGTCTGCACAAATAACAAAATAAATGTCAGAGTGGGAGGAACATTAAATTACTTTTTTAGCTGCTCCTGCATCAACCAAACTCTATTTTCCGTTTAAGAGCCTAAATGGGAATGAATATAAAACTCCTAGTTAAATTTAAGGCGAGTGAATCGAAGTGAGTCTTTGCAGTAAAGCAGTACACTGACACAGAAATTAAAACCTTTTATAGGTTAATTTGTATGGGTAAGTGCTGCCTGGGTTTGTTTTACACCCTCCCAGTCTCCACGATATACAACAAAGCTCTGTCATGAGGAGCTGAGAGCACCACGGTGCTTGGAAGCGGAAAACATCTTGCAAAGCCTCAGGAAGTCACTGACTTATTAAATATTATTAAATAGAAGGAGAATAAGCAGAAACAAAAGCATACGGAAGTGATGCACTGCCTGCTGGCACCTGCGGAGTCCTTGATGTTGGTTCAGATGTAGGCAGGAGCTCCCAGCCCCTTTCTGCTACAGTTTCCTTGAGTCTCCTTGTGGCTGCTCTCCAGGCCTGTCCACTGGCCTGTCCATGCCCACGACCAGCCCCCATAGCCAGGAGTTGAAGACATCCATCACTGATGAGCACAAAGGAGAAGGCAATCTTCTCCATCTTCAGCCGTGGTAGACCAGCCCTGGGAGTGCAACTTGCAATGGCTTGAGCCTTTAAGAAGTATAGATCAAATTGCAGCCAGTGGGACAATCTTGAGTTTTGTCTTCAGTGTGACCACATAAAGGTCGCTGAGGATCTCTTTTATCAGAACTATTCCGTATTTTGCAGCTCTAAAGGTAGACTTTAAGATTTTAAGATGCCTTGATTTCGATGTGATGTTCATGGTGCTGGTTTCTTTATTTGGCTTGAGATTTTTCCCTGGCCGAGTCTCAGCTAGCTTGCCAGATTCTGCAGTGGCTCAGGCAGGTTGTTCAGCACAAGTCATTTGATTCCTCAAAACAAAGAAGATTTTTTGCAGGGATTTGCCCATAAATCAGTGACTTGCCCATAAATCAATGAAGGTGTGCCTGCAAAATGTAGTAAATTCTGGTAAGTGGAGAACGAGGACAGCTGGCCAAAGACGGACACACGCAGCGGGGAGTAATGTTCTCTGCAGAGCGGTTGTAGCTCAGGAGCTGGCAGCAGAGCTCCACTGAATGCTGCCAAGTCCTGCTGCTTGAGCTGGATGTATCTGCATCTCCATGATGCTGAGATCTTCAGCCGCTGGCTGGGCTGAATTTGGATCCTGATCTCACCTGGGCTTCTCAAATGAAGTCACTGAAAGCACCATTTTTATGGTGGCAATGGGGTGGTGGGCACTGTTCCATCTGCCATCACCTGCTCTCCTGAGCACGCGAAGCACATTGAGACCCTCGGGCTCTTCCAGGGAGCCAAGTGGTGTCTAGAACCAGTGTGTGCTGGGCAGAGAAGGCTGGGAAAGTAAGTCTTCAAATGCAGCCCTTCATCACTGTTGGCAGGTGAGGGCAGCCTGGCATTCATTAGGGAACTGAGAAATTTTCCCGGAAAGTAAAAATCTCCTTGAAACTGTGAAGAAGCACGAGGTGAATCCCTGTGAGACACCCCTCCAAGACACATGGGATAGATCTGGAGGCACTGTAAGGAAAATCCTCCATTGCCCTTCTTAAGGGAGCAGAATGGCCTTGGGTGTATTTGCAAGCTCTTGCATTCTTCAGCTAAATGTGGTATTTTGAACAGCAGCTTTGTAAAGCCACAGGCATGCAGATAATGGCTTTTTCTCGAGACCACTAGGAGATCCTGATCATCTGGCACCTCCTGCAAATAACTGCACTGCAAACTAGCCGCTGCTGCAGGCACTGCCAATATCCATCTGCCGTGATCCGCTCTGCGCGGGGCCAGGCTGGTAATAGCAAACCATCTTGGAGACCTATAAGGCCTACTGCCAAATGCAGATTTTAATTAAATGCCGGCCATTGTGTTGTATAGAGTCCTTTTGTGTGGAAAAGAGTGTTTTTCATTACCAGGAAGGATTTGACTCTGCGTTCGGTTGATTGGTTATCTGCCTTGTGCCAAGGAGCACGAGTTGAGCTGGGCTTTGGGGAGAGGAGCACAGACTTTCACGCTGAATGCTTCCTATTATCAGAGATAGAATGGAAAAATGTAAGAGGGATAATTACTTGAGACATTGTTTTCAGACAACAGAGTAAATTATGGAAGAACTTACCATTTCCCCAATTACTGTTCCCCGTTGCACTAATATCCACCTTGTCCTAGTAATTAACCCGCAGTACCACACTCTGGTGAGATAGCGGTGGAGCCGCCTGCCCCAAGTGCGTGGCTTTCACATCAGGTCATGCTCTCCATGCAGCCTGGCATGGGACACAGCCAGCAGAGAGCAAATACCCAAGTTGGTGTTTCCAGGTGTTGCCTTGTGCTGCGGGTGAATCCCTAGGGGAGTTATCCAGCCTAGTAGAAGCCCGAGAAGCTCCATGTCTGCTGCCTTGGCACCATGTGTGATGTGGGTGTCTACAGCTGGACCAAGCCAGAAGGGTGGAGCCCCCCTGCCACTCACAGGGGCATCTCCCACTGTGCTGTTTGCTAAATATTAGTAATGAAAGTTACCAATTTTTTATGAGCAACTACAGTGGAACTGTGTCAACTACATGGAACTGTACCAAAGATGTTGAAAGCTGCCAAAGAGTCAAACTGCATCTACATCCGTGTCCTGCTGAGATCAGGAGCCCATCACAGCGCTCCACATATTCCTCTAATGCCGTTGGATTATGACAAAGTATTATTTAAGTATTTTGTTCAATAGGGAATTCTTTTTTTGTTGTTATTGTTGTTTTTCAAATCAGAACTGCCTCCAAAAGTTAATTTCTCCACTTAGTGCCACACTATTCCATTATAGGGTTCATTGGATATCGTGCATATATATATTGTTGCAGATTAACGTTAAAAAACTTGTCATCGGAGTTAACCAAGGGTATTTCAAAGGAACAAGGCAGAAAGGGGAGTGAGGAAATATCAGAGCGAATGATGCTGCCTGGGAAATATATTCCTTGCATAACTCTCTTCATCTCTATGGACAGGCTTTGAAGTTTGCTGGTGAATAAATTTGCTGCCACACGGAGTGGGTTTTCTGCAGAGCTAATTAAGGCGGCGGTTTGGCAGGCCGGCATCACAGCAGCTTGGAGGAAGGACGGCAGATCACGTTGTTAGAATGAGAAGGAAAACCCCGGGAATGTCTCTGCCCCTGCCATGGCACGGGAATACCGGGGAAGAGAGAGAGCTGTTGTGGTGGGACCGGGAGCCAGGATGTTTCTCAGCTACTTCTGAAGCATCAGTCTCATACCCACCCGTATCCTGCCCCTGCCTTACACACTTGTGGGAACTCGGTTGCATTTTCCAACATCATGGAAATTATTTTGGAATTACTCCACCCGCATCAGTGCAGATTAACACATCACAAAATGCGGCTGCATGTTGTCCGTTCCCCCTGTGTTTCCCACCTTGTGAATGGTTTTTTCTTTACTCCTTCCCAGCTCATATTTGAAGGGATCCGTGGCCCTGGCATTGAGGGCGATATCGCTATCGATGACGTATCCATCGTGGAAGGAGAGTGTATGAAATCAGACCAACCGGCCAACAGTAAGTGGCACTTCCATCCAAAGCAAAGACACCAAATGATTTCTGACTATATATATGTATATATAGATACGGGATTATAAATGGGATAATAGATATGAATATATATTGACCAAGTTTCTGCACCCAAGAGACTCCTCCAAACTGCAGAAGAGCCCTGAGGACCTGGTGGGTCATTAGCACAGGGAGCAATGAGCAGCTTCTGGCCTTTCAGCAAGTGCCAAGGACTGGGGTGGCACAGTCAGACTCGGTGAAGTCTTGGTGACCTGCGTGCCATATATTTATTCCTCTCTCAGTGACTTGGGATGGATGGTTAATGCATTAATAAGAAAAAGGTTTGCGAGCAGCCAGGTTGCCCCTTGTCTTCTGGCCCTGGTAGCAGTGCCGTTCTCCTGAGCAGGCAGCTCGGTAATTCTACCTTTTTGCCCCTTTTTATAGATTTACGATCAGGTGCTGTTGGGACGTTAGCGCATATACGACTTCTCCCACTTCTCATCCTCCTGTCTGTCTTAAGTCATCAAAGGTGACCTTATCCTGGCAGAGGCTACAACAGATTCACCAGGCACTGGCACGAAGAAAGAGTCTTTGTAAAACGGACATTTAAAAACAAACTACCAAAGATTCCTCCACTGACTGACTCAAACGTTAAATAAATACATAAATAAATAAAAAATAAATAAATAATAATTAAAAAAAAAGCACTGGGGACATAAAAAGGCATCACGGGAGTGTAAGTCACTATGAACCACACGTGAGAGCGGTTTCTGGCCCAAGGGAGGACGAGACCTTCAGGTGCTTTTGTGGTCAGTACCGAACCCGGCATCGTCTGGTTGAACTCTCGGAGAAGAGCAGTAGAAACCCTTGTCAAAGCACAAAGTCATGGCTGGTTTTGTTTCAGATGAATAGTTTGCTTGTTACCATGGAAACCTAATGGCCTGCCAAAAACAAACACAAAAAAAAACCACAAAAAAAAAGGAGAGAGAGAGAGAGAAAAATTAAACCGAGCGAGAGCGAGAGCAGCACCTCACTGTACACAGGGTATGGAAGAGCGGGCGCTCGCGCTGCCCTCGGAGGAGGTTTTGGCCCGAGTCAGCTGCACGCGGGCGCTGGCGCCGTCCCCTCGGCGGGGACCGGCCGGCCGCAGCCCCTGGGACACGTCCTGCTCCCGGCTCCTGCATGCGGAGCGAGCCCGGCGCTCCCGGCGCTCCCGGCTTCTCCCTGGCGCTTGCTCCGGCCGCCCCATCCGCCCTCTCCCCGCGCCGAGGCATCCGAGAAGAAACCAAACCACCGTCTTTTATAAATCGCCATGGAAACCAAGTGCCTTCAATGAAACAAGCCTGATGATTTAAAAAAAAAAAAAAAAAGGAATTAAAAAAAAAAATCATGATGATGATGATTTCAACACGGGAGCTTGCACTGCTAAAGCGCGGTCTGTGCAAGGGGTTTTGCAGCCGAGCCCGGCGCCCACAGACTGCAGGGAGCGAGCGGAGCCGCTTCTGGAGCTGGAGCTGCCGCCACGGAGGCCCGTGCGGACGAGGTATTTGTCGCTACCCTTCCAGACAGCCATGGCCTTGCAGCTGCTTGCCCGTTAGAGAAAATAACACACACACAAAAAGCTCCCGTTGGGCCTCAAAATGGGGCAGCACTTTTTTTTTTCTTTTTTTTTTTTTCTTTCTTTTTTTCCAGGTTATCCAGTGGGTCAAGCAGAGGACACGGTGGTTGCGATGCACTGAGCGCGGACGGTGGTGAGACACGGCCGTGGTTCTGTGTGGGCCGCGGGACACTGAGGCCGCGGCGCCCCTGCCCCGGGCCGGGCGCTGCGCCCACTGCCAGAGATTATTTTATTATTTTAGCGGAGTTTAAAAAATAAAATTAAAAAAAAAATAAAAAAAGAGAGAGAGAAAAAAAACACTTTTACAAGAAAATCAAACCTGTACAAATGATTTTGAGCTACCTGAACACATACCATACCTTGAACCAGCCGGTTTTCCAATGCGTTGTAAAGTTCCCTGACAGTTGGTTATGATGATTTAAAGACCTTTTTTTCCTTAAATTATCTCAGCTTTTCACTTCATTTAAAAAAAAAAAAAGGAAAACAAAAGGACTTTTGTCTAAAGAAGAGTATTATTATTATAATTATTATTATTATGATGTGTTCTTTCAACACCCTAGGATTGAAAAAAACAAAAAAAGTACAGCCTGATATGCAAGCAATTGGGGAATAAACATTCAAACCAACCAACACGTATAACATTTGCAAATACAAATACAAAAAAAAAAAAAAAAAGAAAGCACAACGAGATGCAGTAAAATGACGACAAGGCTTGATTTTTTTTTTTATTCTGTAGAGAAATGTTTGTGCAAATTCAGTAATTCAACTGAAGAGATAATTTTACAGCTATGTTCAATAAAGCCTCTTTCCAGGTAAGGGAGCGCCGTGGTGTGTGTGTTTGTTGGGCAGCGCTGGCGTGCGGGCCGCGAGGGGAAGGCGCTGCAGCCGTTTTGGGGAGGAACGAGGGGTTTTGGCTGGCGGGAGCTTGGTGGCTGTGTCCCCACGTGGGCACTGGCCACTGCTCGCCCCGTCCTGCTGCTTTCCCACCTGGAGCTGCAGCGGGAGCAGCTCCAGGCTGTGGGACCCGCGGGGCCTGAGAGGCAGCACCGCAGGATGCGCCCATTCATGTGCACTGACCTGGTGACATTTTGCGGTTATTTTGGAATATTGGACTGTTTTCCCTCTATTTGTCACGTGTAAAAATAGAGTCCAAATACAGCGGGATTCGGAGCCGCTTGGTGAGCACGGAGCCGGGTCACGCAGCACGACCCGGCGGCAGGGCAGCTCGGGAGAGGCAGCGATCCCATGTCCTCCCTGTGTGCGGATTTGTATCCTCTTCTCTTAATCCCCTTGCTGATGGACCCTGTGGAATGATAAAAGGCTTTGATTGACAGCTGGAGACCAAGGTCTTCTTGCAGGGCAGCACGAGCTGTTTGTCTTGAAAAGGCCAGGTCTTTGGCTGAAAGGAAATACATTTTCCATGCCTATTTTTGCTTAAGAGCAGAAGAAAGTGTCAAGAAAGGCTGTTTCTCAGTCGTTGGTTTGGACATAGACTAATCTTCCTTTATCTTAGTCTCACAAGAATATTGAAATTTTGCTGTGTTCAGGTCGTGACCAGAAGTGCAAACTGAGATAATGTATTTCCTAGTCTTGATAATTTTTTTGTATAAAAACCAAAGTATTTGTGAAATTTGGGGAATGTCAACCATCAAGAGAGTTTGAGCCAGAGAGTCCAATCTAGTAACGTGTCTGGTGTGTTTTGGACCTGCTCTTGCAATACGTGATTCAGCAGACACAGACTCAGCTGCTGTCTCTGGCCCAGTCAGTGCAGCTGCTCCCGGGCAGTGCTAGGTGGCTCCGTGTTAACCTTGCAAGGGTTTTTGATTCCCCATCAGGAGCATCTCAGATATGGATGTTCCTGGGGTCTTCTCCCCACCAGCAAAGGCTGGTTCCTTCCAGAGCTTGGGCGTGCAATCCAACACGCAGCTACAACCCGCTTGGATCTCAGTGCACTAACCGCAGTGCTGCTCCTGCAGCAGCTCCCGCCCATGGTGTGGATGGGCCACAAGGGTAGGGAGAAGAGCATAGGCCAAAAAGGGGAGCAAACACGGTGCAAATGCACCATCACCATTCAAAGCAGCATGGCAGCCCCTCTAGAGCCTGTCCAAGTGTCTATGCCTTTGGGGATTAAAATAAGAGTATTAACACCATATAGTGCCTAGGACAGGCTCTCTGAACCCAGCTCATCTCATAGTGGCCAGGCTTGGGTGGCTTTTAGCTGAGCGTGCTTTACTGTCAGGCCCACAGAAATCCCTGTCAAAATGTGGAGCTCTTGGAAGCAGAGCTTGAGCCTCCCCTGCAGCAGCAGCTGAGACGTGCGGTTCATTCACCAGCGCCTGGCTCAAGCAGGACCCCCAGTTTAGCACAGACCTGATCGTCAGAGCAGCAAATAATGGCTCCACCTTCGTTTGCTGCCCCGTGAGCTTGACAGGAAAGTTTAGCCAGGTGGAGAATGCGCATTGTGCCCTCAGTGAAAGGATGAGTCATTTTTGCACTTGGATGGTTTGCACAATTGTAGCGTGAGGATTTTTTGGGCAGTTTTTTTGGAATTTTTTCATCGGGGGATATTTGAGCATCTCTTTATCCCCAAGAAGAAGTGCTTCCTAGAACAGTTCAATAAAAAGCTGTAGTTTGGCGTTACGAGCAGTCTTTGCCTGCAATATGCTAATGAAGAGATGCGTGCCATCTGGATTCATCCTTGAGTTTTCCCATAACACTATAAAAACCTATAAAAAAGCTTATTATTACACTTCATGGTTTTTATTCTTATTTCGAGGCGGGAGCAGCAGGGATCTGCCCCGGCGCTCACTCCTGCCCCAGGCAGCTGCCCCGGGAGATGCTCATTGCTTGGCTCTGCCCTGTGCAAAGGGGCTCGTGGGGAGGACCTGCAGTCACCCCCGTTTTTCCATTTTGACCTCGTGCAGGTGCCGCTCGCCCTTGTCCCTCTCCATGGGGGGACAGGGGAGGCTGCAGGTGGGTTTGGGCTCTGCGCTGCCTGCCAGCCCTTCAGGAGCCCATTGCTCAGGGTTGCTGCCTGCCTTGCTGCCACCTCCAACGTGTCCATGGCCCTCGGGCCACCTCTAGCTACTGCTGAATGATGTTCTGCCCTTCCTGGTGTCAATCTGCTCCCCTTCCCAACCCAATGACCTCCCACTGTGCGCTGCTTTTGGCCAGGCTACAGCATTTGTGTCTCTGGGTTGAATAAGATGTATCATAAAAATATGCAAGCTGTAATTAACCCCAAGACAGGGCACTTGGGAAAATACGTTCTGATGTGACTTACTTGAACATGACTTTGTTTTCCTTTCTAGCTGTCAGAGCAGGGAGTTTGTACTATGGGCTGCATATTGTGGAAAGGATGTTTTGGTTTTGTCCCACCACAAAACGTCCAAAATTGGTGACGATGTCATCGTGCTCGCAGCGAGTGCTCCTGGAGACCTAGGCTTGCAGAGGGCGCAGGGCTGATGCTCAGATTAACCCCTGGTAAAATAGCATCTTACGTGGTGTTTGAGCCGCTCGTACCTGTGCCTGCTCCTCCAGCATCTGAAGTCTAAGCTCAGCAAAGAGCACCCTGGCTCGTTTCTCACTCACTGTTTCAAACCACCTTGAAAGGACCCCTGGTATTTTAAATACAAAACCAGTGTTGAACTCCTGACAAGAAACTTAATGGGTGTTTGCGTTCCCCGTGCCAATGTTTGCCCATGCATCCTGGTAGCCTCACCTATCATGCTCTGTGTCCTATCTGGCTCTTGGCATAGTTGGGGTTGTCCTCTTTTTGAGGACCTCCTCATGAGAGCCCACAAGGACCTGCAGCAGGTCCCTTGCAACCACATCGCCGCCACGTCCACTCTCCAGGACTCTTTCCATTGAGGAAGCAACTTGAACATTGACAAGTGCATGGACAAACGGACAGCAATGAACTTTGCTCATAGCTGAAGTCATGGTTGAGAAGTTGAGAAAAGTCACAGCCGCTGCCCTGGGATCCTAAATGCCATGATCTTCATCTGCTGGAGGCCTCCAACTGCCCATCCATGGGGAGGAAACAGGAATACGGCAACCAACACAACTGTACTATGAAACAAAATGTTTTGGGACAATAGGACCACAGGAGAGACTGGAGAGGCACATGTTGCGGCGCAGGAGATGGAGTGGCCTCGGCACCTTCTTGGGAAAGATCTGATGCTCTTCTGCTTGAACACTACCACCTGCAAAGGGAAAACAAATCTGTGTTTGTGTAAATAGTCTATAAATAACTGTAATTGTATGTATCTAATGTATATATAATGATTATTGCATTTTAACTATCTTGATTAGTGTAAATAGCAAAACTTGGGCTCTTATTTTGCCAGAACACCCACGGTAGAAATATTTTTTGCCATCCTTGTTAACATCTCTGGTTAAATTACAAACTGGTCTCACTTTTACCTCAAGGAGCACATGTTCTTTATGTACATTTTATAAAGAAAGAATTGCACAGGATTCCTGGTTACCTTTTCAATTGGCAGCTGCACGTCGTATCTTCATTTTGGGCTGCAGATTCCCATTGCTCCTGACCCCAGAGCTGCTGCATGACCAGGGGGAACTGCCGCGGTCCTGGGTTTGATGGAAGGTGTTCCTGGCCAGATGTCCTGTCCTAGAGAGCGGAGGGATGAGGATTGTTCCCCTCCAGCCCTCTCTCCCCCTTGCTCAGGGCCTTGCTCCATGAGCAGCCCGTGGTTTTTAGACCATGAAGCTTCTCTGCTGTCTCGTATCTTGCATCAAAATTGTAAACCAAGGCCAAGGGCTGCTCTCTACCTTGGCCACCCTGGGCATCCAGGTCCCTCGGCTGGAGAGGTGAAGATGCTCCAAGCCGGAGCATCTTGGGTGCGGGAGCAGGAGCGGGAGCCTGGCCCGGCGCTCCCTTTGCAGGCTGCACCGTGCTGAGCTGGGTGAAACCCATCTCCACAGAATGCCTCAGCCTCACAACGCTGTTTGCACTGGAATGCCAACCTGGCCTGCAGAAATAAACCTTTATTTTGGTCCTTGTTACCTTTGGCAAATGCTGATATTTCCTTGCCCTTTGAAGGCACAACCAGTACCCGCAGCATTTCCCACATCATACCCACATTTGGGGGTTGGGCTGGATGATCTATAGAAGTCCCTTCCAACCTTAATGATTCTAAGATTTCCTTGGTTACATTGTCAGCTGCCATTTTGAGGCACATGTTTCAATTAATGCAAGATAAAACTCAGGTTTTCCTCAGGAGCTTTGTTCTCTTATGGTTACTGCCACACCAGTGGCTACCAGGAGCACCCTGAGGCTCACAATCTAGAAGAGAAACCACGTCGTGCTCTTTCCTCCCTCCATCATCATCCTCGTCCCTCCCTGACAGCCTTGTTGGCAGTCCCAGGTGTGGGCAGGATTTGCAGCAGTCTCTGGGCACCCATGGGGCTGGTATGGCCAAGCACCACTTGGAATCTGCTAAGTTTCTGTATTTATTTGTTTGCCTTCCTGAAGGGCAGTGCCTGAGGTGAGGAGGGAGCCTTTCCTCTGAGATTCTGTCTTAACAATTGGCTTGAGCAAAACTTAGTAGATCGTCTGCATCACTGAATAGGTGATTGCCTGGGGCCTGTGCGAAGCACAGGGCAGGGTATCTGCTAGGAGGGTCTTGCATTAACCCCATCGCTTCTGCTGCAGCAACATTATCGTTTTTAGGAGCAGCCTCCCCTGCCCTGCTATGAAGACTCCAAGTGATGGGGAATGCACAGACCCTCTCGTGAACTCTTCTGTGACAGATGACCCCTGTCCTTGAAGATTTGGGTCTGTTTCCAGCACAGACTTTATGCACTTAAAGTTTCATCCATTGTCTCTGTTACATCCTTACTCCCTGGAGTGCTGGTCTATGGGAAATAAAATGTCATATAAACCATTTCTTGAAAAATTCAGCCAGGATGCTGAAAGTTGGGAAGATTGCCTGTAACTTGAATAATTACGAGGTGCCTTCTTCATTGCTCCTTTTTTTTTGGCAAGCTTAGACATAGCACAATACAGGTACCTTCCTTGTAAATCATTCTTGCACGCAGTCCAGAATATGCTTGCCAAGATGCAGAAGTGGGTGAGGAGTTCAGCTGTGTGAAATGCCGGGTTTCTGCTGGTTCATGGCCAGGCCACCCTGCTGCTGCTGGCCCTGGGTGTGAGCAGCGCTCCCAGCTGGAGTCCCACCAGCGCTGCCCTCTCTCCTGGTGCACAATCCCAGAATCCCAGAATGTTCCAGGTTGGAAGGGACCTCTAGAGATCATCTGGTCCAACCTTCCCGCTCCAGCAGGCACC
>JAUBOD010000086.1:904416-918461 GCA_032353885.1 Nothura maculosa | reverse complement strand
GAGGAGGCCCTGGCGGGGACCCCCCTCGTGCTGTCACTGCCCCTGCTCCTGCACCCGCACGGCCCCGGCGCGCAGCCCCAGCGCTCGCTTCCAAGCCCGCAGCTTGCCCGCTTGCTAAAGAGGCCGACTCTAAATGCCCAAGGAATCCAGGGCAAAAACAACGTCCCAAGGTGTCCTGCTCGTCAAATAGCTATTGCCCGAGCTCTGGTTCCCTGGAATGGATCAAAGTTTTACTAGAGAAATTACACACTCCTATATTTTGAGTTTTACAAAAAAAGAAAAAGTGTAAAGGATGTTAAAAAATTAAATTCCCAGAGTTCTGCCTAATTTTGCAGTTTCAGCAGCAGACCCTTAGTGCAGCCCTTACAAACAGGATCATGCTCCCACAATCTGCCTATCCAAGCAAATTGGAGAGATAAAAATCAGGGCTCGGAGCAAGTAACTCTTCAATGGAGTGCAACAGAGTAACTCACCATTCAGGGAGTTACTCCTAGGGGCAGTTTCCTTCTAATCCCAATATCCAGCACCAAGCTTATTCAAGGGTATGTGGGGTTAATAAGCCTTCAGAAATGGGTTTAAATATTATCACCTTTTCTCTGAATCCTGCTGCATGTCCAACCTCTTGCAGCAGCCACGCACATAGAACACGCACGTGTGTGCAGCGTTCAGCCCAATCCGCTGGTTGTTCAGCTGCAAGCGACACCTACTGCTGCAGATACCTCTCAGGTAGGACCCTGCCTCTGCCATCAATTCATTTATGTTTTCGTAGTGCACACAAATGCTCACAAAGGACACAGGCAGGACAAAGCAGGTAAATGCTCGCTCAGGCTGGTGGCAGAGACCCAGTTTCCTGGTCTTTTTACCTTTTTTTTTATTAAATTGAAGCCTGCAGAACGCAGAAGGCAGCTGCATTTATTTAAATTATTCCAGTAATAGAAATAATCTGGGACTGATGAAACACTTAAGACTGCCTTGAAATTACAAGCACACAATATTACTCAGGAAATTGCTGTGCCTTTCTCTTTAGTATTAATAATATTGCACAATAAAAAGTTGCCACCAGAAAAGGTGTTATTAGAGAGTAACTGGGAAAATCTTGTCTAATCAAAGGATTTATAGAAATAATAATTTTTAGAGGTTTAACAAGGTCCTAAATTCTTCACTACCAGAGGAGTCTTCCAAGACGTACTCCCAAATCCAGTATTGCTTAAAGAAAAAAAAAATATATCCTATACATCTCATATATCCATAGTGCTTCTTAACCAAGGCTGCAGGTATTACCATTCCTTTAGGGAAATAAGCACACAATGTAGCTAACAAAGAGGAGTATTTTAACTCCCGGCATTTTAGCCTCTCTTCTCAAGCATGTGATTGAAAATGATTTTCCAAAATACTTATGCACTGTGATCACAGGATAACACATAACATTTATTCTCCACTCCCATTTCATTTCAGGTGAACAGGGGCAATGCCCTTGGGAGGCCTGTAGCCCTGCCTGCCTTGCAGGAAGATCCGCCCGGACCCCGGTGTGACGCAGGAGACCCCGCTCCAGTCTGCAACACGGGGTGAAACGTCAAAGGAAACCGCCAGTGTTCTCTAATCATTTCCTGCTGGATTTTTTCTACATTTTACAATTTACAATTTTACACCCTTGTCATTATTTATTTTTAATACCTAAGATGGTAGTTAACGACATGGACAATTTTTCATAGAAAGGAAAATTACACCTTAAAGGTAGACTCCGAATGGTGTTCAGTGCTTAGGGAATGTAAGTGTTGTGGTTTTAAGGCATCGGCTCAGAGCAGACGGCAGCACCAGGGTCTATAGGGTCTATACAGCTCTTTAACCAGCTCCTGTGGGTGCAATGGGCAAGTGCAAGCGGCTCGTGGCCCTGCACACGTGGGCACTGCGCAGAGCCGCAAGCTGCAGCGGGAGGGCAGCGGGAGCAGCGGGAGCAGCAGGAGCAGTGGGAGCAGCGGGAGCAGCAGTAGCAGCAGGGGCAGAGGGAGAAGCGGGAGCAGCAGGAGCGGTGGGAGCAGGACCCGTGCAGCACGTTGAGGAGCGGGCGCACCGTGCTCCCCTGCAAGGACACAGGCACCGCACACACAGCGAGCCGGTCACAAACCCCAGCCAGCCCCGCTCCGGCAGCAGGGAGGCACCCAGGGGTCCCGCACAACCCTCGGCTGCTCTGACACAGCTGAGCAAGCGGAGCCGCCCCAGCAAATCCCACCCATGTGCAGGGCCGGGGCCATGGGGCCCTGGGGCCCATCCCATGTGGGAGCCACCCCATGTGCAGATCTGCCCCGGGGCTCCTAGGTCAGGGAGCGGCCTCTGCACCGGCTCTCACTGCAATAAACACTGGGATCTATGAGGGAGCTGCTCTGTTGTTGCAGTAGCCCTGCCCATATCCCCCAGGAGCAGAACAGCTTTTCCGAACCCCAGCGCATCCACCACTGCTGCTTCCCATGATCTATAGGCAGGAATTGCAAAGCCGCTGTACTTGCACAAATAAAAGCCATTTTTAACTCACCTGGTTGGGATAACCTACTCCCAAAAGATCTAAAACAACTGACCTAGCAATTTCTTAATTAATAAAACAATAAAGCTTTCAATGCCTAAGGAAATTCAAAAGAATGATCAGGGTCTAATGTGCTACAGGATGGAAAGGTGAAGTGTGGATCACAATGAAAAGTAATGAAAAAGAATGGCCACAGGAAGCAAGATCTTGTCAAAGAGAGCCTGAAAATTTGCTATGGTCAAGTAGAACTTCTTGGGTTTGAGACAGGAGTAACTGCATAAAAGTGAGTGTGTTGTGTCAGACCAGAGATCAAACTCAATGACTGAAGGGTCTATTCTGGACTTAAAACCAGTCAGTAATTCTTCGATCAGTCACAACGGCAGAGCTACAAGGCAACCTGCAGCACCCACTATGAATCTCATCAGGAAAAAGAGCCAGCAGGTCGTTCATCGTGGTGGTGCCGGCCGCAAGACAGAACCGCGACACTTCCTAGGTGCCAAGGGGAGCAGATTTGTGCTTTTAATTACAGAATGGTGCAAGATTTCAAGCAGCATTTGAACTGCATTGCTGCCCTTGCCCCATGAGCTCCTCTGTGTTTAAATATTCTTAGGTGGCAGAAGAAGAGAGATTCCCTAAGAATCCAGCATTTTGGAATGGGTGCCCGCAGGTGGACAGGCTGCACCCCCAGGGGCATGGGAGCTCCTGTCCTTCCAGCTCTGGAGCTGCTGGACTGGGGAGCGACTGAACATCCTGCACACTCAGGAGCTGGAATTTAAAAGAACTTTTCAAAATTGTATTTTGGGGAAAGTTACAGAGCAGTCATGCTTTTGCTTGTGTATCCCTTTTATTTTTTAGAGGAAGCAATGCCTGGGCAGGAGAATATTTTTAGTGGCAATATAATATTAAAATACTATGCTTTAGTATTATGAAGGCTAGGATATTTTTGAAAGAAACTGTAAGAAAGACTGTAATATCAGTGAGCACAATCATGTACATGCTGCCACATATTGCAAGGTGCCGGCACCCTTTATATCAGGAACCTCAAGGGAAAATGGATTAACCTGCAATCCCCTGCTTGCCACGAGCCCAGCAGAGCACAGCAACAGCACCCGAGGCAGCGAGAGCAGTAATGTCCCTGCTGTGAGAGAGCCAGGCGCCTTCTGCTGCGCCTTGCTACGCGGCAGCCCCAGCTCCAGCCTGCTAGAATTGAAGGCTTTTTTTTATGGAGCTGAAGGCTGGATCTGAACTGCTGGCCCTCACTAATAGAAGTTGAGTTCCAACCATGAAGAAGTTAATAGAAAATTTTTCCTTCGTGTTCCACACAGTTCCACTAAGTAGCTGCTGTTCCTGCAGACATCGGTGAAGCTGTGCTGGATACGTTTCCTTTTTCCTTTTCATTGGAAAGTCCTCACTGTTCGAGCACTTCAGTTTCGTTCTGTAATGAAAAATAAATTAAAAGGCATTTGTCTGCAAATCAGGCTACATGTTGAAATCAGTTTAAATGATCCTTGACTCTCAGTACAGCAGATATGTTATAGGTCTTCTGCATGACTATTGGATGTGACATTTTCTTACTTGGAGAACAATAGCAGGAAAACCATGGAAATGTCTTAAAATATGTGGACTCAGTAGATGGACTGTTTTCAATAATTTTTCCTTTTCTGCACTGTGTGGTGCAATTATATAATTTGCTGTTACTTGAAGCACAATGACCTTTTCCACGAGCACCAGGAGTGAGGATGGGATGACGCACGTCGCTGAGGACTCGGTTCCATTTCTAAGCACTGTGCTGCAGTGACAGGCAGAGCTGGGGGATGCGGTCCCGCCAGCCCCTCGCTGGGGAGGCACCGGGCACAGGTTTGTGCCGGGCTTTGCAAGGCCTGAGCGCGCTGGGTGCCGTCCTGGGCCTGCGTGGCCGGGCTCAGTCACCAGCGCTCCTGTTCCTCCGGCACCCAACACCAAGACGCCTCCTCCGCAGGCTCCAGCTAACCGGGCAGCTCCCCGTTCTCCCCATCGCCTCAGGAATGAGAGGCTGCTCCCAGCAGGACTGGGTGCCTCTTCTACTTGAACAAAACAGGAGTAGGATCAACCAATATCTTCTCTCAGGACAAAGGAACAGATCCTTAAAGTATGTATTTTCTTTCTTTTCAGCTTCCCAAACATGTCCAAATCTCTCCCCTGCCATCTCCCTGGCCACATAAGAGCTTCCTGCCCCTACAGCTGGTGAAACAGCTGGGGGCAGCACGCGGGATGATGCATGTCGACATCCAGGTGCTTCTTCCACTCGTGGGTGCTGTTAAGAAGGAAGAGCCCCTGGAGGAGCTGGGTGCTGCTGGCAGCGCCTGCGTCCCTCCGCGTCCTGCCCTGCTGCATGGGCACCGCGCAGGGCGCCGGGGGGGCCGCGTCCTGCCCTGCTGCATGGGCACCGCGCAGGGCGCCGGGGGGGCCGCGTCCTGCCCTGCTGCACGGGCACCGCGCAGGGCGCCGGGGGGGAGCAGCTGCCCCAGGGAGCGAGCGCGGCCGTAGCGGCGCCTGGCTCTGTGACTGCGCGGCCTGGCCCTGCGCTGACACTGGGACTGCTGCTGCTGCTGCCTAGGGAGCAGGGCAGAGGCAGCTGGGCAAGGTCGGCCGAGGAAGAAATGGCATTTAGCTGGATAGACTAACGTTGCTGAAGGGGGAATAAGAAAGATCAAGCCGCTTCTAAAGCCTAGCAGAGTTGAAGACTCACTCAGTGTCCTAAAATATACAGATATAAAAAGCCACGCTCTGGAGATAGTCCTGTTCGCAAGAGCTTATAGCTCATGGCCACTGCAATAGTAACCAATGTTTGGGAAAGGGCAACACATCTCATTTTTATTTCAATTGAAGTTGACAGTGCAAAAGAATATCAAACACAGAAGCTCAATTCTCTCTTTGGATGTGCTTACTTATTCTTAACCAACATTTTTATCTCTTGCCATCATGGGAAAAAAAAGAATAAACTCCTCAAAAGTGGCTATGTCTCTTAGTGTGTGCACTTGCAAATACTGGGTACAGGTGTTACTGCAGTGCGCTTTACTTCTTTTTCTCTAACAAACCTTAACTCGTCCCAGTTGCAGTTTCTGTGGGGTGGTGACTTTTCTCCTGGTTATAAACTAAAAAGCTAAGTGCACTTAGAGCAGCGGTGCTGCTGCTCGCGGCTCCACGGGCTGCCACGCTCGGCATAGCCGCTCACCTCTATAATTAGCAGCCAGTCCTGCTCCGGCACCCGGCACAACCTCCTGCGCCTGGCGCGGCACCCCCGGGCACGGAACAGCCCGGAGCTACTGCAAGCGTTGTGCCCCATGGGGCTCCTGCCCGGCATTTCCCAGCCATTTGCTCAACGGCCTCAGGGCCAGAAAATTCTCGGCATAGCTCAAGGAAGTAAATGTTGATCTGCTGTGAAGTATCTCCCGTGGCTTCCCACCCGACAGCAAAGCCACCACATTACTTATGAAGTTGGTGCGAGGTGGGAATGCAAACCCTGCACCGACTGAATTCGCTTCTGCTGCAATTTGGTGCAGCCACCCTGGCCAGAATCATCCATTTTATGAAGCTTCAAAAAGCATCTTGCACTATTTATAGGATCAAAAGCATGATAGTAAATAAAATACCACGCATGTGGAAAGAGAGGAGTGAAGAAAGGAGAGAAGTGTATTTGCAAGTTGATTAGCCTAGCTGTATGAATGTCCCTCCTGCTAACAGTAGGAACCACGTTCGGCACGTCCAGCTCTATAAATTCCCCTCCTGCCTTCCACGAGGGCTGCAAAATAAACCTATAACACCATTTGATCACAGCGCATACAGCAATCATTACATGTTCCTAGGTGACATTTCCACAGCCTGGTATTGATCTCCACCAATGTTAACAATGAAAGACAACATTTTTTAATAGAGAAAAGATGTAGGAATTCAATAACCTCAATGTATGAAGGTAATGACAATGATGTTGATACTAGCTGTAGCATGAACACGGGCTCGTTTGCTGGAAAGGATTATCACTTTGAAACAGGTTATTTCCTGCAAGAGCAGCTGGGTAATCTATTTAACCTGCTGTATTTGAAGCTTTTCTAGGATAGTGCATTTCAGAAACCATGGAGTAACTTCAGTTGAAAGGGACTCCGGAGGTCTCTAATCCATGTCCTGTTCAAAGAGATGGACCAGGGGGACACCAGTGTGACGTGAACCAACAGTTGTGAGCAGAATCTTCATCCTAGTATTCCAGTTCCTATTTTATTCTTGAGCGCTGATGCTGAAGTGGTCTCTCCTCCAGTGCAACTTCACGAAGCTGCCAAACTAATGTGGGGAGGCTGATGTTCCTGGAAAGCCGGGGTCCCTTCCTGGGTGCCCAGGGTGGTGCCCAGGACGCTCAGTGGGGCTCAGCTGCTCCTTCCCCCAGATGAACCCGTGTCTCCTGCCCCACGGTCACTCCCTCCTGCGCCGTGGATGGCAGTGCGCACAGGCCTCAGCAGCACAACACTGCAAGTTGTCCAAATTACAAAGTGTTTTTTTCTTTCCTTTAATGATTTCTTGACGCATTTTCCTGCTAAGCTCTCTAACCTCCATGCAGAAGCTGTGGCATGGCAGACATTAGACATCTTGACCTTTACAACTACCCATTATTGACAAAACAGAACATTCAGGATGAAACCCTGCTCTTTTCGTACAGGTGGGACCTGCTTAGCTAATTGGCAAGAAATTACTCTGTTGGAATAACTGGGCAGAGGTTCTTGTTACGTGAAAGATATTAGAAAATAATAATTCCTTTTCAAAGGAGTTGCAGAATTACAATTCATGAAGGCAATGTTCTTTTAACTAGTTGTAATGATGAAGTATTGTGTTCGGGCTTGCATGCTGGAGGAGCTCCTCCAATTACAAACAGATGACACGGGCACCATTAGGGCAATGCCACTTTATCTGGAGTGCTGGAAGATCAAACACAGGCCACGAGCACCTCCCAAACGCAGAGCACTGAGGCTCGCACTGCTGAGGCTGATGATTAATAACAGCTCGAACCTGGAGCTGGCAATTATGAGTCTCTAAAATAGGTACAAAAAATACACTGAAAGCAAGATGGCAAAACCAGCACGCTTTGGGAGTGCAAAACTGCAAGTCTCATTTTAAAGGACCAGCAAAGCCATGTCTAGTGGATGAGATGACATTAGTGAGACTCTGGAAGACACATACGGTTGGAAAGCACATACAGGGAAAGAGAGGGAGGAACAGCAGAGCCATTCCCATGGTTTCTGGGGAAGAGCCAGCCCAAGGGCTTTCCCTGCTCAGCAGGCCCAGGGGTGCCCGGTCTCCCTGCGCCTTTCCCGGTGTGTTATCCTGCCCGGGCTGCGCAGGCCGCAGCTCCACTCCATGGAGCGCGTGGTCCATCCTCAGGTCAACGCGGGGCAGCGCTCAGACACGAGCCACCCAACACTGCTCTAGAAGGAAGGGACAGATTCCTGAAACAAGAAAATAGCGGGAAATAAGAAATAAGGTGAAAGGCATTTCTTGCTACAAGCTATGGTCCTAAAGATCCAAACATTTACATTTGTTCATACAGAAAGAAATCAACTTAGCCATGTTGTCTTGTTTCCAGCAGCAAGGAAAACTTAGATTCCAACTTTGGATTAGTCCATTCCTGGGAGAATAATTTGCTTAGTGTACTTGCACTTACAACACTGACGGACGATAGAGAAGGGGCCATAGTCTCTCTTACAAGCCACAGTGCTTATGTCACGGCACGAGATCCCAGGAGACGTCTGGCTGCAGCCTGAATGCTGCTGTTAGCACAAGACACCGCTGCGCAGGAACAGGCAGCCTGCCCTCCTTGCACACGCTTCTCCAAAGAGCTGCAACGGCTTCAGTGTCGCGGCTTTCTTCTGCAGCTTCACTGGTGCCTGCTGTGAAGGTGGGAAACTGGGCAGAGAACTGGCTCTGTCACCCAGGGTGTCTAAGCGGGGTCACCTCCACAGAGCCTGCAGCAGCTGGTGACACTCACAGCAGGATCTGAAGAGGGGGCTGCCTGGCTTCCCAACAACAAGCACATTGAAGGGAATGTTTCCTTTTTAACGTGTGTGCTCAATACTCACAGACAGTGTATCCAGCAGGTGAAGATGCCTTGTCCAGGAATCTAAGTTGATCTAGTCTGATATGGCTGATGTGGTGCAGCACCTGCACACACCTGGCATTCAGAACGGCAGGTACACGATGCCTGGCAGTAACGGTCTCCAGTTCACACACAGAATCACCGAGGGGTTGAGGCTGGAAGGGACTCTGGAGATCACCTAGTCCAACCCCAGGCTGCTCAAGCAGGGACACCTCAGAGCTCACAGACTTCCTGGCTAAATCCTCCCTTTCTTGTAGGTTGGTTTTTCCAGAAGGGTTTGATACGTGAGCACCATGAATATAAACATGAATGGTGCACCAAGCGGGCAGCTCCCCGTGGCTTTGCCCGTGCTCTGCAGAAGGAGCAGCTCAGGATGCCGGTGCACACCCGGCCCCTCTGGCTCGGGACAAGGTGGGACACGGCAGCTACGTTCCCACCCTATGTTCCCACCGGCACGGCTAGGCCGGCTGCTCTGTCCCTGCGTGCCGCGCCACCCCGGCCTGCAGCTCCTCAGCGGTGTTAGAAACGAGAGCTCTTTTATTGATCCCCACCTGTACGATGAGAACAAGAAATGGCTTTTTCTTCTGATGATTAATCTTTCTAGAATACTGCATTGATAAAAAAGATAAAGAAAACCAAAAAGCAAGTTTCCCAGAATTGCTGTTCACGGTCTTCGGTGCCAGTCCTGCACTGCTCAGGGCCCCCTGGCTTCCCAAGGTAAATGCTCTGCATATGCATCATCCACCCGGTCCCTTTGTTCTGCCGTCTCGTCCTCGCTTAGCTCCTTCCCTTCCTGCCCTCATGGGCCGCTGAGAAATCTTTTCAGAGTGAAGTCTCCAAGCGCAGCTCTGGAAAGGAGCAGCCTCATCACAAAAACATTAATGTCTTTGGAGACAAGTCTGCAGCGTGCATACGAAATGCCAACGCAAACAGATATGTGGAGAACAGCCGGGGACGGTGCTTTTGGTTTCCCCAGCTGTGGGTCTTAACGGCCTTTCCGTGTGAGCTCAGGGTAGAACCGCAGTGATTGACACCAAAATAAGCACAGGGAGCTCTGGGGAGGGCTTCTGTTGTTGTTGGTTGTTGGGTTTTTAATGGCAGAAGAGCAGGAGGAGATGCAGGACAGAGCCACCAAGACAGTGCAGAACTAAAGAAAACAGGTTATTTGGAGACACTGAAATAATTCAGTGGTTTTCACTTATCAAAAGAGACTGTAAGAGGAAAGTTTGTTAAATGTGTAAGCCCTTTCAAGAGGAGGAATGAGTGGACCCCGAAAACCTCTTTAATCTCATGGAGAACAGCCTTCCTGGAAGCTAAGACAGGAAAATTAAAACTGGGAACACGACTTTTTTTTTTAACAGAGAAAGTACTAATCATTGGGATAAGCTATTAATCACGGGAACATTTCTTCTGCACAGCAAACCGGGAGAGCCCAACGTCCCGAAGCCCAGCTCAGCCAGGCTGAGCTAGCTGCCCAGCTCAGCCAGGCCAGGTCTCCAGAGCGCGCTCAGCTCGCAGGGAAGGAGGGTTGGGCTGCAAAGCAGGGGCATTTCTGCTGCTCACACAGGAGCCCCTGCAAGGTGGAACCTGGAGGAGCCACGTTCAGACACCAGCCCCGGGCAGCTCCGAGCAAACCCGCGCGGCAGAGCGCAGCCCAGAGCCCGTCGGGGCAGCGCCACGCGGCCAGCTACCAACGCGACATGCAGAGAGGGGCAGAAAGCGGCCTGGTCAGGCAGAAACTGCACAAACACCAGCAGGAAGCAGGAAAGGACTGTGAGACGATGGGTTAGCAACGGGCTTTAGGAATGGCACCTTTAGGCTGTCGAGAGAACAGCAGGAACATGAGAAGGTACCGAAGACAGCAGAGGTACCTGAGGATAGTGGAGGCACCTCTGGCAATTAATCATTTCCACTGGATTTTCCTACTCGGGCATCCCATGGGAATACGTCCCATGCCGGCTCCCGCAGCGCTCCTGCTCACCAGTGCTCCCGCTCCACTCATCCCCACTCCCGCCAAGTGTCCTCAATCGCCATGAGGAATAACACAAGGATAACAGTTACATAAACGGTTAGGATATTGCAAAGCTTTAGCCAGGGCCGTCCGCTGCAGCAGCTGCCGCTGTGACCCGTGGGCAGCTCTTTGTTTTAGGGTCAGACCACAGCACTTTGGGCAACAACCCTGCCGAGCTCCTCAGCGGTCAAAGCTGAGTCTCGCACTAGGGCTGTCCATAAAGCAATATAATCTTCTAATGTTGCACTTAGCTGTATTTAGCAGTGAGCTCCTTGAACCCAAGCTCTAGAAACAGCACTTTAATTTTAAGTCACTAAAAGTACAGAATTCAAACTCAAAATATTTCAGTTTGGTATCAGCTATTTCAAGTCAGCCTGAAATGAACTTTTCTAATAATCAACTACCAACTTCTAACTCTTTTCTAAGCCAGTGAACCAGAAGAAAAAAACCCCAAACATTTCTTACACTTCTTCCAAGCCTTCATTTCCTAACCTGCATTCTCCACCAAAACAAATGAGAATGTTGTGATGTCACCGACACTGTAATGTCACAAGAAGAACAAGCAAAGCCTGGTACTGGAGAGGTGAATGGAAGAATGAAGTGAGAAATTTAATTACAACTGGAAATGTTAATGAGAAGTTGTGTATAAAACATGAAAAAAGCAGCAGAGATTCCAATAAGAGGCATTTCATCAAAGATTTTGCTACCGAGTAATTATAAAAGTAATTAAATGGTGTTTGCATGAAACCTCTATGTGGAAGAGAGAACAATAGGATCCAGAGAGGAACAAATGGAAAAGAGTTTAAAGCAGAAGCATCAATGAGAAGCGGGAGCAAAGCGCTGTTAAAGACACCCCCCCGTTGCAAGGGATTTTTGTCAACTGCTGCAGCCCTTCACGGCGAGTTCCTGCCCGGGGAAGGGCTGCTTCTCTGCTCGCACTTTGCAAGGGAATCGCTTGCTCTGTCACCGCTGCAGCCACAGGGAAAAACTGGGAAAGAACGATTGCACTAAACAGCTAAAATATATCCAGAATCCAGAAAAAACTGCAATTCCAACTATGAAACACATTCCAGGGAGCACAATGGCCGTGTGGCAGAGCATTTGCTCCTGCAAACCCAAAACCTGCCAAAAATTGTTTTTTTAGGGCAAGAGAGAGAGAGAGAGAAGAACTTGCTCAAAAATGCTCAACTCAAAGCCCAGAAACTGCAAGGAAAATGGTAATTAAAATTACCATAATTTTCATCATAGCTAAGGCCAGTGGTAGAAGAGGGCAGAAAAAATGACCTGTTGCCACGACAATGGCCAGGAGCATGGAGTATTTTTGGATCAAATAATGATCTTACCAGCAGCCATCCCCAGGCACGCGCTGGTGATGGGCACAGTCCCCCCGACGGGGAGACCTCGGGAGTTCTGACCTCCTCAGAAGTATTTGGGAATCTGAACTACCGTTTCACCTCCCGCTCCTCAGTTCCTGGTGCAAACCCAGCTCTGCCTCTCATTCGGCAGCGCTGGAGGGTTGTGTAACACGCTGCCGTGGTGCACAAAGGCAGGAGGAAGGCAGGGCTCCCACCGCTCCTGCAATGTTGTGATGCACTACATATTTTAAATACAGAAAACACGACTCAGTGCGATTTTTTTCAACTTCTAAATGTCCCTGCCATTTTACAAGGATTTATTTATTAAAGCCCATTAGGAGCACACAGATAATGCACAAGAACAGCACTCTTCCATATTTTATAAAATAAGAAAAAATACTCAGGACACAGAGTACACACAAAGAAGCCACCTGTATTCAGCTTAAAAGATGAAACCAGGACACTCGATAGCTTTAGCAACTCAGAAAACCACATTCAAGTGTGATGAGAAAAGCACGCAGTGCAACTGCCCAACCTGCATCCTTCTTTCTCAGATCAGCCCTGCTTTTTTCTAACAAAATTATATGAATTTTGAGGTTGCCATTTTTGTTTCAGCACCATGACACAAGTTCCTACAACTTTCCCACAATTTCCTACAACTTGTCAGGCCCTGATCTCCTCCTGGCGCAGTCCCAGGACAGGATTTGCCGTGGGAGCCTCTTCTGCAGCTGCCCCGCTGCAGCTTCATGTCCTTCTGCTTCCCCGGTGTTTGCTGGAGCTCTGCTCCACGTCTGACTGTGACATTGATGACCTCAAATTGGACAAAGCATGGATGATTCCCAGAGAAGCAGAGAAGAAGTGGTGCTTGCTGAATTAGGAATCCAGTGGGACAATCCCATGGAGATGCCGTGCGAGATGGCACAAAGGGAGGCAGCTGCTCCATCCAGTGGTGCCGGCGGGGAGAGGAGCTCGCACAGGGATTTGCAGTGCAGAGGCAGGCGGGGGCAGCAGGCAGCGTTTGCTGAGCGAATGATGATGAACATGGCAAGCAAATTGCTATGCTGAGAGCCGTGGGGAGCGCGGCGGGGAGGGCCTGCAGGCAGAGTGCCCCGCGCTTCGCTCATCCGAGCAGCAGGAAATCCAACGGGAAGGAGGAGAAACCCGCACGTGGATGCAACAGAGGAGCAGGGAATGGGAGAGAAAAAAAGCAGAGATGTCCGGAAGTAAATGAAAAGTTGGAAGGGAAAAGAGAGGGAACCAGTAGCAGGAGCTTACCAGCACCAGCACCATCGGATAGCCTGGACCTGGATAACCTGCTGAAAGGAGCAAGGCCAGGGGCTGGGGGAGCCGCATGGTCTCCTGCCTGACGGTGGATAGGAAGGAAGGGAGCAAGAGCAGAAAGCAGGGGATGGAGGTGGATGGGGTGGTGTGGATGGGCATGGTGGGTGATGGAGAAAGGCTGCTGGTGTGCACGGTGGGAAGAGCAGATTTGCACTGCTGCAGGAGAGCAGGAAAATTGGAAGAGAGGAGGCAGGGGAGACCAGTAGAGCTATTGTGGAGCTACCAGATGGGCAGCTACCAGGAGAATTGGGCAAAACGTGGCCGATGGGCACAGGGAAGGGACGGGCAGGAGGGTAGGGAAGGAAGGCCGTGCCCGGGCAGCACCTCCTGGCCGTGGGGCGCAGCCACGCGCCCTGCTCCGGGCTCGGCCGCGGCCTCCGGCGCCGCGGCTCCGCACAGGCCTCCGAGGGGCTGCACCGGGGCTGGCGCCGGGGCTGCTCAACCCCACGGCTCCTCCTGCTCCTGTTTCCCGTGTCTTTGGAATGACTCCTGCCCATAACTCACTGTCCCAGGCGCAGTAGCACCCTCCAGACTCTCCAGGACCAGCCCTCTTCTAGGGTTATTTTGTCTCCCTTAAAATCGTAAACATCTTCAAACTCAATATGAAAAATTAGTGAGATGAGAAAATTATCATAGAATCATAGAATGTGTAAGGTTGGAAGGGACCTTAGAGGTCATCTAGTCCAACCCCCTGCACACGCA
>JAUBOD010000086.1:792154-803346 GCA_032353885.1 Nothura maculosa | reverse complement strand
CGGGCGGCCCCGCGCCCCGCCGCCCGTCGCCGCGCGCAGGTCGGTGCCGGGCGGAGCGGGGACAGCGCGGGGCGGGCACCGCTCCCCGGGCCGCCCTGGGGGAGCAGCCTGGGGCGGCCGCTCGCGGGGCTCTCGCACCTCCGCGCCGCTTCCCTTCCCGCTTTTCCCGCTCTCTTCCCTTGGGAGGACTCTCCCGTGGGCTTCTCCTCCCTGCGTGTCATTGCCCGCTCCGGGGGAGGCCCTCGGTGGCCGCTGTCAAACCGGGGAAGGCGCCACGGGCTCGTCCCGCCGGCCGCGCAAGGGCAGGGGCGGCGGGAGGGGGGGCTCTTGTCCCAGCCTTCCCGGGCAGCCGCCTCCTCAAGGTTTCCTGCTGTAGTAGTTTCCTTAGTGGCCTGCCTCCTTATTTAATTTTCCAAAGCGTTTTCCAGTCCCGATTCCTGGGTGTGGGCGGACCTTGGCTGCTCCTGCACGAAACCTTCACCCGGCTTTGGTGGGGTTAGAGACCTGGCTGCTTTGTGGGGCCCGTTTAACGGGTCCCTGCAGAACAGACCCTCAGCACCCGGTGGGTTGTGCAGGGCGGCAGCAGGGGCAGCCCCGCGGGGTACCCGGCCTGCCCTCAACAGCACGAGCTGTTGTGAGAACTGCTGCCCTGGCTCTGTGCTTGGGCATCAAAACGTTCCCCAAAGTCACTTGTTGCAATTCAGTCCCTCGTTATCCTTGCAATCCCTAGCGAATATCATTAAAAATGAGGTCAGGCTGTTATTTTCTGTCATAAGTGAAAACTCAAACTCTCATATACTTTTTAACCCAGGCTTTCCCAGCAGCACCCTTGTGCTTTGCATTGTTGTACCTCAAAGTGATAATGACTTTCTAACTGAACCTGTAGTTCTGCTGAAGCATTGGTGTTGTTCTAGCATTGGTCTCTATCCCTAGGTATTGGTCTGTACCCCTTTTGTGCATTCCCTTAGTCCCTTCTGGTTGGATTACGGCCCTGCCATGTTTATATCTGTGTGATTCAGGGGACACTTCTTACGTGCAGCAAAGCAACCTCGCGTTTGCAGTGAGAGAGAAAGGCCCTAGTGCTAAGGAAAATGTATGGGAGCAAATGGTTGCATAATGCAGTCTAGTATCTTATGAAGTATATATTTGGCTTTTTTTCTTCCCAAATCCAATGGATTTTTTCCTTTCCTTTTTTTTCCCCCCCAGAGTTGCCTGGCACCCAGATTCCTCAGAACAGACGCCTGAATTTGTTAGCTGTAGACCCTCTTGTACTGGAATCTCCTCAGAAGTTCTTCCTGCGTGTGAAACGGAAACTGCAGCAGCAGAAAGGTGGGTGACACTGCTCTTAATAACGTTGCTGAAGCTTCCTCGGGACTGGGGCTTCTGCCTTTGCTTGTGTACTGTGGCAGACAAGGCAATTCTGTTTCTATGCGCAGATCCAGTATTTTTAAACTCAGTCAAGGAAAATGCTCCTCCTTCCATAGCTGCAGAAAAGCCATCGGTCAAACCTGCTCTTACTGAGCAGCTCCACCAAGCTAATGCAGACCATGTGGCCACTGATAAGGACAATCAGGATAACTTTCTCATGGAATCGCTTGATGCTGATGATGAGTTGTCTCATAATACAGTGGCTAATACTGTGAATGGAAATTCCCCCCCTTCTGAAAGTGGAGATCAGCTAGAAGAAAGGTATGGACGTGGAGAAACAAAACATAATAAATTCCTTCAAGAAAGAAGACAGTTGCGGCCAAGCAATCGGCAAGCTGCTCCTGGAGCAGGAAAGGCCCTGGAGGCCGATTGCCAGAAACCCTCGCGGTGCCTGTGTAGCATCATGCTCTCTTCTCCCAAAGTCTACATACCGAGGAAGGAGAAACCCAAACAAGACTCTAAGGCCTCTGCGGATAAACCTCATAGGGATAAAGCATCTGGCAATGCAAGTAAAGAGGTGGGAGAACTTCATTCTCCAGGGGGTTTGGATATCCCAGAGCTTCCTGTGGGCTGCTCAGAGCTCACAACTGTTGGGGGTCAGCTCTTGTTTTTCTGTTGTTGGTTTTGACTTACTAGAAGTCAACATTAAATTACTGAAAGCATTTTTATAAGTTCACTGGTCCATTAGCTTCTCGCTTGATTATGTTGCTCCATAAATATTTAATAGTCACTTCTAATTTCTCTGACTTGGAAAGTTTTGCATGAAAACATTTTCAAAAGATAGGCATTTCTGACTTCAGTGTTGATGATACTGGTTGTACCTTAAGCTAATTCTTGAAAGATGATATGTCTTTATTTTATCACAGAAAAAAGTCTGCCTAACCAGCTGGAGAATTAAAGTGATCAGTGATAACACTGCCATATGTGTTGAAGGGAAACGAACGTAAGTGTCACGGGTGAGGTGGGGTGTTTGCTTTGGGGGTTTCATTGTGTGTGTGTGTGTGTGTGTGTGTGTGTGTGGTTTAGTTTTGGGTTTTTGACACAAGTGCATAGCTTTTAGGTATATAGCTCTTAGATTGTGAACAGTTTGGCATGTCCATCTCATGGAGTATCTGTGGTTCTGCGAGCTGTATTTCCTGAACAATCTTGGTAGCTGCTGGCAGCCATTCCAGCAGGCCGTGGGGCTACCTAAGCCAGGGCTGTTGCAGCTCTGCTGCTCCCTGGCACCACAGCCTTCGTTCACCATCCAGCCCTTGGCCAGCGCTGGCAACTCTCAGGCTTTGTTTCCCTTCAAACAGATTGATCCATCTGCAGGTGGATGACCTGCTGCTGCCAGCTGTGATCCTGCCCTGCTGCTTGCGGGGGCAGTAGAACCTCCCTGCTGAGCCCCGGCAGCAGCTGATCCCGTGGAGCAGAACTTATTTTTGGTTATGCTCTTCATCAGGCTGTTTTCCTGATGCTATAGCTATTTGAATACCAGTGTCAAAGCCAAGGAGAGGATGGGAACATGGTAGCTCTGTATGGGCCCTGAGCCTGTCCCTGCTGGCAACAGCTTGCACGAGGGTTGCTTGAAGATCCTCTGAAAACAGCCTAGGAGAAGCATCTTGTGCTCTTTTCCTGCTGCTACAGGTGGTTGCTTACCTGCTTAAAAGGTAACCCAGAACCTCGCTCAACAGGAGCTGTAGTACTTTAAGGGAAGTATTTCTGTACTCTTATGGAGAGGCTTCAGGAGACATCTATCCTGTACCTGACACTTTAAAAAAACCTGTTACCCTCCTTTTACTGCTAGCAAAATGCCTTTGTTTTGCTGCTGTGTATCTGGTTTTGCTAATGTGGAGTGTGCCTGAACTGCTTTCTAGACTCTCTGAATGGAGCTGGGTTGATATTTTGTGAAGCTTCAGTCTTTAATACCATTCTGTAGCTTAAGCTGCTGTAAAAGTGCATTTAGAAAAATTATATTCTGTTTTATATTTTAATATTTGGGTACCTTTTCCTTCTCACAGAGAAGTCTCTTAATTATTTTTAACAACTCTACTGTTTTCTGTTTTCAATTCTACTCCTTTCAGGCTCATTCTAGGAAATGGGGAGATTTCTTTGGCCTCACTGAACACTGAGGTGGGGCATCATTTCTGCAGTGCTTTTGAGACCCTTTTTGCTTCATTTCCTTGCCTATATCACTCAAACTGTGTAATACTGCAGGTCCAATATGGAATTCCCATGCTGTAAATTCTTTTATGAAAAGTGTTTTTTCTTTTCATGCTATCCTTCTTTATTAGAGATATGAAAGATCTGCCCTGGCATAGCAATGCAGTTGTAGAACGTATAGCACACAACCAAGTCAGAACATTATCTGGCAATATCTACTTACTACAAGGAAAGATAGATTCTGCTTCAATGAGGAAAGAAGGTAAGGCACTTGCCAATATTACACTGCAAACTGAGAACAGCCTGAATAAACGTAGAGTGCTGTGTGAGGGGAGAAGCCTGTTTTAACAGAGAATGAGAATCTCCCCATCTCCCATGTAAAACCTGAGGAATGAGGTTTGGAGGGTTGTTGGATGTTTCCATTGAAGTATCAGCTCAGTGCAAAACAAATTTGGGGAGTGGGAATGAATATAAAAGCAGCACACTTCTTCCTCATCTAATGTATTAGATGAGGACCCCCCTCTCATGGGGGTCCTTAGTCCAGTGTGCAGGGCAAGCAGTGATTGCACAAGCAGTGCTGTGGTCGCACACCATTGACACGCTTCCCTCCTCGCCAGCGATGCTACGTGACACCCCCGTGTCAATGGGAGTCCTAAATACCAAACAGCTGGTGCAGAAGGGCTGGCACTCGAGTGCTGCTTTTCTTCCTTCTCTGCTGCAACAGAATATTCTGGTGTTCCTTTGCACAAAGGCTTTCTGGGCTGGTTTTGTAGTTTGGGGGACAGAATTAGTGGTTCTGCTGACTGCTCGAACTTCCATGCTTGCAGTGTTGTTGCCAGAAGCAGGGGCTAGTCTGACAGTGGTGAATAGTCCTTGCCTTCTGGATTGAGCAGCTGCTGAATTGAAGCTACGGAGTATTTTCTTCCCAGTGGGGTTTTCTTCATGCGAAGAATTCTGCACAGCTCAGACCTAACCTACACCCTAGAACCTCAGGCTCTCGCGTACCTTTTAGTGCTCCACAGCCTTCACTTTGTGTGTGGAAGCCACGCAGCAGTCGGCCAAATGCACTGCAGAAAGCAGGTGCTGGGTTCCCAGGGAGCTAGAGTGCTGTCTCCAAACACAAAGTGGTGTTTGGTGGTGGTGGCTTTATTTTTTTTCCTTTTCTGTTAAGCTGTTCTCTTAAACTGGAGAAACCTTTTCCTTTTGTTTTTTAAAAATGTAATGAGGTTGAGGTATCAACAAAATTCTGGTTGTACTTTCTTATTTCCTCTCTTTCTAAGTATTGCCTAACTGTTAATGCTGCTCTCTCTATTTCAAACAGGATTCCCATATCACTTCATCAAAAGGTTTATGTATGGCTTTTCCAAGAAGTGGAAGGAATATGTTGAGGATTTACTTCAGATAATACAACGGTAATTTCTTTAAAGACCTAGTTTCACTGCGACGCTCTCTTTAGCATTAATTAAATGATACTTCACTTTCCGTATGAAACACCAGAAGGGAATAAAGGTGTTAGGTGCATCTCTGAGACCTTCATTCCAGCCAAATCCTGGTCAGCAGTTGGGAAGGGTGCCCTTCTATGAACAGTCTTCATCCCAGTGGCTTGTTCCTGGGGTCTCGGGCAAGCAGAAGGGCTTTGGCTTTGCTCCTTGAGGGCTTTGTGTCTGTGGATGCAGCCGATTTGCTGGGATGAGGACAAGGCTTCCAATGCCTGTGAGCACTGACATGTTAATGAATGAGATGTTTACTTTTCTACTTTTTTCCTCTCCAAATCATTAGGGAAGAATGTAAGCAAACTAACAATGAGCATGAAAATGAAGAGACTGAAAATGACTTGATGGATACAAATGTACTGAAAAATGCAGAAGATTCAGCAGACACCAGAAAGAAATCTCAAACTAGAGACACAACTTATGAAGTATTACCGAAAAATGATAAAACTAGTTGTGCGTATTCATACTTCTTTGCTCTGAAAATTAAAAGTTGGTGGGTTTTTTTTTCTTCAGCTGCTTTTCCTAGCAAAAGATATGTCATGTCAGCCATCTGATTTGTTCCTATCTTGTTAATTAGTTGTATGGAAGAGGTAACAAACTAATAGCTTTAGTTTTGTTTTTTGCTAAACTGTTTGCTTAGGCTGCAGTGATCAAGAGCACAGACTTGATGCTTATTTATTTTCTACTTTGCTGACATACAGCATATGCAAAACGTTTTGTGGCTCTTCTGAGGAATAACCCTGGGAAAGAGGCAGGAGTCTGGCTTGGTCTTCTGCAGTGTAAAGGCAGTGACTTCCAAGTTCTGACAGCAAGCTTGGCCTAAGGCTGCGTGCTGGGGAGACCTCCCCCAGGCTGCCCCTTCTTGGCAGATGCAGTTTTAACACCGACCTAGTCCCTGAGCTGGTTGGTTTTACAGCTTCTCCGTTGTGCTGACCCAGTAGAGGATGGGAGGTGATGGTGAGCCTGGGGGTTATGAGGAACTCCTTAGCTAGTTTTATTTCCAGAGGTGGTTGTTAAGCTGTAACCTACCAATCAACAGGCCTTTTCCTTGCCTTGCAAGGCAAGCCTGCCTTTCCTTTAAGGATGCAGATTGCTTTTGTTTTTAGCTTTGACTTCTTTTTAATAATGTATCACAGGCTCCAATAGGGCTCTGTTTAGATCTGAAAGTATCTGTTAACACTGTAATTTAATATTCTTGTTAGTACTAAGAAAAGCTGCTTTTCTCATTTCCCTGAGGATTTGTTCATGTGATAATTTTTCATATCACTTTGTTTTCCTGTATGCTTTTTAGGTTATTCATAGGCTTCTAAATCACATGAAAATTGAAGCTTCATGAAGGATAAACTTCATTGCTGTCCAAATTATTCAGTCATTAAACTCTGCTTATTTCTAACTTAGCACAAATTAATAATGTTTTAAAAGTGTTCAAGGCTTCTGTGTAGACAGTGCAAATGAGCTTTCCTTATTCACACTGTTATTCCTGTGCTTGTGAAGCCTGCAGAGAGATGGACTGTCAGTACAATATTTGGGGCAAAACTGTATTTCTCTCTATTTTATTTTTTTTTTCTTCTAGATACAACACCAAAGCACAACCCTCTATCAAAAGACCAGAACCAAGTTTACACTCGCAGTGGTCGTCTTGTTAAACCACCATTAAGTTTCTGGTGTGGACAGCGTGAATTTGTTGATCAGAATCTGAATGTTACTATAGAAAAGGGTGGAATAGATTATTTGAGTATGGTAAGATTACTTTGTCTTGTTACCTAGTGGTTTTCATTAGTAATCTGCTTCTTGAGGTTTTTTGTTTTTGTTAAGTAAATAAGAGAGCCTTAATCTCTATATTATCAGTTCTTCTCTGAAAGATGGGATTAGAAAGAAGTTGTGTGTAGGTACTGGCTGGGGCCGCACAGATACCCAGGTAGAATCCAGTAACTGATCCTTGTTCCTGCTGTTGTGTTTCCCCACACAAGGAATGTCCGTGCTGTGGGGGAGCTTTTGAGCCATTCTCGCTCCTCACCTTTCTACATGCAACTTCACACTCGTTAGGACCAAATATTTCCTCCCTTGTGGAACCCATCTCTGCACTAATCTGTCTTGAGCACTGCAGTGTTATTGCCACTCCTGACTTACTGTGACACTTTAAGCAAGCCTGATAATACTCTTGCTGAATGAAGGAAAGCAGTATTATTTGTAGTGGCTGTGCATGGAGCTGTTGCCTTTTCTTGATGATTATCTGCTCCTTTTGGACTGGAGAGTGGACTAATGCATCAGGGTTAGTGAAGATTTATGGCTGCCTTGTCACCAACTCGCAGCTCCAAACCTTGAGACTTTAATCTGCTTTTTTTGTATACACTGAAGGGGAGTCTGGCTAATCTGCTTTGGTTGCATGCATATGTCTAAGCATCAGTGTGTATCAAATAGTACATAGTAAATACTGGGCTATGTAGGTGACTTAAATCTATCCACCCTGTAAATATTTGGCTTTTTCAGAGCTGGCGTCAATAGGCTTGCTATGTAATCTCTAGCAGGAGTTTAGATTAACTGTTTTATTTTGAAGATGTATAGTAGTGAAGGACCCAAAAGCAAAACCAGTTCCTTCCCTCAGAAGAAAAAACAAAAGGAATCAATGAAGACAAGGGAAGAAAAAACAAAAAGCCACTATAAAGGTAAGGAGAAAAAAAAAACCCTTTAAATTTGCATGTTACTGACAGGCCATGACTATGAATTTGGTGTTGGTGCAGTATGGTGGTGTCCTGTTTGTGTTAAAAAGATTAAGCAAAGCTTTAATGGTCACTTGACTCTCTTCTCTAAGTAATTACTAGAGTAGTGTTTAGTGTTTAATGCTTAGTTTTACAGCACAGAATATAATTTATGTTTATAAATCCCTTTCTATGTTCTTTACATAACAAGAATGAGTAGATTCTCTTCCCAAAACTGGAAGTGAAAAGATGGTGGTGCTTTTGTTTTAGAGTTGTGTGTTGTTTTGTTTTTTAAACCCAAAGCTTTGTGCTTTCTATTTCTTCTCTTTGGATCTCTAAACCAAGTTTTACCTGTGCCTTAAGCAAGCCTGAAGAGCAGCACAGTTGAGCAGTCTGGCTCTGTGCAGCCTCATTCTCTGAGCTGGATGAGTTGGAACTGAAAAGCCTAATGTGGGAGGCAAGTGTAAACCAGAACATGTAAAACAGACCTGTGCAGCTTCCTTCAGGAAGGCTCTGTACAGCAAATAAAACCTCTAGGAAGGTGGCACACAAAGCATTTGTGCTGAATCTCTATGTGAAGTCATCCCTGCTGCCCGTCCCTGCCGTAGGGAAGGGGCAGTGCCCAACGTGAGGCAATGCTGAGCAGCACTGGCGTGCCAGGGAGCATAGCAGTGCCTGATGGTGCTGTATTTGATAATACCCAGGTATTCTCTTTCAGGGAAAAACCCAGAAAAAAGAGTAAGCTCTGAAACAGAGCCCAAGTCTACTAGAAGCAAGGCGAGCAGGCACTATGTTTCAGATGAGGACACTGATAGTGCAGCTGCCATTAATAAGGCAAAGGCTTCTGTTAAGTTGACTTCCTCAGCTAGTGCAGGACAAAACTGCCGAAAACATAACAGCCAAGCTACAGGAACGAGGAGGGAAGAGAAGGGGAGAGAACGTGTGGAACTGGCCACGTACAAGCAGTCCTGCGTGTACTCCCTACGGTCAGTCAAACGGCTTCAAGACAAGGGTTCCGCAAAAGAACCCTCAAGCGAAGAAGAGGAATCCAGTGAAGATGTCCCCCTGTCTGTCAAAAGGGCAGCCAAGCCCCTGTTGCCCCAAGAGACTCAACGCCCGCGATCTCCATGCAGCATGGAAAGGTCCCAGGAGGACGCGAGCAAGGAGCCGAGCGAGCCGGGGGCAGGGACGGCGCCGCGCAGCGCACGGCCACGCAGCCTGCGGCGCAGCAATGACTCGGTGCCCACCGCCAAGACGCCCTCCACGGGCTCCAGCACCTCGGGTAGGTCCCTGAGGACCAGGAGCAGAACCAACCCTCCAGTCTATGTGTTCGCCTCTGAAAGCGAGTTTGAGACGAGTGAGGAGCAATTTCAAGAGAAAGAAAAGAAATTGAAAGTGTCTGGCAAAAAACCAAACTGTGCAGCTGCCAGCGCTGGCAAAGCTTCCACAGCAAAGTCAGAGGGAGCACCGAGAGAAAAGGTCCAGAAATGTCTTGAGTTTTTCCCGAAGACCACTGATGATTGGACTGAAAAGGAGCTGCAGAAGCTATACAGGCAAGTAGTCACCTTCTTGTTTCCTTTGGGCATCAGCAAGGATAATGCACTTGAATTCAAATTGAGCTGTCTTTCAGACTTGGGTTTTTTTTTGCTTGTTTTTCCAGAATTTTGATTCACTTTGTGAATCAAATTCTTTTGCATTTTTAAATGCTTACTTTGTTTTAGCTTCCTCTTTATTAAAAAAAAAAAGTTCATAATTTAGAAAAATAATGAAATGAAGGAGACAGTAGCTATTGTGAGCTGTTATGTGAGCGGCAGGTACCTTCATTTGGGTAAAGAGGAACACTGCAACTAGCCAGAAGTCCATGGCTCAGTACTTCTGTATGCACTTTCACATGCATTTTTTGTCTGTGTGAAAGTAGAAGACATTTCTATAAGTTGAAAAAACATGGAAAAAAATGAATGTTATGGCAAAAACACATTAATCAAAAGGCAGGGGTGGCAGGGTAGATGCTAGGCAGACCTGAGCGCACAGGAACGCTCTGCCGGGTGTCTGAATGGCGCAGGGCCCTGCTGCGGCGCTCGCTCAGGGCCACGGGGCTGTTCCCTGCAGGGCCGTGGCGGCGTTTCCCAAGCACCGCAGCGGCTTCTGGCTGGAGGTGGCCATGGCCGTGGGCTCGCGCTCGGCCGAGGAGTGTCACCACAAGTACCTGGAGCAGCAGCAGGCCAAGGGCTCCGCGGCGCGCACCGCAAAGACGTCGGCTTCGGGAAAAACAGCAGAGAAAGGTACTGATCTGACCCAGAACTCAGAATCAATTTGCTCTCTGTGCAGAAGAGATGACCTTGGTTACCCAGTTATTGGTCTTTAAAGACAGAGAAAACTAGTGCGATCCTCTTGTGCGTCCAGTGTAACAGAAGCTGCGGGACTTGCAGCGTAGGAGCCCAAGTCCTTTCTGCCCCTCAGGCAGATGTGAGGCAAATGGGGTCAGACCTGTGCAGGGCAGAGCCTTCCCAGGGCTGGGTGCCCGTGTCTGCAAACGGTGCGTCAGGGACACTGCGCAGCAGAGCTCTGCCCGGCTGCACTGCTGGCCTCCATGCAGGCACCAAATCTCCCACTTTTCTTTGATGCCCTCCCAGGTGCACAAACAACTCTGTTGTGATGCCAACAGGTGCTGTTCAGTGTTCACAAAGTGTGTGAGGCTCTAGCATCAGCTCTTAATTAAAACGTATTGCAGAAACGTTCTTCTGAAAGGCACAAATTTATATAGAGTCAGATATACTAAAGGAAACCTCCAATGGGATAGAACTTTGTTTCTCTGATGTTGATTACAATTAATTTTCAATTCTTACTAATTTGTAATTAGTTTTAATTAAAATGAAAAACAAATTTTATATCCTAAAAACTAATATCTTTGAATAATCACTATGTTTTGATTAACGTAGATAAGAAAGAACCGGTTATGGTAACCGCTAAAGTAGGCACCCTGAAGAGAAAGCAGCAGATGAGGGATTTCCTGGAGCACATGCCCAAGGACAACCACGACGACATCTTCACCGCGACGCCTTTCCAGAACAGAAGAGTGCAGGTAGAGCTGGGAGCTGCAGGCAGGTGCAGCCCCCGGCTGCTGCTCAGCGCCCTCGGGCGCCACGGGAGGCGGTTGGCCGTGCTCCGCACGGGCACCGAGCAGCTCGTGTTGGTGGCACCGGTTCCTCTGTACACGGGCGCTTCCCGACACACCGCAGCCTGCCCCTCTCTGCAGCCACCCTCCTACCTGAGGGGGCCTTGACGAGGGGCCGTTCAAGCACAGCTGCCCCCGCTGCTGGCCGGGCAGCGGGGAGGCCTCCTGGGGAGCACGGCTGCCCTCTTGCTCCTGCCCTCTGTGTTGTTCCTGTCCCCACTGCCCTGGTTCAGTGGCTGCAAGAGCCTTTTG
>JAUBOD010000086.1:737277-756948 GCA_032353885.1 Nothura maculosa | reverse complement strand
TTTTAATTCTTGTCTTTGTTTTTTTCTTTTGCAAAAAAAAAAAAAAAAAAAAAAAAAGCCTTTCCTTGCATTAATAAAATCATTTATCCAAATGCTAGAGATAAACAACAGATTCATCACAGAATAATCAGAATAGTGACAGAATATGTGACACAGAATAGTGACAAATATGTGATCTGACACAGGTTGTCAGAAGCCTTCAAGGGTATCACTAACATTTCCCTCTTCCAGCTGAGCAGCAACTGGAGTTTCTGGCCCTCACTCACTGGGGAAAATGAAGCAAACGTCTGATTTGAAACATAGACAGTTAAGGACAGAACTGTTGTCTGAGGACCAGGAGGTGGAATCGAGGCAGCCGCCGGCACAATCCCCCCACGGAAAGGTTACAGGGACACAAGGGACACTTTCACTACGGACCCAGGGCCCGGGTGAGCACGCACTTTGGATATGCTGCAATATAACATGAGATAGCAGCTTACACAGTGCTTACAGAAACACCATAATCCTCTTACCAGTGACACAGGAAAAGAGAGCAGATTTATTCTGGAGAGAGCTGGATCTCCTCTCTTTGGAGAGCGCTCTCGGATCGTCTGGCTCGTGTTTTTCTGTGGTGATGAACATTTTATGCAGCTTTGGATTTATGCCTTCTGGAATCATACGTGGGCTTTGCTGGTAAAAGTGAAGAGTTTTGTTTTCCACGATAGCTTTGTGAATGCTCCTCTTGTTCGACTGGCTTTGATTGTAAGTCTGCAAAAGACAGCACAAGTCAGGTGCTGGGGAACTGTTCCTGGCAGAACCTCACCAAGAGCCAAAGCGCGCCCGAGCACCGATGAGGCTTCTCGTTATTGCACCACGTTCCACTATGAAGCTGCAACATCCTTTATAAACACAAGAACAAAACAGGGTACAAAGCCCAGAGCCCCCTTCAGGACGAGGTCACTCAGGGCACCACAAATGTGTGTTCTAGTACCGCCCTCATGTTATGGTAATGGAAACAGGGAAGAAGGCAGCACAAGCAGGTGGAAGAAAAAATACAGCAATATGGTTGCACTGAAAACACCATGATTGTTACCTCAAATAAGGAGGACTGGGAATTGTTTTTTTTAAGATGTTTCCTTTACCTAGATCAAATTAAATGTGAATAATCATCTTTTGTGTCTAGGTAAAAAATTCAAAGCTGCTGCGGTAAAAGAAGTAACAAAGAAAATGATTTTTCTTTAAATTGCAAGTGTTTCTTAGAATATGAAAGCTTTAAAATATACCAGGCAAAACAACCCCCCTGATATAGAGCTATTTACAGGCTGTATACAGATCAAAAGTGGGCGCAGCAGCTGAGAAGAAAGGAACACAGAGCCCTTGCCAGGAGGGATCCACGCTCTGCCATGGATACAGGGCTGAGGCAAATGGGATTACAGAAAGGAGGTCAGGCCGAGGGAGGCAGGGGCTGTTTGCACTTGTCACCCGGGCTGCCAGCCCCTTAACCACATCCCTCTGCCCTGGGAGCAGAGCAAGGGAGCCTCCCTCGGCGCCGCTCGCGCTGGAAGGTGCCCCGTGCCGGGGGCAGCTCTGCTCAGAGGCGGCTTTAGGAGACTGCAGCCAGGCAGATGCACAGCGCTGCTCCCTGAGCACGAGTGAGGGTGCTAATGGCTGGGAGTGCCAAACCAGCCCACTGGCAGGCTGGTGTGTTCCTTCGAGCCTAAAACAGGCAGAAAGTGCTTTTGTGCAACAAGCTCTACGCTACTCCCTGCTTCACAGCACCGGGAAAGGCTTTTCCCTCTGCTCCACAGACGTGTCACAGGGCTGAGGAGCTGGAGAGGCCCCGGCGCCCGCACGGCCTCCAGGCCCCCCCACTTGCATCTGTTCAAACCTCTGCCCTTGGCCGCCCCCCAGGCTTGTGAAGCAGCTAATGTGGTGGCATCTGATGGAGGCCTGTGTGGAGCACCTCCACATTACCAAGAGAGCTGGAAGGAAACTATACTGAAAAAGATAAAAAAGGCAATATTCTTCATCAATAAAAGTTTGATGATCTCAAAACAAACTAATACATAAAATGACCATTCTACCTGGGGAAAGGTTCTGCTTCAAGGGTTTCTGAGTAAATCTGAAAACTTTATGGGATTTAAGGGAGCATGTTAATATCTCCTTGCAGAGTGCAGTTTCCAAAAGCAATCAGTCGTCCTAAGCAGCACATGAAAATGTCTATTAAAGATACTATTCACATTTATTATGTTTAACTCGATAGATCCTTCATAGAAGTTTCCTTTCCCCGGGGAGGACTGTTTAAGCCCCTCACTTTGGAATTAAACCTCTGCTACCAACACATTTAAACTAGAGGCACAATACCAACTGGAATAAAGGAAAGAAGAGGACACATGTTGAGCTTACACTCGGCATGCACAGATCACAGGTTTCACTTCATGAGCCGGGATCCCGCTAAGAACTCAGCCAGTGAAGCAGACCCCAGAGGTGCCCGGGCCAGAGGAGGGTTTTACGCCGCGAGGAGGCAGCCACGCAAGGAGGGCGGCATGGCTGAGCTGCAGCTGCCATCGCAGAGCCTCGTCCCAGCTCACAGGAGGGCTGTGCTGCCTTCCCAAGGCACAGCCCAACACGATTAACCAGCTGCACGCCGAGCTGAGCGCCGCGGCTGGGGCATTCAGCGAGAGCAGCTTTCAGCCAAGCTCATCTGGGCAGGCCTCACACGCGGCTCAGCGCCCGCCTGACCATGCAGAGCAGCCGCGACTGCCGCTGCTTCCACACACCCTTCTGGAGCCTGGCAAAACTAACAAACAAACGAAAACCTTCCTCTTGGTGTCAGTTATTTAAAAAATAACTGAGAGGCTTAAAGACCTTAACATGGAGAAAGTACGTGGGTTTTTAGAATATTGCAGGTGCTCCTGTCCCAGGAGTTAGGCTGGGGCTGTCAGGGCTTTAAGCCCAGGGCCCTATATAAGAGGCTGGGGACGTGGTGCCCGCCCGTGTCCTGGAGGGAAGCGCTGCTCACCCGCTCCTCCCGGCCCTCCGCAAGGACCACCACGATGCGGCCCTGCCGCCTGCGGCCCGTGCGGCCCATCCGCTGCACCAGGCGGATCGGGCTCTTCTGCGCGTCGAAGCAGATGATGAGGTCGACTTCTCCAATGTCTAGGCCTTCCTCCCCAACGCACGTGGAGACCAGGGTGTTATAGCCACCTTCGCGGAAGCGCCTGACCACCTGAGCAAGGGACGGAAAAGACATGACGTGTTACCTGGAGCGCTGCTCACACACATGTAGCACCGTGCATCAGCTTCAGCCAGCAGCTGAAAAACTGAACTGCATTTTAAGGTTATCAATGTGCATCGGTTTTTCCAAGGTTATCAGCTACTTCATTCAGAACTGATGACCAAAATAGAACACGTGAATTTTATCAGGATCTGATTCTTCTTTTCTTAAAGAAAAGGAGAGAAAACATTCCATATTCCAAGTTTAAAATTATGTTCTCAAATTTATCATTAAGTACTTTTGTTTAAAAAGCTTTATTACACCAAAATGTAAGGACATTGTTTTTGCATTTACAAGAAAAATCCTCTAAGAAAACAAGAAATATTTAAATAGATTTCAAAGTTTTAAAACGTGCAAAATTTAGTACTTCTTACTATTCTAAATGCATAAAATACTTCCACTTATATATTTGGCTCAGTGAGCATAATCTCAAATACTCCAGTAGCCATTGCATTAACCAGGAATTCACTAGTGATATTGCAAGGTTGTGTGTGTGCTATAGATCTATATTAACCATTCAGACAATTACGTGTACAACGAACACCCTTTCACACATCCCGTTGTCTCTTTACCTCCAGCTGCTCCTTCTGGGTGAAGCCTCTGGTGCTCTTCCCTGTGGAATGGCCCACGAAGGTCATGACTCGCACAACGGGCCGGAGCCGCGAGAGCATCTCCGCGATTTCCTGCACGCTATCTCGAAACGACGAGAAGATCATCACCCTGGTATCCATCGAGTCCTTTTCAGACGTGCTTGGATCTGTTTAAATTATCAAATAAAAGCATTTTTATATGTGTTTTTAAGATAATAAATAATGCGAGGAACAGTCATCCTCCAGGTCACAAATTCCCAGCTCTCATCCAGCTCCAGGGTCAGAAGATTTTATCCAAATATACTCACTGTAAAAACTTAAAAGAAAAATATTAAAACAAAATCGAAATATGTCAACCCAAAGTCCTAGTAGTTAATACTGACAGTCAGGAATTTCTCAGTCTGATGAGACAAACCTCTTTGTTCTCAGAAAACACTTCAAGATGCGCCTGGCCAGACAGCTCCTCCCTGGGATCAGCAGTGCTCAGCTCTGCAGGATCTGAACCAGCTATGCTGAGAATTCCTTCAGGCGCATTAGTAACGTTGCTCTGAAAAGCTCAGGTTTGCAAGTAAGAGTCTTGAAGTAAAGTTTAAACCTTTTTCCAAAGAGACTCTAATGTGATTGTTAAAGTCAAGTCGCTGCTTGTGCACCCTGCAGCATCAAGAGGTTGTCACTGTGCAGCAGTAACAAGTGCTGCTGTCGTCGGCGTTGCGGGAGCGCAGCGGGATCAGCAGGCTGGGATTTGCTACAAAGAGTCACCTCTAAATTTAGGGTTCTTGCAACAGCACAGAAAGGAAAGTCCAAAAATCTCCTGTATCTACCCAAATCTACCGGAATCTGTTGCATCTGAATGACCTGTCATTGCCATTCTTTGCATTATTGCTTTCCATGGCGAAAATAACCATTATCTTAAAGAAAAACAACTATTTTGACTGATTCACCCTGAAGCTGCAGATAGCAGGACATTTAAATCAGCTGAGAAAGTGAAATATTGTGTATCTCTAGCCTGCAGATGGTTTATTTGGACAGCAGTATTAGTCACAGCCACATGTTGCAAGTGGCCAAAAATGCAGCTATTTCCTTGACATCTCTTCAAACAGCATTTATTTCCCGCTCAGGCATTCAACTATCAGCCAAATACCACAAGGAAAATAAAATTGCACAGAAAACCAGGGCATTAACTTTTAAAGATTTTAGCGAGCCACCTCTCAATTCCTGAAGGTGCCTCTGGTTTCCATCATCAATTGCTGGCATCAGCACAGCCTCGTGTGCTACTCAGACTTGGCACCAGGAGAAATCAAACAGATTTCAGGAGATGAAGAGCTCCCTTACTACACACTTCTCCACAAAAGACCTTTTATCCATCAAAAGGGAAAGACAACTTGGACAAAGAGTAAATTTTCTCAAGTCTGGCTCTATAAAAAGCTATTTTCGTGACGACATGAAGAATAGGTACTTGACCACAGTCACATGCTATGTCTACAGCCAGGGTACCAAGCTCTTTCCTGAAATTAAAGCCCACGTAGGATATAAATATACACACGCATATATATACACACACACATAATATATACAAAACCCTGATCAACTACCAAAATTTCCAGCCTCCCCTTTCATTTTGCACAGAATAGGGATGCACAGAAAGGCTTTGAGCGGCTCAAGCCATCTTCCTGCCTTGCACACACAAGCTGGAGCTAAGCTGCACTTTCCCCGTTCCTTCCTAAGGAAACCTGGAAATCAGTGGGGGATTAGGGAATTCTGTGATTCTAATGAGACCGCTCCAGAGAACTGCTGGTGACACTGGAGTCACCTGCCACGCACAGCCAAGCAAGGCCTTGAGATCGAACGGTGCATGATTCATGATCTGTAACGAGGAACCGGAGGGTTATCACACTGCTGGGCTGCATTCTCCATAATTTGCCATGCTGAGCACACAGATTAGCCATATATTCTGGAACAAGCGCATGTTGGATGCATTATACTTACATGAGTTCAATTTATTTTCTACCACTAACTTCATGTTAAAAAAATAAGATAAGGATATAAAATAATAGGCATGGAATAATGATGTTGAACATATCCTCATGACCTGAATAGCAACAATGTTCGGCAGCATCTGCTTTTGTGTTGTAAAAGGTTTTGTACCGCTGCCCTTAGCAAATTCAAGGCCCCAGCAGCCCATGCTCAATCTGAGAAGTAATCCAGGTATGGCAGATTAGCCGGGGAGCTCGTTTTGCTGAGCCATCATTTCTTAGGAACTTGCCAGAGCACGACCCAGCGCCTACCTGAGCTGCTGCTAGGTGCATGTGGCAGCACCAAGGGGACCATGGCACCGAGGGGGATGGTGGCACCAAGGGGAATAGTGGCACCAAAGAGACGGCAGCCCCGGCTCATGGTGCACTCGCTGCTCCAAACACGGACAGAGCACCCTGGCGCTGGCGGCTCCGCTCCCGCTTCGCCCTTGACACCTCGTGCACTCAGTGGCAGGGCCCCAAGCAAACACCCAGTGTATTTCCCACTGCTCATACAGTGGCTGCCGGCCCATGGAATGCTTGAGGCTGGAAGGGACCTCTGGGATGGTCTAGTCCAGCCCCCTGCTCCAGCAGGGACACCCAGAGCACAGGGTGGCATCCAGGAGGGCTTGGAAGGTGTCCAGAGCAGGAGCCTCCACCACCTCTCTGGGCAGCCAGTGTAGGTTTTTGTTCCAGAGCCTTCTGATGGAGCAAAGACAGATGCAATTAAGTGTGGAATTTTAATAAGCACTTAGGTTTTTATTGACAGGCTTGGGCCAAATCCCTGTCTGGAGGAGGGAGCAAGGAGGACACGGGTGTGTTGGGCCAGGCACACAGCCGGGGTGGAGCTGCTTGTGCACGCGGGCGTTGCAGATGACTTGCAAGGACCTGGCAGCCGGGCTGGAAGGGCAGGTTTGCGGTTACTGCACAAAGATGTTATCAAAGATGCAATGACACAATGAATAACAAGCCAAATAAACAAACTTACAATGTATTTCTGCCCACTGCCAGTACATTGGGTTTGGAGATGCAAAACTTTACGTATTACGATACTGACCACATTCCCTAGGCAATTAGGATGCCTCCAATTTGTGGTCAGACTGAACTGTGAAGTGCTTTCTTGCCTTGTACTATAGGCACAGACTTCACAATCACTTGCTCGTCCTTGTTTCAAATTGAACTATACGAATCTAGAGACCTGGTGTAAGGAAACTGCTTCCTATTCCTCTTAGCCCAGACCAAAAAAATAAGTATGAAAGGAGAACGGAACAAAAGGCTTTTAATTTCACGCTGAGGTGTGAGAAGTCATCACTCCCAGGAGGCAGCTGTGTATCAGGAACCCACCTACACGTTCCCCTCCATTTTAAATGAGGGAAGAAAGTGTATCTAATACTAAAACCATCTATCAAAGAGGAAAACTGCAATACAGGTAGTGGTGGCACAACACACTTACTTGCTAGCATCATTAAAAAGCAATTACTTATGGGTGTGGGAGGAAGGGAATAACTTGTAGCTTCACAGAGAATTTTAATTCTGCTTCCCATTCCTATATGCATACAGAAATGACAAAAATTGCATGAAATAAAGAATACCAACAGCACAGGATTTAACCAGGTTTTCCCTCCTTAAAAACACTCAGCTTAATTCTACACATCTTCATTTACTTATTTTAATATCATATCAAACAAAATGCTAGAAGAACTACATATAATAGATTAAAAGGAAAATCCATGCTTTGATGGCAAAAATGCTAGCATAATGTAATGTAACTGCTGTGATAATCAAGACATATAAAATATGTGGAAGCATATTAAAGCTAAAGGTCAAAGTGAAACATTCAAAAGAGTTTCTTTTATGGTCTTTTTACATAAAAATAATTTTACTTTCAGATAAGCACAAATATCCACAAATTACTGATAGTAAGAAGCATTTTAGATAGCAGTCCAAATCCCTATTGAAAGTTTTAGAAGCAAAACCAGCAAAACAAAAACCTCCTTCCTAGTTGGCCAAGGAGAAGCCGCGTCTTTCCAGGATTCATACTGTGTTTCTATACTGTATCACACAGTACTTCACATTCCTTATGGGTAAGGAATGAACTCTAGCCGGTGTACTACATGATAATAACTCAATGTATGTAGGTGCAACATTCCCCTGGCTGCACGCACCTTACCTGCAGCAACCCCCAAGCCAACGCAACCCCCGGAGCTGCATCATCCCCACACAGACTCTGGAGACTGAGCGAGTCTCTGCTTTGAGGAAAAGCCTTTCGTGGAGCTCCGTGCTGGGTGGTTGGCACCATCCTCCCACTCACACACCATGTGAAACAGCAGCAATGCACAGCCCGGCCAAGCACCCTCGCTGCTCAGAACAGCCCCAAACTCATTTGTCTCTAATTCATTTCTTAGAGGTGCTGACATCAAGACATCTCCAAGAAAAAGGTGCAAGACACTCCAAGATTAAGAACTGAGGGATTTTTTTTTCTCCAAAATATTCAATTTCTCTCTTTGAAATTAAAGGACAAGATTGAAGAAAAAGGGATTATTTGGCAATTGTCATTTCTCAACACTGTAGTGATAACGGGTCTTAAAAAATATCTGAGAGCATTTTAAGATAGAAAATCTTTCTGGTTTGGTTGCAGGGATCAGGGTCATATCTTAATAAATTGTTTCCAACAGTATTATCAAGAAAACCTTTTAAGAAAGGCTTTGGGAGAGCACAATTTACAATATCACTGCTTTGAGAGCTGCCTTCCAGAACAAATTCTGCGCCTATAAAAATCATCAGTCATTGCAACACCAGTAAAAGTGGCTAGCACTGCTGTGCTAAATGGTTAGAACAGTTTACATCAAATTCACCGTGATGACTTACAGAAAGTTGTTTTTCAATAATAATAATAATAATTTTCTAAAGAAAAGCTTTTCACATGTGGATGCCCATACATGCAAGACAATAAGGATGCACTTGAATAAATAAGGCAATAAGTCGGTAGGATTGCACTCATTTTCATCCACAAGTTCTACTTTACAGGCAGATTTTAGCACTTACCAGAACATCCTTGTTTCCAGGATTCAAAATGCTTTACTACAATTTCTTCCAATTTCCTTAATTTTGGATGACTGTAAATGAATTCTTTTTTGTTTTCAGACACTGGAAAGGACACAAAGTGGTTCAGGATAAGTACACCTGCAGTATCTATAAGGGCTCAGTGAACTTCATTTTCTTGCATCCTGCCTCTGAGTCAGACATAAAAATTCTCAACACTAGTTCTAATTATACTCATCTAAACAAAAACTTCAGTGAATTACTTACAGAAAAAAATGTAAAATTATATCATTATTTTTCTATGATCACATTGTAAAGATATATTGTCAGTCCTATTATATTTAAGAATTAAAGAATATTTTATCTCTATATTTTATTTCAAATTAAAAGATTCCAGTAAGCAAAGCTCTTTCGAAGTTCGCTAGAATGACTAAAAGAGGGCAAAAAGAAAATAGAGTCTAATGAAAACTTAATCTTGAATGAAGAACATGAGCCCAGTTTCACCACGACTGTGCGGGTGCACCCCAGCCCTTGGAGAAGGATCTCCTGTTTCACTGAACACCGGCTCTGCTCTAACAGAGATGGAGCAGGGGAAGAGGCAGCAGAAAGTAAACAGGGAGTCTCTGAAAGGGAAGCACCGACCTGGTCTGTCCTTGTGCAGACTCCCGTTCGCTGGGGTCACAGATGTCTCTGAAAACGTGGCTCTGAGCTGCTCGTACAGCTGCATGAAGTCCTCGTTGCGACCAAGTTCGTTTCTTGTACGAGTTAGTCCTTTGGAAAAAGTTGCAATATCTTAGTATCCAACCTCCAGAGTGTAGCTAATGTTTACTGTGCAAAAGACAGGCTTCCCTGAAGTAACCAGCTCTTTTTGAGAGCTAAAATTCACACGTTAGGTTTAAAAAACAAACATTGTTAATATTTATTTTATATTTTTTCATATCAATATATTTTTCAGGAAAGATGACATTATATAATGTAGGTATGCAAATTCTATGGATGGAAAAGCAACCTTGGCTCTATTGAGAAACTCAGGAATTTTATGTCAGCTGCTTTACATCAAAAACCTCTACAACTACGATAAATGCTTCCAAGTATCCAAAGAAAAGGGAGCCCATGGCTTAAAAGGAATGTTTCTTGAATGCTTTTATGACAGCACTGAGAAGAATTTTGTCCTAGTGGAAGCAGAAACACAACTCAGCAAAACCTCTACAGAGGCAACGATTCTTTCCATCAGCGACCTATCAAGAGCAGACAGGAACTTAGGGAATGTGAGGAACTATGAAACACATGAAAGGCTCTTTAGTGCCTAGGGCCAACAGCAGCACAATGTGCTCAGAAACGGCAAGACGCGCATGTGCAAGACTAATAAACTGCAAAATACCAGGGGCATAATCACACAGGCTACTAGCATATGCATCTATATGTTGTATATTATACATTACCTTTAATATATATATTATACCCAATTATAATACACCCATTTTATCACATGCACAGACACTGCACAATGTATGATACCCAGCGGGTACGGTACATTCCTGCTGCAGCTGCAGGACAAAGCCCTGGCACTTTAACGGGGCTCGGCAGTGGCGGCAGTAGCTTCCACACAGCAGCACACACTGACACAGGAAAGTGACCCATTTGGAGACTAAAAGAGAGCAGGAAAGGAAGGTAGATGGAAATTTGTGTCATCAGAAGCGTGGCCAAGGCCACTGGCACCCGCCAAGCTGGCACGGGAAGCTGAGAGATCTGGAGCGACTGCAAAGCGTTGCAGAAGCCTTGCAGCGTATGGAGAAAATGACTCAACAGAGCTAGAACAGGTACAAGAGAAACAATAACGATGACCAGAAGTATGAAACATTCTCTACAAAAATATTCAACTTAGATGGCTTCTGCTTAATAAAAAAAATGAGACCTTCTACAATTTGGCACTCCAGACAGTAAGAATGAGACAGTCTCATTCTCAGGTGGAACAGCTCTTGGTGGAGTTAACACAGGGTCTGCACAAACACTGGTACCAGTGAGGGCAGGTAAAAGAAACGAATGGCTGGAAGCAGAAGGAAGAGAGTGTCAAAAGCAGCACAAAATTACGTTGACTGAAGATGCCGTTGACTAAAGGTGACCCCCAGGAAGTGTCTTGTCCTGGCGAAGGGAACAGCATTACTTCCTTGGGCCACAAGCACGCAGGATGAGGAACGCTGCCCCGTACCCGCTCCCAGGCACGCAGGATGAGGAACGCTGCCCCGTACCCGCTCCCAGGCACGCAGGACGAGGAACGCTGCCCCGTACCCGCTCCCAGGCACGCAGGACGAGGAACGCTGCCCCGTACCCGCTCCCAGGCATGTAGGACAGGGAACGCTGCCCCGTACCCACTCCCAGGACACAGTGGGCACACTGTAGCCACGGCAGGAGGGCGGCTGCAGGCACCCTGGCCCAGGGGCGCTCCTGGACGTCCACTGAGCTGGGACAGCTGCGCTTGGAGAACCACGAGGCCAACCACAATGGCAAGAGTAAAGCCAAGGCTTCTATAACCTCCTTCCTACTGCACGCAAACCTGGGCAGGCAGGGCTGTAACCGGCTCTAAAAACTCCCTCTAACCCTCACGCTTTCTCATGAGGCTGGGACACGTACTTGGCATTGGCTGCCATCTGGAGCGTGGGGCTCCAGCGATCAGGAATTGTGTGTGCCTGTGAGACTGAGCAGGAATCAGAAGCGCTCCCTGGGATGCACGTGTCACACATCCCGCAGCAGCCGCCCCACAGACACAGCACTGCTGCCCCTGCCCCGCAGGTCGGACACATTCAAACATTGGGCACGATCAGTATTTCACTGGCGTTGCGTCTTGTTTACCCTCTTCATAGCACTTCAATTTTAGCACTAAACTGCGCTGGGAGCTTAACCAAGGAATTCTGTGTCAAGCGGCAAGCTCATCACTTGTGCAATATTATGGCACAAAGCAGAACCAAGCAGCTGCAATTAGATCAAGTGGCAAACTTCTTCATGCAAAGCACTCAACACTTCACTGGGCAACAGATGGGCTGCGGAACTTAACATATCCCAAATTTAATCACTTCAAATAAAACATATACTTGTCAACTGTGCAAGAGCTCTGGTCCAACAAGCATCTCAGATCTCGAAGAGGACACAGACACATACTGCAGTCACCGCAGAATTCCTCATTCAGTTCAGAATCCAGGATGATGACTCCTATATCCTGGATTTGGGCAACCTGATAAACTGAACAAGGGCTACCTACCCTCAGACAAGAAACCTTTTCTGTTTTTCATCATCTTGCTAGGACATAGATACTTGGGGTTTTACCTTAAACACTGTGCGATCCCAGTGCTCTTTGAGCTAGAGCCCAGTGTCAGAGCTGGGCTTAGGGAAGCTCTGAGCCGGCTCCTGCGGACGGCAGCTCTCCGGAGTGGAGGCAGGAGCGCAGCTGGACTCGGGCTTGGGAAGGGCCAGCAGAGCAGCCCGTGTTCACGCACGCTGAGCGGGCAGCTCAGCTCCCTGCCCACCCTAACCTTAACGCTCCTCTGCTAGCCTTCCTCACGGGAAAGTGAAAATACATGGAGAAGCCTTAGGAAAACAAAAGCCTCACATGGGGAAGGGAAACTCCTGTCCCAAGCAAGCGTAACGCCTTATTCTTGCTTACACTGTAAAAAAGAAAGGAGAGGAGGAGATCTATATGCTTCAGTGGTAAGCATGGAAGACGTGGCAAGGTCAGTATAAAAATTCTAGAGTGATAGGTCTAAATTTGTATTTAAAAACTCTTCTGGCAAAAATACTTAAAGCTGTAACTATTTTTTGCTAAGAACATCAAGAAAGGAATTGCTTTAAGAGGCTACATCCTTTCTTGATTTAATTTGTTTAATCTAATTTGGTAATTTAATTTTCTCTCCTGAGATACTACTGTCACTTACTCCAAATTCAATTTATCTTCCCCATTTTCAAAACTGCTCCCATCCTGTATAACTATTTTCAACACTGAATGACGGGGGATGAAGGAGGATGAAGGAGAATTAAAAAAAAGTTATATTTGTAACCAATTCATTAAATTAAATATTTGATCAGCAGTATTTATACATATGAGGTAAATTAATGGGTCAAGTGGGTCAAAATGAAGGATGCTTCTGAAGACTTTTCACCTTTTGATCCGTCCATAATTCCACAAAGGTAGATAAATAATGATCGTAATCCCATTTGTAGCAGCAGCTCATAACCATGATATAAACTAATACAAAGTGCAAAATCTCCTTCAATTGTGCCTTGTAGGATTCCCTGTGAACACAGAAATAACACATCCGATTAAAAAAGTCAATAAGCAGGAATCATACGATAACTATTATGACAAAAAAATAGATTATCATCTGAAAAATGGAACCAAAGGAAAAAAAAACAGTGTTTTGTCCATCAAAAACTACGTGGAAGGACTTAGGGAATCCCTAAGGATCAGTCATGGCAGGTTTCTCCTGTTATTCAAATTATTTCCATAATAGCTGTATTAGCTTCCAAGGTTAGCTCATTACTTTCCAGTGAAATAAACTTCCAATGAAAGCCAAAATCTGACAGCTGAACCATCCATCAATATTTGATAAAACTAGAGATGCCTGTCATGTCTATCTAGGCCACAAAGCTTAAGTAAGGATTGTTGTCTTTTTCCTGTGAACTATTTCCTAATAGCATTTTTAAGGTATACTGGGGATTTTTTTGTTTGTTTGGTTCCTTTTTTTTAAGGCAATATTCGAAGTTTTCATCTCCAAGGCAGTTCAACTCAAGCTTGACTCCTCTAGGGCAATTTACGGAAAAATAGGGGTAGCAATGTCACCTTGAGGTCAAGGTGCAGTTTGCACAGTTAGAAAGTGCAATGCCAGTTCTTAGTGTAATTTCAACTTGCAAATGCAGTTTTTTTTGCTTTTTCTCTAAACTTCCCTATATTCTTCTCAAAAAATCTGGAACAAGTAAGTGCATGTTATCCATAGGCTACAAAGAGAATATTATAATGGAAATGTAAGTTAAAACCTACCAAAAAAACATTCTAAACTACAAAATATTACTAATTGATATGCTAAAAAACATGAAAATTAATTATATTTACCGCATTTTGTGAAGAAGGGTTCTTTCTAAATTGATCCCTTGCTAGAATTATCTGATACTTGGTAAGGCTGGGAATCTCCCGCCTCGCTAGAACTCCTATTTTAATGAGGCGGCCAGCGAATGTTTCTAGCACCTGCAAACAGAACAGAGAAGCACACATGAGGCGTGAAGGCAAGGCTGACATCACTCGAAAGGGCGCAATGTCCCTATCACAGTTCCAGCGCCAGAACGCAGTTCGGCTGGACACATCACATGGAGCTGCTCTCCACATGAGCGGAGCAAGGGAAGTGACCTGCACTAATTCACCCTAATCCTGTTTTTCCTCTTTGTTCTCTGGCCCTAGGTGGGCAGGATTTTTTTCAGGACTTAGTTTTGCCTGAGCGCTAACCCTGCAGTAATTGGACTAATCAGATTTGCACTGCGAACAGGACTAAATCTGGTGGCCCACTTGGCTAGCAGTCCCCAACACACGCTGGTGCACTGGAGCACCTCAGCACGCTCCTCCCAACACGGCCTGGACTTAGTCTCGGGGATGTGGTGCTTGATACCTAGTCACATGCTGCATCTCCTGGGTTTCCTAAGCCTTGTAAGGCCGGGTTGGCTGACGCAGCGTCGGGAGGAAGGAAGGCAGCAGCACAACAATGCCCTGAATGGCTCTTCCTTTTTTTGCTCTTCTTTCAGCTGACTGAAAACCGAGTCCAAGCAGAACAATAAGAGCAAGGCTGGCTTTGGGACTCAGAGCAAAACTTCAGCTTCTCCAGACAAAATCCCCCAGCAGGAGAAGAAAGCCAATTTTAAAATACAGTGCATGTTCTAGCACTAAGTAACAACACTCTATTTATCCTCTCCACACTTTTAGAGCACTCTGGGTTACTGGAGCCTGTTCAGATGCACTGAGGTTTTCAGCAACCACTGCCTGTTTGTGCTCCTCACTGCCCCAGCAGTTTGGTCTCTCTGGTTTCATTCCTCCTAAATCTGGTCCTGCTTTAGCGTCCTGCTCTGGGTACGGTGCCCGCCTGGCACCGAGTGGGAAGCCCTGCGGAGGCGGGTGGGAATAACCACAGCTGCAGCTCTATTAATCCCGAAGGCATCAACAACACGGGCAGCTTTGGAAGAGCAAACGGGAAATCATGAGGGCAGCAAGTGGGAAAAGGAGGCCCTGGGGAATTTCCACACATGCGGCAGACTCCATACACACATCCCTTATAAAGGAGCCACGGGGCCGGGCAGATGGGAGCAGAGGGGCTGCGGGGCGCAGCGGGGATAAGCGGATCCCCTGCAGCGCCGAGCTCGGCTGCACCGCGGGCTGCTCCAGCCGAGTGCTCCACCGTGGTGCAGCAAGGGGGGCACGGGGCTGGCACCCCAGAGCCCGCGGGCACCCACAGCCCGGGCCAGGCCGGACCCACCGCCCGCAGCTGCCCCCTGCACACACGGCGCGTTCACGGGCACGCTGCGCTCCCCAGGGCGCCCACGGCCGCTGGAGCCCACGTCGCCAAGACCTGCCAGAGCAAGGGGAAAATCCAGGGCTTATTTGAAAACGCAGTCAAAAACATTTGCTAAGAAAACAGCTTAAAGGTTTAACACTCCAAATTTTGTCTTTTACAAGCAGCTCGCTCTGTTGCTTTTAAATCTGGCTTTCACTCAGTGTAAAAGCTCAGTGTTCTTTCTTTAATAGGATACCATTAAAATTGCATTTTGCCCTCTCCTCCAGCAGTTCAGCAATGAGGATACTTGAGCTACTGCAAATCAAGCTTAAGCAGTAGAAACGGAATCAGTCTCTGAATTCAAAAATGTTTCCTAAAGAAGGAAGGAGGTTTTGCATGGAGGCAATGCCCACATGAGCACGATACCGCACACGGCTGTGCTATGCCTCACACTGCTGGCATAGCTCTTCCCTAAAATTTTCCATTACACCTATTTTCATGTTTTATCTCTTGACCTGGTTTGTTACATTTAAGAAAATTATATTGCCACTGTGTGCTCAGTGTACAACCCCCGTCTGATTTAATCATCTTCCACAAAACAAACCCAGGAAGACTATTATGAAAGACAGCGGGTTCCAGGCACCTGTAGCTTCAAAACTAATCAGGAACAGTAAACATAACCTACTTAGAGGAGGCAGAGAAACAAGCACTACTCACAGTGATTGCATTTCTCTTGTTTCCATACCTTTATTTTAATTAAAAAGATGATACTTCTGGAAAGTCTCTTCCATCTTTCTAGAATATTTAAGTGTTAGGTTACTCATTTAAAAACAGAACTGTAGTGTTCATTTATATGAATTTCTTGCTAGCACTAATGTTTTTTTTTTTAAAAACCTCCTTAGAATTAGCTGGCAAAGCTGCCACATGCACCTCCAGTGAATGACGGGACCTGTAGAGCTACCGCACTGCACAGCACACCCGCCAGGAACCCAGGGGCTGCACCAGGTGTCTGCCACGTCACGCTGCCCTTCTGCAGCTGGTACTCGAGCCTACCCCACAGCGGGCAGCACCAGCTGGGAACGGCACGCGGGACATACCCCGAAACAGCAGGGCCAAGAGCTGTTTACCGCGCACTGACAGGCTTGCTTTGCTCTCAGCACCGATGAAAAATGAAGGCTCGAGATCTATTCCCTGGAGACCAGCTGGAAACAAAAGATCTGCCCTCCGCGCTTTACTGCAGATTCGCCATCTTTCTTTGCCAAAGAAAAACAAAGAGAATTTTTTTTTTTAAAAAGCAGCAAACAACGACAAGCTCGTCTGCATGTAAATAACCCAGTTTGTAGGGCCCCATCTTCCCATGTAGCCCCAGGAAGCCCCGGAGCTGAAGGCCTCTCCACAGCCCTGGGAGCTGCAACGCAGAGCGCCCCATTTCAGCCCGTGCCCAAGAGCCCCAGGCCAGGCCAGGTGGGGCCAGGCCAGGTGGGGCCAGGCCAGGTTGGGCCAGGCCAGGCCAGGCCAGCCTTGTGGCACCACGGCTGCCCCACACAGGCCAGCTCCAGGGTGAACAAGGAGCTGCAGAGGGCACGAGATCAATGGGGCACAGGGCAGCACATGAAGGGCTAGAACATTCATTGCTTCCTTTAGGAGCAAAACTAGCAAGGTTCGGGCTTTGCAAGGGGAGGCACCTGGCAGCTGTGGCAGCCCAAGGCTCCCGAGCACAAGCCCAAAAGGCTCTGCTGGGAACAACAGGGCTGAGGGAGCGCGTGGAAACCCCAGGGACCGCAATGGGTCGCCTTGGGCTGCTCCCCAAGCTGCAGTGCAGAGCGTGCGGGTCAGCTGCATGTTTCATCAAGCTTCTTCAGCCACGAGAAGGAAAGGCAAGGAGCCTTCAGACGTGAAGCAAGTTGCTTTGTGACAGAGAAGACCACTGAGAAAACATGACGAGAGCTACCAACAGCGATCAATTGTATTTATTCTGCTTGTATAATCTCGGAATTGAGACGGAGGATGTGCAAGTACGAGAGCACAGTGCTATGTTGTGTAAGCTCTGACCTCACACTTATCTTTCCAAAAAGGAAAAAAAGCAACAGAGATACAGGAGGATGCAGTGCTGTGCTTTTTGTTGCTGTTGTTCTTAGGACTTTCTTCCTCTTTCTTCCAAACTAACAGTGATCAACCGAGCAGAGATGCCAGCTCCTCCGCCAGTTTCCCTGTGAGGATCACATTAACTCATTCGGTCTCTGTACTCTCCAAAAATCTATCACACACATTTAAAACATTGTTCTTTCCTGGAAGGCAAGGTTGTTGTCCAAAATCCACAACATTTCATCCTTTTCAACATTTTGGTTTTCTCTTCCTACAGCATTTTTCACTTAAAAAGTAGAACAACGTTCCACAGTTTTCACTTTTCAATTAGTTTGGCTAGGAGTGTTTTTACTTTGTGTTACAAATAGTGATAAAACAAAAAAAAAACAGTATTTTTGACTGTAATTAGTAACACCCAACTACTCTATCAGTCCAATTTAATAGTAGTGCCTAGACACAGACCATAATACACCTTCTGTACTACATCAAGGCTAGCTCTTTTTGTTTAATTTAAGCATACAACACCAGAAAACCAAATCACAACACAAAGCAGTCATCTGTTCTGATGGGTCAATCCAGCATCATCTTAAGGTTTTAAGGATTAGGGGGCACTTCTCACCTGCTGGCAAATTAGGTTGTCATTACAGGCAAACTCGCTGCTTTCCTCACCTCCAGCAAGAACGCTCAGCAACCCTCCAAAAACAACCAGTTCCCCCTAGGCAGCTTTTTATTCCAACCCTACATGAAGGATAAAAGAGTGGGCCCCAGAGTCACGGATGCAGGAGGGCAGGGGGAGCTCTACGGCTCTGGCGCGGAGCAAGGGAACGGCCTCCTGCAAGACACCCGGATCCCTCCCATGGCCCTGGTAACAGCTTCAGAGATCACATACACAGCCCCTGTCACATGAACGAGAGCAGTGCAAACTCCCTAACTTCAGTTATTATGTGTGATTCGGGCTGATACGTGTTGTGACAATTCAAGACATCAACCCAGAGCAACACAGCTGCCCCTAACAGAGTTCAACAGATGCTGTGAGGGAGATGCTTTAAAATGATGTAAAGAACAGCAACTGCCCCAAAATACAACCCACTACTGCATATTTCAGTGAATCTTGTGATTTTACACACCAGGTAGCTGACCATGAAATCAGCACATAAGGCAGCATCATTTCCAAGCACTTGTCAAGGATTTGCCTTCCCTGTGGACATTCAGATCCAGCAGCCTGTGATGTTGACACTGTCCTCAGACAAGAGGTCGGGTGGCCTCCATGCAGAACCATCTGACTCAATTACTTCAGCTAATGAAGTAGAGGAAAAGCTCAACTTTTTCTTTTCAAACAAAACAATATTACCTGTAGCAATAACAATATTCAGTCAGTAAGATAAGACGGGAGCTCCTGGGCACTCCTGCTGGTAGCCGTGCCTGCATTTCCAAGTTCTCGGAGAAGCAACGTTCTTGTGCTGGCCATCACTGACCAGGAGCAGGAACAGGCACTTCCTGGGAATAGCGGCACTTCAGCCAGAACTGGGGCGCTCTCCTTTCTAAAGCAGGGAGCACTTCCCTGTCACCCCACGAGCTGCGCCGGGTGCCAGGTAACAGACACTGAGACAGAGACCACAAGCAGAAAAAGGAGGGGAGATATTTAGTATCCCAGCACAGGAAGCCAGGGGCTGCTCCCTAGACTTTGGTCTCCAAACCAGATTTTCCTGCTGAGGATTCCAAGCCCCAGCAGCTTCCTCATTCTGCCCCAGTACGGCAGAACGAGCACCTCCTTCCTGCTGAGCCACGATCCGGGCAGCCTGTGGGGGACCCTGTGATCAGCTCCCCCTGCCCCAGTGCAGGGTGCAGGTCTGGGGGACCCCGCGAGCAGCCCCCTGCCCCAGTGCAGGGTGCAGGTCTGGGGGACCCCACGAGCAGCCCCCTGCCCCAGTGCAGGGTGCAGGTCTGGGGGACCCCGCGAGCAGCCCCCTGCCCCAGTGCAGGTGTTCCCTGCCTGCCCAGGCCAGCGCTGCTCGCGGGGCTCTCTGGCAGCTGCCGCAGGCGGCCCCGGGCAGTGTGACCCTCTTTGGGCAGCCGCAGCGCGGCGGGCTCCGGCAGCCCCGGCTCTCAGCGCGGCGGGCGCTGCGGGGCCGGCAGGAAGGAGGGGCCGGGTGAGGCAGCAG
>JAUBOD010000086.1:718931-732011 GCA_032353885.1 Nothura maculosa | reverse complement strand
CCATATTCTCTATCTTAGCATGGAAAAGACGTGGCCATATTTATCAATAAAAGAGAGTTAAAATTCAAGAGTATTAATATTTCCTAACTTCTTAGTACTCTGCTGAAGATTCAGTGTTGGATACCTAATTTATTTCTATTTTTACTTAGCCTCTAAGGAAATCAACCTTAATATCACTTATTACTTTTTAAGTTTACTTCATGAATTTATGTATTCTATTAACAAATACTTTAAAGTCCAGTACAGCTCTCTCCCCTCTATTAATAAACCCTTACTGCTCCAAAGAGTCTTGGAGCTGCAGCCCCCGCACTGGATGCCAGGAGCGGGGAGCCTCATTCCCGGCTCACGCACGGATTCTCTAGGCTAACTGAACTCTCCTGCATCTCAGCTCTCCGAGCCGCGGGTACCGATCCCTGCCCCACACCACGCTGCTTTGCCCCACTCACGAGGCGAGGCACTCGGTGTCTAAGCGCAGGGATCTCATGTCAGTCACGCGCGCGCTCCTTTTCAGGCACGTGTTTGGTATCTCCCTGAAGCAGTGGGACAAACTGACGGGTTTCAAACACTGTGCAAAGAGGTTGACGCCCTTATCAGAGTTTATAAATACTCCTCACTACTACTGTGTTTGTAATTTATTTCTCCATTTTGCTATAATCTTGATATTCATCATTCTGTAAGCCAAAAACTTAGAGTCTTCAACCTCATCCAAACTGAAATAAAATCTTTCGCCTAATGTGCTTCGTATCTAATGAGACACAGCACATAAACAAACTATCTCACTACAAAGAGAAGCAGCAGTGTTAGCACACTGTTAATCTGCTCTAACTTCTTTTTTAAACCACCATAAGATTAAGATAATGAATATGAAAACTAAGGTTCAGAAGCGCCCCCGGCACCGCCCCGGCTCGGAAGCCAATTCTGCAGCAGTAGTTGTCACCTCGAGGAGAACGCCCAGCACAGCAAAGCCTTCGGTAAACGCTTCTGCAGCTGCAATATGGGGACAGGACAAACCCTGCTCTATTCAACATCGCAAGCACAGCATTCAGCTATTCCTATTAATAGTGAAAACAAACTAAAGTTGCTCTAAACACAAAATTCCCCGAGATGTAATGCAGAAAGTGAAACACATTTCATTCTTACTGCTCGTTTCACTGAACTGAGAATGTGCGATTCCATTGCAGACATGGCCGAGCCCATTCAGCAGCTGACGAGGAACAACAACCCCCAGGAGAGACAGAGCATCCCCTTCACGGTGATCCAGCGCAAGGAGAAGGTAGCGGCGCCGCTCCCGTGGGGAGCACCCTGCTCTAGGGAATTACTTGATCCACTTGTGGTCTTCAGGCTTACAGCTCGAGAGGCAGAAGTGGCAGCAAAGTCAGAAGTTGGGCAGGAATTACAGTATTTCTGATAATTTTCTAATTAATTTAACAAATTAAACTCACATTTTAACATTCCACATAAAATACTCATTTTCATCACTAAAATCAATACAATTCTTTCACTATAGAGTCATGTTAATTAACATTCAGTAAAGAATAAACAGAAGAGATGAACACCTCAATTTAAAACCAAATTTGTCCATTTGTTTCGTGGATCATCATTAAACAAAGTGCACTTTTCAAAGGCATCATATCCTCCAATAGAACCCTGGAATTGATGTCCTACAAACCATTTGCAGCTCAGAGTGTGCTGCCAAGCATTCACCCTTACGTAAGGGACAAACAAGAAAATCGCTACTAACCAGGTAGGAAGGTTTCCTGCCACACCAGGTAATCCACATAATGCAGTTTTGTCAGTACCTCTATTTCAGTTGCATCTTTTATGCAAAAGTTTGAGACTAAACTCAATTTTGCTATAACAGGATGGAAAATAATGAAGATAAAGACAGGAACTGCTTGGAAGTATTTTCTCAGTAGTAACATAAATGATAAAAAATGAGGTTTTGCAGTGTTATGCTTAAATAATTATTTAATACTGCACTAATAAAAGCCAACAGTTCCTTATTTTTCTAAAGAACACCACACACGGAGTCTGCTGAATAAGACTTTTCCCTATGGTTGGCAGCATATCCTTTCTTGATTTATACAAGGAGGACTAACACATTTCAAGATCATTTCACCGACAACTGAAAAAAGATGCAGTTGTTCTCTAGTTGAGTAAGATGCATGCAAGTTCTTTAGTCAAGTCAGATACAAATTTTGCATTGTTTTTGTATATCTACATATTACACACCAATTGGGACCTTGAAATAAAGTGGTGGTAAAACTCACTATATTGTGAGCTAAGTAGTACACAATGCATGTAACTTACAGCTGACACAAGCTTAAAACCCTTCCTGTTGCTTGCCATCCTCTGCATTCAGACAAGCTGATTTCTGTGTGCTATGAGCAAACCACTGAAATCCTCTGTGAAGTTGTTTTTTAAAGTGATAATCTTAAAATATAAAATTCTCCTCCTGTGCTTGCAGCTTGGAGACCTGCTTTATGAAAAACGTCAGTACGGGAAAGCCAAGTGGGCCTGTATAAAAATGAAAGAAAAGCAGTACGAGCAGAGCATATGTCTGGGCTTCATGAAGCTGATGAGGTACATTTGTGAGCAGAACTCCTCAGGTAACTGGCTACCATGATTCTACACTGTAATTAAAATGTGATCTTATTTATTCACCAGCTGCTGTTAATTACAAAGATATTTTTATTTATTTTTATTTAACTTTTTCCAAATATCCCACCCTCTCCACATTAACCATTTCCTGCAATAACCTTTGCACTTGAATTTAAAACAAAGCGAGTCTCTTTCTGCATATGCACTAGAAGAGCAAGTGATCAGAACTGAACTGATTTCCAAAGGCTCTCTGACCACAGCAAGTGCTTGGGAACCAAAAATGGCTATTTTTGTGAACAATACAAGCAATGTGAGCAATAAGCAATGGTCTGGTTTCCTATAAAAGTTTAGCAATTTAATCCTTACAATAGCATTTAAGTAGCCTGATCTAAGCACTGGTTCAAAGTTTAATGCTAGAAGAGATTGTACCACTTGCCTCCCTGATTTCTAGCTCATAACACTCAATTTGTGCATGTTTGAATAGACTCCAAAAACTTGTGTGATTAGCACGTTTTCTAAAAGGACAATCCATTTCAGGAAATACTTTAAGAATACCCACCATATTCTTGGTTGTGCCTGCATGAAAAGCACGTAACCGGCTTCCAAGCTAAAGTCACCTCTTTTAAATCAGTTCTTGTTTCTGACATTTTCCAGGGGATTAAGGGGTACTGCAGCATTTTGCAGGACCTTGTTCTGTAGAGATATTCACATGTTATTAAGTGAACCTTCATGTTTTCTTCAAGCTACAAGTATCTCAACAGTTTTCCTCCCTCAGGTATTTTTCCCATTCTCCTCATTCTGTCAACATTTTTAACATGGCTTAAAAATCATTTTGAGCCCTGAGCAGCAGTTTCATTTCTGCTGTGCGTGCCGAAGCCAAGTTCTCACTTCACCTCCTCCCTACAGTTTGTACAGTCACAATCCTAACCTGTTATTGCAGCACTGCACACGGGCAGCAGTGTTTCCACTGCTGCCCCGCGAGGCTCCAGACAGCTCAAGGAGCTGACAGGATGGCTGCAGTTCACAAGCACAGCCCACACCCAGGGAGCAAGGGAAGCTGCCCCGCACGTGGGACAGCTCCCCAAAACTGCATCTCAGACACACGTGCACACAGGGATCTGCACACGTAGCTTTGGTGTATGTATTTAACACCATGCACACTACAGGGCATGGCAAAGCACTGCTTCCACCCGGAAGGCACAAAGGCCTTTTCTGCACAACCTGGTGAAGCCCAGGCAGCAACAAGAGCCTGCCCGTTACTCCCCATTAGCTCAGAAGCCGGCGCCAGCCTCCTGTGGCAGTGCCTAACAGTCCCGCGTGTCTCCTCAGGCCTGTACCTGGGGATCACCGTTCCCATCGTGACCATAGTGCACACCAACGAGGCGCAGTCGGAGATGGCGCGGGCGGTCACAGTGGCCTATTACCTGCCCCAGGCGCTGCAGGATGAGCCGCCTCACCCCTTCGACGACGACATCGTCATCGAGGAGTGGCCTTCTACTATCGTGTACAGCAGGTAAGCAGCAGCTGCCTTTTGTCTAGTAGCAACTATGAAAAAAGGCAGCTGTCCACCTGGACGTGTTGCAAATCCCCAACGCTGGCAGTAATAGGATTTTCAGTAACTGCTAAAAGCTGATTGCCTTGTGAAACTGGGACGTTCAGGAAATAACAGTCACCAGTTCACTTGAGGAAATAATGCTCCCGCAAATGCAAGATGCAACAGCATCTCAAAACAGTGTTTCATGGGGCTGTGAACAGAGTACCTGACAAAACATTTTCCTATTAACTCAGCATCTTCAGTGCTATCCAAGATAGATCAGTGAGGTAGTATCGTTGTGACTTATGACTGAATAACTTCAGAGAGGAGGAACTTTGGGGCCTGGGAAGAAATGTGGATTTTAACTAGAATTGATATGAAGTTGGTTGTTACAGGAGCTTCAGAGGAATCACCAATGAAGACTCCATAATGAGGGAAATAAACCTGCTGGCAGAAATTCTGGAGAGTCCCGAGCTCTGCTTGCAGGATACATTCATCATTGCAGGATATACAAACCCAGCTGCTGCTAACCGGATTAATGAAATATGGTTCCTCCAAAGACCATAGGCTCCCTTTCCTGCTGCCTTTCAAGTACAACATTTGGTTCTGACTTCGTGACAGAATATTGCAAGTGAATCGTGTGAGACTAGACTACAAACACTCAAAAAAAGTGGCTTTTAGCAAGACAATCAGTACAAGTTAATAAGTGTATCAAAGTGCCACCTGAAGTGTACACCGTTTCCTTTGTCAAATTTTACATTTTGAAAATAATTGCTATGCAGATTTTTAACATCTTAAAAGAATAAGGTGGACTATTCTTCAATAAGAGAAGGAAGAGATAGAGACCTCTTCCCCTACCCACTTATTAGCATCCCCAAACTGTTTGTGGCTTGGGAGTGTCCTGTGGGAGATCCTGGAGCTGTGTCCAGTAGCAGGCAGCGCTGCAGCACTGCAAAAAGGACAAGGTAGGGGCTTTGCATGGGAGTCGCATTAAAACCACCCCCTGTGCAGACTATGCTTCAGAAAAAGAACTTTCAGGCCTGCATTTTGGCAGAAAATGGCCAGATATAGGCCACTGTGATTAAACCGAGGAGCAAAAACAGGCTAATGCTGAGTGGTTTTGATGTTATCACCCATTGAGCACCAATTTTTAATGCTTACCTCAAAAATATTTAACGAAAGTATCTTTTGTACCCATGCAAAGAGACCAGGAAGTCAAAACAGTCCTAACGCTCATTAAACTTTTGATAGGCTCATTAAACTTTGGATATACTTTCTGATTAGATCTAGCCTAATAAGCCACTCCCAGCAACCTCAGGACTGCAGGTGGTGTCCACAAACGGAGGGCCATGCTCAGCTTGGAGTGCTGCGGCCTTGCAGCACAGCTTTGCTGCACGTCCATCTGCAGCAACCAAAGCACCCTGTCAGCAGAGCTTTCTAGCAGAGCTACAGCAGGTACGAGCAGGACAGGTACCTCCGCACGGCACAGAGGGCAGGTCAGCAGCAGCTCCCGCTGCCACGGGGCCCATGGCTCTGCTGCAGAAAGGCCCAGCTCAAGGGCAGCAGGGCTGGGTGCCTGTCCTGCCCACGTGCTGAGTCGCCAGGAGGGCCACGTTCCACTCCCTGACCACTCTCACTGTGAGAACCTAATTTTCAGAGTTGAAACTTGCTTCCTTTACCCTTCGTCCTTGTGACATATGGGAAATCTTCAAGCATGGCATGCTGTGCTCAAAGAAAAGCTTGTAATTCGAGATGCATCCAAAATGTGAAAGCACCAATCAAGTTATATATATAAAATATATTTAACCACATTATTTAATACAATTAAGTTAGTTCATAAAGTTTCAAGAATTTTACCACCAGCATTATTTATCAGTTGCAAGATTTCAGCTCCAGCGCTTTTGTGTCCCTTGGATTAAACAAAGCCAAAAAACAAAACAAGCAAACACACGACAACCAAACCCAGTGTGTGCTAGTGCCCAGTCCTATTAATTGGCAAACAAAAGGGGGTTATACAGTACTTCTGGAATAAAGTACAGATCAGGACCTTTAAGCCTCCCAGCTCCACAGGGCTTTCTGCACAAAGCCCACCTTATTCCACAAACTAAAACTTCTTACTGCGAAGCTCGACCAGAAAAACAACAGGCTGGAAGGTGGTGATGACCCTCAAGCACGATCACGGTGCCCTCTAGTGGGTCCTGCCCTCCAAGGTTTGGGAGAAAAAAAAAGAAAGAATCCTCACTTACTCATTCTGAAATTCTCATTTTTTCAGCTCTTCTGACATCCTGCACTGGTTCAACAAATATTCACATTGCCAAAAACGAACAGGATTTGATAACTGATCTCACTGGGGGGAAGGGGACAGAGATCCCCAGACAGTTGTTGTCTGTTGTCTCTTTTCTTGCCCTCCAAGCTCTGCTTTGCCGGCTGGCAACACGAGTGCTCGTGTCAGCTGTAGCCACAACTAGGAGCCACTTTTTTTGATGATGTGACAGTGTAAATGCACGTCAAGGTGTCTCTTACACAACGTGACGAGATGGTGAAGATACCCATCCTGCACCTGCTGTTCCTCCCGATTTGTTAAGGACCCAGGACTGCAGCCAGGAAGAAGTACTCAGCTTCCTTTGCACCGTTCTGCGGTTTCCCGTCTGACTGCCCCTGAATTGGAGATCAGCTACAGTAGCTACCAAAAAGCTTTGCTTTTTATTTATTTTTAACGTTTCTTCATTTTATTAGTAACACCAGCCAGTATTAAAGTAAAAGCTAAGAATATAATGGGAAATAAAAGCTTTTAATTGAGTTAAACTGGAGATCCAGGGATGCTTTAAATAATAGGTTTTCTTTGGGTCCAAAGAAAATATTTTTATATAAAGGTAAAATCAAACCTACATTTTGACCTTTGACAAAATTCTATGGCAAATTAAAGACGTTTTTGCAAATTGATTGTTTTTGACAATGATAGATATAATACATATGCTTTTGTACAAGAAATGTCTAATGCTATAGGAAACAAATCTCACCATAAAACATCAGTTTGTATATATATTACATAGGAGACTATTGAAAAAAAAGTGTTTGCTATATAGTACATCTCTTTCCATAGGCAACCTTCACCTGAATATTTCTGTGACTCAGCTGCTTGTGGGTATGGTGTTGTTCCTAAGACATAAAGATGAGCAGTTTATAGTTCTAAAGATATAAAGGTGAGCAGTGTATTTGAATGTGCTGGTGTCCTAACCACAGCAACGTGTTCCGTGCTGTTTCATGTGAAGCTGTGAACTCCAAGGTAGGATTCATTTCGACGTAGGCTAGCTGCTTACGCTGCTGGGCGACAAGCAGCTCACGAGGTTGGAAGATACACTATGGCTGAGGAGCACGAGCAACTTCTAGAACAGCCCTTGCAAATAGGGCACCACGAACTGCGTGTTTTTCATTGAGACACAGAGCATTCTCAATAGTTACACCAATGAATGTCATGGAAATGTTATTATTATTATTCAAAAATGCCATTTTAGAGAGCTTGAAAGCTTTCTCAGCCTGCTTACCTAAATCCCGTTATCGGAATAGGTATTTCTATTATCTGTCTATTGCTCTTTGTAAGCATTAGTCAAAGGATTTTCCTTTATAATTTGAAGTACTTGATTTGCACTATTAAAAAGAGATAATAAAATACCATTCACACATATCTTGGAAACTTAAATGAAGTAGCCTTAGTAGATAATTTCCTGCATACTGTGTAGTTTTCAAATGCGCATTAGTGCCTAGGAAGTTGATTCCAGTTATTGTGATGCTCAGGGCCTTGCTTACTCTCCATATACCAACATCACTATAATTTTTCCGGCGTTGCTGCATTGTGCTGTTTGACACTGCCCTCCATTTTCACTGAAACACTGTCCCATTTACTGTTGCTACTTGTTGAGATTAAAGCTGATGATTTGATCGTGCAGTGAATGCGCCTGGATTTCCCTGTGAGCCGCCTCGTGCTGCTGTAGCACCAGGAGCTCAGAGCGGCCTGAGGGCGGCACCGCAGGGGAAGCAGAGCTCTGCCCACGGGAAGAGCTTGGAAAGTGCCCTCAGCCCCAGGTTCACCCCGCAGCTGCCCGCAGGGCGCTGGGAAAGGCGAGCAAGCCCCTCCTGCACCGGCCTCCAGGCTGTTAGCACAAGGGAGAGCTCTCGTGCCTGTTCAGGTAGCAGCGAAACGCAAGTGGCAGATCAAAGGGAGGAAATCCAAACCACTGAGGCCCCGGCGGAAGTGAACACGGGGCTGTCTGCGCCCCACGGCTAGCCAAGCCTACATGCTAGCCGCGGCTTTCACAGAAAAGCAGAAAACCTCAAACATGTCCTCGAAATCAGTACAGGCGCTGATGCAGCTATAGGGACGCAAAAATAGTTTTGCATCTAGAAACATCCGAAGTCTAGAAGTCTAGAAAAACAGACTTCTCTAGCCTACATGTGCAAAGTTACTCGTTTGAAAACAGCTCCTCTGAAAACCCAGCTCCAAATACAGAAAACGAAAGTGCAGATTTGCATTCTAGCAGGTTTCAAAGTAATTACAGTAAAAAAATATTTTAAGCTCAGATATCCTTGAGGGATAACACTCCCATGCTAAACTTATTCCTAACTTCTTATGATTCTTACCAAAAAATAACTCTTCATTTTGAACTTTATGGAGTGATGCTAACATAATACTGTGTGTACACTATACCCGACCACAAAGACACACCATTAGCCCTGCACTGGTGAACACACTGGTACCTGCTAATCCGCCCTATACTTGAACAGTAGCTACAGACTAAAATAAAAATACTCCAAAAAAGTGCACACTTACACGGAAATTAAGGTTCTAATGATTATTCTTAACAAGAAAAAAAATCTATACACAATTTTCGTAAGGTTGACAATAACATGAATAAAAGCACAGCAACTCCAAACCTCCTAATATAATAAATTCCAGTCAAAGTAAGAGAGGGCCTCAGTTTAAGTCTCAAATACTACTTTGAAAGGAGTCCTGAAAGAAGGTAAAAATAATAATAATAATTTGATAGTAAACTGCCCATCAGTCCTTGCAAGCTGATACTTGCAAGCTGATACTTACCAGCCAAAAACAAAACAATTGCTGTCATAGCTGAACCATGGCTTTTTTCTTTGCCTTTTATTGAAAGACAATGCAAACTGCATGGGAAAGCCTTCAACCTTTAAAGTTACTACCAGACTAGAAACGTTAAATAGGAAGGAGATTATTTCTTTAAGCATTAAGTAATAAAACAATCCAACAACTCACCCGGATGTAAGCGTTCTGAATTCCTACTAATTCCTCGCCGAGGGGAACAACCACCTTTTCAACACGTCGCTCGTGAGAATAAGGCTGAATCTCTGGCGAGTCCTCAGTGCACAGCTCTATCTTTGCAATGAGCAAGTTGGAAATGACCTGCTGCACGGCCTGGCGGAGAAGTCGGAAGAAAAGATCCTATTTGCTTGTTATCACTGCAATAATGGAAGTCAATAACACATGGAAGTAACTATTTCCATATTTTAATAGGCCTTGTATGTTATAGTAAGGAAAAGGTCCTCACGGTCTATAAAGATGGATGAAAATGAAAGACCCTCCGATTAAGGGCCTTAAGTAGCAAGTAAACAACTGATATGACCAATTTGTGAATGGAAACATCCCATAGTTTGCACACAAGCCTGCAGGCCTGGGTGTGCGGGCAGGTCTCAGGAGACGCTACCAGGAACCGGGTGGCGGCTGCACGAGCGGCACTGCAGCACTGAGAACTCCTGCAGCTGCAGGACACGTCGAGTGCCGCTCAGCAGCCTAAACACCCTCTATGTGCACGATGACAGAGCTCCTGCCACCACCACGCATGGTCCCACGGGAACACACAGCTCAGGTCCTGCTGTTTAAGACCAAGATAAACTAATACAACTCTTCAATTGTTCCTCTTTAGTGTCTCTTTAATACTAAAGTTTTGAGCAGTGAACAATTCCCACAGCACTGATTTTCTTCAAGCATTAACATTTGAAAGGCCACATATAAAACCCAGCTCCATAGCTTTGCCTGTGAATTTGGACGTCCAGCTGCCTTAGACTGGAAGCTTCTGCTGGTATTTAACTAATAAACCATACTCAACAGGAAAGCCATTTAGCAGTGAGAAGAAATTCCTTTTGCTTCATGTAGGCATGCCCCCTTAAACAGCAAAAGGTACGTGAAGCATTTCACTACATAATCTTAATCCCTGTAAGAGAGGACAGGAGAAAAAGAAGAACTAAACTGTAGAACAAGCAGCACTCAGCCATTAGTTATCATCTGGAGCTCTGTGTGGCAGACTCCAGCATCCCCCACGGCATTCCGAGTTTTTATTGGTGGCTTCTGTTAAAGCCAGGCCCCAAGCTGGACCTACCTTCGTGTCGCTGCCTGGTGTGGCGCTCAGGGCCAAGACCCGAAACTGATTTGTGTATTTGCTTAGTTCCTTCACGACCTATGAGGAGAAAGTTTCATATTAAGATCCTTACAGGAGATTATTTGCAGATACAAGCTATACTGGTGGAAGTAACAACTGGGTGCTAAAGCCTCAACAAAGTATTCTAAAAGTAGATTTAAAATCAACGGGAAACCAGAAATTCCTCAGCTGATAATATTTTTACCCAGAACATTTCATCTGGATTATGTTAGCCCAATTCCACTCAACAGAGCAAATTTGATAACTTATATGAAATGATTTTTCATTTGATTTAACCAAAAGATTAACAGCATGTTAATCCAGATAAGCCACCAGAGAGAAATTCAAAGAACTGCTCTAAAAAAAAAAAAAAAAAAAAACCAAAGCAATTGGAGATGACTAGTTCCAACTAATCAGAATGCAGATAAGCTGAAAGTTGCTGTGGAGAAAGAAAAAAAAACCAAATCAGCATTCACCCAAGTCTCGCTCACTCAAGTTTTTCAGCAGCCATTAGGAAGACATTCAATAGCCCACAGTTCTCACCCTACAGCCCTCCACAAGAGCCAGAATGTGACAGGCCTGGAAGCTGCTGAACACTCGAGCAACAAGCAAACCGTGCCCTGCTTCACCCTCGCGCAGAGCTCAGCGCTGCCAGGGCTGCCCGGGCTCAGACACTGCAGCCCCTGCCAACAGCCTCGCGCTGCACCGAGCGGGAGGAGAACAGCAAAACAACTGCAAACAGCAGCCAAATGAAAGCAATAGGAAAACAAGTGAGGAGCAAATAAAAGCAAGGGGAAAACAAGCGAGAGCTACAGAGAATAGAGGAAGTCCTTTTATACTATACAAAAAGCAAGAAGAAAGTCTGCCGATACCACAGCTACAGGGGCTGGCAAGGACTGATTCAAGATTTTTTCCTCTAACTAAAATGACTCAAATGCCAATGAAGACAAATCTTGGCTCTATGTCACACAGTGATTAGAATAAGAGCAAAAAAGTATGTTTAGCAATATCAGAAATGGTTTTAGAGCTGTGGCGGAACGAGTGGAAGGCGGGGCGAGTGAGAGTGTATCCGTCACAAGAGCATTATGAAAAAAAGGCTTTGGAAAAAAACTTGTTATATGTTCTGAAAAATAAGAAGATAGGAAAAAACTGTGACAATGGTAAAGCAGCATGTACTGCTTGAATCTAACAAGCTATCACCTTCCTTCCTGGCAAGCCAAGTTAGACGAGCACTAAATAACACACTGGCATTTAAAGGTCTAGTAAGCAATCATCTATAACCACATCCATTCAATCAATGTCTTTAATACACACAACAGCAACTTCTTCTCGAGGCACCGGCAGTCAGGAGGAGACTAAGCCAAGGCACTAACACGCTATGTCCTAATCAACACAAAGCCTTGCTTTATGGAGTTTTTGACTTCATTTCACTTCACATGAAGAAGAGGCCCTCCAAAGCCTGGAAGCCACACCACCATCCCTACAGCAAGGACACGGCTGCGCTTCCAGGAGAACCCGGCCGCTCCTCCTGCCATCCCACATCCCACCCACGGCCGGCGCCCAGCCTGCTGGCACCTGGCAGTAGGCGTGATTCCCGAGGGCTTTGTGGGCTTCATCGATCACCAGACACCTGACGTCCCCGGCAGGACAGGTCCCGCGGGAGAGATCGTTCACCATGATCTGCGGCGTGAGGAAGAAGACTCTCTTGGCGGCCCAGAGCTCCCTCCGGCTGACGACCTGGGTTCCCCCTGCAGACACAACAGGCCACGTTAGCAATGGGCTCAACCAGGGGCAAAGCAGGCGAAGAAAAGGAGCTAGGAAGGAGCTGACTAGGGTTTGCAAATGAGACTTTTTTAATAGCACATTGATGCATTCTCATTTTTTGGAGGGGAAAAAAAGTGATTGCACAGAAGAGAAAGCAACAGAACAGTAACTGCAGGGCTGGCCAGATGAGGATGTGTGCCGTGCAGGGCGCCAGGCACAGCTCCCCTCCCGCTAGGGCTTGCGCTCGGGAACAGGCTGCGGGGCAGCTGTGGGCACCAGCGCCGCGGGGAGCAGCGCGGCAGCCCCGGCGCCCGCGAGGGCCCACGGGGCAGACCGGCGCGGGGAGCGCGCGGCGGGAGGGCTGCCCGCTCACCGTACCCGTCATCTCGGCCATGTGGCGCGGCGGGATGCCCATGAGGCGGGCGCAGGCCTCCATCTGCTGCGCCACGAGCGGCTTGGTGGGCGCCAGGAAGAGCACCTTGCCCGAGGGGAACCAGCGGTAGAAGTTGTACATGACCACGGCGGCCACGAAGGTCTTGCCCAGCCCGGTGGGCAGGCACACGAGCGTGTTGGCCAGCAGCGCCGCGCCCGCCATGCGCAGCTGGTAGCCGCGCACCGGGTAGTTGGTCGGGTAGATCCAGAGCGCGCCGGCGGCCGCGCAGAAACCGCCCGCGCCCAGCGCCGCGGCGGGGCCGGGGGCCTCGGGGGCCTCCGCCGCCTCGGCCGCCGCCAGCAGCTCCT
>JAUBOD010000086.1:701879-718041 GCA_032353885.1 Nothura maculosa | reverse complement strand
GGCCGCGCTGACGCCGCCGCCCGCAGCGCTTCAAGGGCGCCGAGGGCGCCGAGCGCCAGCCCGAGCACCCGAAGCCGCGCGCCGAGGAGGCCAAGGAGAAGGCGGCCAAGGCCGAGGCGGCCGCCGAGGAGGTAGGAGGCGGCGCCCCCGCAGCCCCCGCGCGGCCCGGCACACGCGGCCACCCCGGCGTCCCGCTCCATCGCAGGGCCCGCCCAGGTACACCAAGGCCGTGCTCAAGAAGGGCGACAAGACCAACTTCCCCAAGAAGGGCGACACCGTGCACTGCTGGTACACGGGCAAGCTGCAGGACGGCACCGTCTTCGACAGCAACGTGCAGAGCGGTGAGGGCTGCGCGCCGGGGGGGGGCGGCCTGCTCGGGGGCACTGAATTTTCCCCCCGAGCTGATACTTTGAGTGGAGGAATGAATAACAGGCACCATTAGGCCGTCCATTAGTGCTATAAATGCTATGAAAGCAGAGCCTTATGAAAAGCGTGATCTTGGTGGTAATTTTAGCTGGAAGTGCAGTGTGCTGGTAGACATTAAAATGAATGAACATCAAACTCTCTTTCAGGTTCAAAGAAGAAGAAAGCAGCCAAGCCTTTAAGCTTCAAAGTTGGCATAGGAAAAGTTATCAGAGGGGTAAGGAAGGCCTTGGCGACTCCCCCAGGACACAGGGGGTTCCTCAGTCTGCAGTTTATCAGTGGGATGCCCATTTGGAGCTGCTGTCCGTGTTTGTTGGGGGTAAGAAGGCAGCTGGAAGGCTTTGGCATCGGCAGGATGAGGTATTTTCACAGCCACGTTCAGCAGTGTCATTGCTCTCTGTACAGTCAAGACTGACTTGGGAATTGGGCCCATGAGGCAGGGGTGAATATTCCCACATGTACAGGGTGTGTGAGCAGCTCCCTCCCAGGGTATTCTCGGGGGCGGGCGTCCCAGCAGAGGAGAATTAAGCATCGTTTCCCACCCTGTTCCTGCCTGTGCAAGCCTGTAAATGCACTTGTCAGGACTCTTGAGATTCTTGCCTTGTCTTTCAGTGGGATGAAGCTCTCTTGACAATGAGTAAAGGAGAGAAAGCTCAGCTGGAAATAGAACCTGAATGGGCTTACGGCAAGAAAGGGCAGCCCGACGCCAAGTATCCTTTCCCCATGCCTTGCTCCCTGCTGTTTTAAGCAGCCCGGAGACACGGGGCCCGTCGAGCTGCAGCGCAGGGAGCCCCGTGACGGGCGCCGCTCCTTGCAGCCCGTGGCACCTTTGGACACTGCGGACGTTGGAGGTGGCCCAGGATGGGTGCTCCCCCGGGATGGGCGCTCGGCCCCGCGCTGCCCCCGGGTGCTGCAGAGCAGGGATCGCTCCCCAGGGCCACCGGCTGCTGCCTCCCGGCAGCTCCTGCTGCTTGTTGCCGCAGCACCAAGGGGGGGCCCAGCAGGGCACCGGGACAGACCCTCCTGCTGCTGTGGTGCAGAGACGGGAGAAGTGGCCAGGAGCGCCGGGCTGCTCGAGGGCTCTGGGCACCACTGCAACAGCACTGGATCGCCCCGTCCCTGCCCAACACCCTGCTGTCCTCTGAATTCAGCAGGAGGGAAGGGGAATTTCTCTCCTGCTATTATAGGCCCTGCTGATAAAGGGACACAACTCAAGTAGTTAATTTAAAACTCAGCTGTTCCTTCTAAGACAAGTAGAATAGTGAGAACAGTTCCTTACAGCTGGTACTGAACGTCTCCTCCGGCCGCTCGTGTCAGACAGCAGCTGTTGTTACAGACTAAATAGGGGATGTTGAAGGGGGCAGTGAAATGTAAAGTGACACTTGAGAAACAGAGCAGGTGCCCAGGCCTTTAGCCTTGATTTATAAACCAACCTACTCCTGTCTGTTAAAAGCTTCCTTCACTCACGCAAACAGGATACCACCAAATGCCAAACTTTTCTTTGAAGTGGAATTGGTGGATATTGAGTGACATGAAGATTTTCTCTGCTGCTGGGAATCCATTATGAGCAAGAAAGTAAAACTGGTGGATACCAAGTGAAATGAAGACTTTTCTTTGCTGCTGGGAATCCGTTATGAGCAAGAAAGCTTCCAAGTGCAGTTTTGCTCTTGCAACTTCAGGATATAGTTACAACTGTGGCCTTGTATCCAAATCAAGTGTTTTTTTCCTCAACTGCTGTACAGTAAGATACCATAAAGAAACATAGTTTATACGTGCAAAGGCTTTGACTGGTTTTTGTCTAGCAGTTCACTGGGGGGAACAAAGTGCCTAAGTTTGCAGGGACCTTTTCAAGTGAAAACAGACCCATCTTGAAGTTCTAGGAGTGATGTTTAGTTGGACCTGCTGGACCTGGGTGTGTAATTAAAAAAAAAAAACAAAAAACAGAGCGCGTGTGTGTGTGTGTGTGTGTGTGTGTGTGTGTGTGTGTGTGTGTGTGTGTGTGTGTATGTGTGTGTGTGTGTCTCGTTGCTTCTGTATTTAGCTCAGGTCTTTGGTCATCCACTTGTCTTTCAGCTCGTGTAGCTCCTGCATTGTACCACACTGGTACCCTAACAACTTGAGCTGGATCTGCAGTATCAGCAGGGGCAGGAGGCAGCGGGCAGGCGAGAGGAGGACCCTGCTGCGCACAGCACAGCTCCAAGGAGAGGCCGCCCTCAGCGCTGCTGCTGCTGCCCTCTCCCTTGAAGGTCTTTTACAGGGCCCCGTGTCCGGCCCGAGCTGCGTGTGAACCCAGCACCACCAGAGCAGACACAGCTGCTGAGCTGGGACTCCAGCTGATCCTTAGCTTGAATGAGAAAATCCAAGAAGGCGCAAAGAACTACCGAATTCCTTGCTTTTATTACGAAAATGAGAATGATCACTTTGATCAAAATGAAAAAGTTTGCTCACACTGTGTACATGAAAAACTCTAGTTACAAAATCCTTCCCAAACACAGTTTGTGCTTTTTTAAAAAAGAATGCAACATTATTTTGCACTGCATTTTAATTTCTGACCCCCACATAAAATAGAAAATACATAGCACAGCTCACAAAGGCTGCCCTCTTTATCCGAACAATTCCAATCATGACAATATAAACAGTGGTCTGGGCTTTGCTCACTGGGGCATGGGAAAAGAAAGAAAAACCAAAGCGTCTCATGATAGAAGCAGGTTGTGAGGTGGTGGTTGTCGGAGGGCAGGGCAGGAGGGCCTGGCGCCCCACCAAGGCCTGCAAAACGCTACCAAGTTGCTGATTTTTGTGGCTTTTTAAAGTTTACAGAATCATCATGAAACAGAAAAAAAAAAAAAAGTCTTCAAATAATATCTCCATAAGTTAGTGCAGAGAAATAAAGAAATGCATTTATGGTAAACTAGCAGTGTACAGAGATACCGTTTATCAGTTACCAACACATGAATCTTGCTGCACACACACCCTGTGAACATCAGCTCATTTCACATGCAAAGACCAAATCAGTATGACAACAGTTCTTTCACATCCCTAATTTAGAAAAATATATTTTTTCCTCCCTCTCTGTTGAAACGGCGCAGTGACGTCCGCTGGCGGCTCCGATCAAGGAGGAGGATAATACTGCCCGTAATTCCACGCGTTCTGGTAGTTGTACTAGAAGAGAAGAGAAACAAGAGCGGGTCAAACAGAGAGCAGCAGCAGCAGCTCTGAAGTGCCAAGATGCTCTGAAAATCGGTAGTTTTGTTCCTGCAGCAGGATTGCCACCCAATTCGCTTACAAGTCAATGGGGAGATGTTTTACATTGGGGCTGGTGTTGCCTATCCTGCTCAGTGCTTCAGAAACGCGACTGGGAGGAGCCTTCCAATTGGGGGCCTGTGGGGGTTCAGTGCCATCCCTCCAACTCCTCTGGTTCCTGCCCTGCAGCTGCTCCTCCCGGAACCTCCCAGAGGAGGCAGGATGGAGGGCGCTGCGCCCGGGGTGCTCGAGGTGCCAGCTCCCTGTGCAGCGCCGCAGCGAGGGCAGCAGAGGGGAGCGCCCTGCAGCGCCCCGCAGCGCCCCACACTGCTGCCCTCCCCTCCCATGGCGGCTGCCACCAGCAGCAGCCCCAGCGCTCACAGAGGCCAAGGTGGGAACTAGCACCAGGGCCTGCGGTGACAGGAGCAAGTGTCCCCCTTCCTCGGAGCCTCCGCGCTGTCTGCCACTAAAGCAGCCCCTGTCACGGGTGGAGGCATCCAGTGCTGGCGTCAGCCGCTCAGCCACAGCACTGGCATCTTTAGCAACAGTGACTTTATTGCTCCTGGCCCTGGCGTTTGGGAAGTTTCTGCCATTTTTGTGGCCTAACACTGAGTGGAGCTCCCCAGGCCGGGCACCCCTCATTGCCTTCGGAATGAACATTCCTGTGGGACAGAGGCCTCAGGGCCACAGAGCCGACAACCTCTGTCACTCAGCGTTCACCTGCCAAGACCAGGTCCCCAGCTCCTTCCAGGCTGAACTGCAGCCCCCCAGTTAGCACTGCAGCCCCAAGCAGCACGGAGGGAGCTCTGAGCACACAGTACCTGTGCCGAGCTGAGGGGCAGCAGGAGAGCCCACCCTGGACAGCATCAACTGCCTGCAGAAGGACACATGCTGAGGCTCACACCTTATGACCTGCCCCCTGTTCAGGCCGGGATACCAAAAAAGACTGTCCTGGAGCAGAACGTGTTAACGCAAGGGGGAGGAAACCGCCTGTAGCACTAAAGAAAACCCTTGGATTACAGATTCAGCCTTTATGCCCCTCTAGAGGGCAAAATGGAACTGCCTGCAAGAAGAGCAGGGGTGCTCCCGGTGTCCCTGCTGGAGCAGGTTGGTCTAGGTGATCTCTAGGGGTCCTACAACCTCAACCATCGTGTTAGTCCGTGAGAAGCTGTTTCATGGGCTGACCTCGCATGCAGGATGTACCAGAGCAGCATAATCTGTGCTGATGTGACAGGAACTAAGACTGCCAAGAAATAACTAAGAAAACGCTTAGTAAACTGGCCTCCCAAGGTGACTCTTCTGGCTAAGAAGTTTCAGCACAAAACAGCTCTACTGTCCTTAGCAATATTGGCCTTAATTGCTGCTATGCTGCCTTTTGCATCAAGGGCAGGGCCAACCACAACAATCTCTCTATCATTCTCCCCACTAGGAGATGTTATAAATTTACATAAAAGGACAAGGAAAAAGCAACAAAACCAGGAGCTAAGTTTCCCTGCAGCTTTGCTTGCCAGCCAACACTCGGCCCAAGACAGCAGGCGGCCGCTGAGCACACAATTCAGACACTGCCCAGCACGCAGGTGCGGGAGGCAGCGAGCAGCGCGACCCACCTGGTACCAGGCGTTGTAGTTGTACGCTGCCTGGTTCACCTGCATGTCGCCATCCATCATCTGCGCTGCCAAGGCCGGGTCATCCGGGTGCATCTTCTTCTCATCTGGCTCCTCCGCTCTGCAAAATTAATACAATGCTTGGAAATAAACAAAGTTTCACTTACTGCTGATACACTGACAAAGGTAAGCAGTATTTTCAAAATTGCTGACCTTTCCAAACAGAAAAATAGATTTGGAGAAAGACTGTGCTTGGTGCTTCAGAACAATGGTCTCATTTATACATTGTTATAGTGCTTAAACCTAGATCATCAACACAAGCCTGTTTCAGACAGTTATTTTTAGCAACATTATCTAGTGATTCTAAGATACATAAGTTAAAATGTTATTTTATCTAATAAGTTTGCTTATTTTTGGTTATTTGCTTATTTAAGCCATTCTATTTAAGCCCACTCCTACCTGGGGTAGACTCCTAAATTATGAAACAACAAAAGAAACAACCGTGCTGCTGTTCTTGCAGCCCACTGGGTTCCTGCCGTGGCAGCACGTGCCCCAGTGCTGTGGCAAGGGCACAGCAGCATCAGGGGCAGGTTTATTGCCCACCTCCTGCCGTGGGCTTCCAAACCTGGTTTAAAAATGGTTCAGTCTTACCTGCTGCGTTTGGGGTAATTTAAAACCATGTGTTCTTTGTATGAATTAAAACTACATTTGAAAGTCCTCATTTCTATTTCATCTCTGTCCCCCTGCCTGTTCTGCTAATCTATGCTAAATCATGAACGATTTGTAAAGGAACGATTCTGGCTCTTTGTTTTAAACACCCTCAACAAGCTGGCATGCATTAAACCCCACAAAAGCTTGAGACTTAAAAATGCACTTATTCCTAGGCCTGAAATAAGCACACACCTTACAGAACTGTAACTGATATGAGGTCCAAGAGCTACTCCTTTTGTATGTTTGATAATAGCACTTAACTCGCTTAAACACTTTACATCAGACACAGAACAAGTTCAGGATCACTGTAATCGAGAGGTGTTTAATGACTGTGGTTTTCACGTGTAGCAAATATAGACTACAGGCATTCTAAGAACTGATGAACTTCGAGCACTTTAAGAAAAGTGTCCCCTAACTACTGTACCCAACCGTCTCCCTTTCACAGGTCCTAGCAAACAGCCTCCCATGACCATTTGGTGATGTATTTTTGAAGCATTTCCCTAACTCTTTGCATCAGATCTAGTCCAGTATAACACATGTTCCCACTGACAATATAACCTAACCCACTGTGTTAGTTTAAATTTTCATGCGGAAAAAATAATCCTACCCGTTCTCTGCTGCTTTCCTTTTCAAAGAATCCTGCTCCTGTAGAAGTGCCTGATGTTCATCATAAGCATCCAAAAGCCTAAAGGAAACAAGATAAATTACACCTTGGATCACAATTGCCATGTAAACATTTTGAAAACCTGAGCAACCACATAAAAATGTCTTTCAATTTGTAAAAATATTTTAAATAAAACTCAATTATAACCAAAATTCAAATATCCAAGCCAGACTGATAAATGTATGAAAGCCAAAACCCACTATTATTTGGAAGGAAATTCAGCACTGCATAAAGATAAATTTTATCAGAACTGACAGCTCAGAAATCCCCACCTTGCTGAACTTCTGGCCTTGCTAATGCGGCTGTTTCCTAACGTTCCTTTATGAAGAACTTTCACAGGAATTGCGACACCGCAGCTACTCCCAGCAAGGGCTGCAGGAGGCCGTGCAGCTGCTGATGCTGCCCACAGCAGCACTCGTGCTCAGAACATACATTCAAATACCAGAAAACAGTATTTTACAAAATTTAAACAATTCTGAAGCCTACAGGCTTTTCCCAAACGTCACAATAAATTCAATACAATATGAAAGAGTCATATTATTACTTACATTAATAGCACTTTCATTTTTGAACTAGAGTATCTGTATTTTTGTTGTCACATCTTGCAATTTACAGAGCATCAAATGAAAACTCAATTCTTATTCCAATAAGCACAATATTCACTCTTTCTAAATGAATAGTTAGTTCTATCATCTACACTTTTTGGGAACTTAAAACCTCATTTCATTTGGTCTGCTCATGATCCCCAACTGACATGCGTGACCAGCAGGCAAGCCAGTATTTTAAGGATAAGGAGAAATTACAGGCAGACATTCCTAGAAATACAAGACTAATTCACAGTCATTTTTTTTCAAGAAAATCGGCTGTAAATTTTAAGCAGAAGACAAGTGCTTATTTTACAACAGGGAACTAAAAGAGGAAAAACAGCATATCTGGTATTTGATTAATAAGTTGCACATCTAGGATGTGATCTTCATGCACAGAAGTTCCTTTTTATTTCTCCCCTTTTATTTAGAAAGATTTGCAAAGTCAACGTGAGTTTGGGAACTCAAGCAGCAGCTCTAAGGTTATTTAAGAATAAATTTTTATCTGTATCACAAAACATTTCCTCTCTGCAAAGCACCCTCTTTTATAAAACTTAGCAAGTGAAAATTATAAGAAAAGGTTAAGGGTAAACAATTTTGATCTATAGAGTTAAGTACTTCAGAGAAAAAGGGATTCATTTTCTGAAAATAATTTTTTTAAAAAAAAATGGAATGTGGTTCTGGCATCAGTCTGTCAACTCAGAATTTACAGAACAATATGTCCAGCCTCCCCTCAATTAATTTTGTAAGCACATCTGTTGTTGAAACCAATATGACCATCGGGGATATCAAAACTTACTGGTTTACATCAGATCCAAAGTCTTCGAGAAATTCTACTTTTCGCTGCGAAAACGTAATCCTCATTTTTATTGACAAGGCGCCATGGACAGCTTTATCAAAACAGCTCAAGATGTTCTCTTCATTTTGCTTGAGATCTCCATTGTACTCCATTTCAAGCAAGTTGAGATAAAGTTTCGTATTTTCCTGAGGGGGAAGGAAAAAAAAGACTGCTTACACATCTGACGTTATCTGTTTAAGGCTAAATAAAACTATGCACCAGAAATGCATCAAAAATATATACTACAGAAGAGAAAAGAAAGATCTCGTACTGGCCATTTCTGACCCTATTTGTTTCATAAAGAAATGCAAAGCAATCTTACGTTATAAAAAGGTTAAGTAGTAAAGACTGCAGAGACAAATATTTCTTCTGGTTATACAAAATGATCAAAGAATATTGCTTATCCTATTCATTTTGTCTGTCTTGAAATGTAAGCACCTGTATGTCGTTTGAGTTTGCAAAGTGAACAAGTAAGAGCAAGCAGCACCCTGAGCCTCTGATGGAAAAGCTTTAGGAGCTGTGAGCTCGCAGGTTTGCGAGCTGCAGACACGGCAACATCAGTTTAGAGGGACTAGAGTCTCCACGCAGTAATGGAACATTACGTGCAGGTAGGACATCTGTCATCATTGTTGCCATATTTCAAAACACGATTCAGATAAATGAGAAATCCTAGTCTGCTTTTAAACAGCAATAAGGAAGCACGTACAGGGTCATGTTCTATGGCTTCTGACAGCACTTCTCTCGCTTTGGGGAGGTTTTTCTGTACTTTGAAGAAATGTCGAGCTAATTTGATGGCATAAAACGACGCTTCGCTGATTGATCTGGCACTCCTAATAGCATCTTGGAGCAGATGTTCAGCTTCTTCCATGTTTCCATGTCTGCGCTCCAAGCTTACTCTTCGCAAGCGAACCATTGCTAGTCCTAGGATAGACTCTTCAAATGCTCTCAAGATTCTTCTGGCCTCGTTGATGTTGCCTAAAATACCAGTGAAGATGCTGTAAAATATGACATATCCGACAGTGAATTTAAAGCAGAATCCCTCCCAGGAGGGAACATCTTTGCTTACCCTGCTGTTCCTCAAAGGCAGCCCACAGCATGTGAACCAATGGTTTCTTAGGAAGATGTATCGTGCAAGCCCTGCTGTAGACATGCCTCACTCCTTCAATACTATGATTCTCCATGTATTTGGCATACTATAGTTGAAAACAGAGCAGAGATTATATAATTTTACAGCTTATCTTTAGTCTTTAATACACGACTGAATGATAAAATTCTTTTTTTTAAACCCATTCAGCACCTTTATTGAACCACTAGACTAGTTTCTGTAAGGAAGGACGTAGAGAGGCAACGAAGTTGGCATATGCAGCAGTCAAATCTGGTTGCAAGCAGACCATCTCCTAATGCAACAGATATAGTTATATATGAACAACATTCAACAAGAGTACAAAAGGTTAGTCACTAGATCAATGTATGCAATCACTACGAGGCCATTGGTAAACTACCTCCCTTACCTTAATCCAGAAGTCCTCATAGAGGGCACATGAAATAACACATCTTTCAAAGAGGACCACAACTCGTTCGTGAGTTCCATTTTCTATCTCAAACTCTAAGTATTCTTTCCAGTTTTTCAGCTGAGCTTTCTCCAGAGGTTTTACGTGGAAGTAAGGCCTCTTTATCTGCAAGAGTCACAGTATGGCAACACATGACTAGTAAGCGTAAAACCAAAATGGGCTAAATAAGTAAAATTAACCACACTCCACGCAAGGAACACCGTTTTTCAGACTGTACTTGAGAAAAACACTTCACTAGCTATTCAAACAGGCCAAACTGGGTCATCCAACTATTGCTCTAGAAATGTTACTTCCACATACATCTTAAGCTAGCTTCTGTAAAAAAAACTTCTGAGTAAAAGGATTTACAAAGCTTAAGAAATCAAGCAAACAGTTTTTCCCTTGCAAATCTGTAGTTGCAACATGACAACAAAGAAATTGTAAACAACAGTCAATATTGTCCACATACATATATACAGGCAACTAAAGTACTTACTGTTGTACTAACACACATCCTCCAAATTAAGTTTAAAAGTGTGTTGAGAATGATGGGAAGGAAAGACAGAGCATTTAATTGAACTTCATCATAAGTGTTTACATTAAGTTGATTATTCAATAGTTGGCAAGTTTGCATTTTCAATGCTGATGACAAAAGGAGTTGGAAGGGGCAGATAAGAAAATAAAATTGTAAAATCTGCTCTGAACTAAATGCAGTAAAGCATTCCTCTGCATCTCTTTTGCTTTTTTTCCCCCTCTCATCTTCAATTTTTCTGACTTTTGTTGTTGTTGTACTGCTATCTCATGTGAGAAACATCAGTATAATCATCAAAATAACATATAATAATAATTATGGAGGAAGAGGCAGTGATTCATGCCTGCTTGAAATATAAAACCCATCATCCCCTTTGTGTTCCTCAGTGAATTCTGTTTTGGAATGCATTATTTCCCTCTCCATTTTGGAAAATTTCACAGGTATCCTGTTGCTGTTAAAGTAGAAGCAAAGCAGGTCTAAGTGGCCACCACTATTTACGTCAGGCATCTGTCATGTATCTACTTACATTTAGTCCTCTAAATGTCCTCTATGTGTTGGTTTAGTGCTCTAGGTGGAGCAGGCACCATTTCTGGTGACTAGCAATAGCAGGTACCCTGTTTCTGATACATTTTCTGCTACATGTCCATAGTTTATCATTACTCAACTAAAGATACTTCAGTGTAAAAGTTGCTTTAACAGCTTTACTCACTTAATCATTTTGCACTACACCTCAGCATAGCTGAGCCCTCATCATCCATACTTTGCATGCTTTACTTCCTTCTAGGCTAGATGTTCAGTGCTAAGTGTCCCTGCAATGTGAAGAACTGGTAACAGCTCTTTAGGCTGTTACATATCAAGAAAAAGGTACTTTTAGTAGTTAAACTACACACTAGTCTATGGTACTAATGCTGGGCACATACTAAGTTTTCAGTTCCCTTGGCTTATAAGGCACCAGGCCTACGCTAACAAAGTGCAATAAGAAACACAATGAAGTTCTGACCTCCTGTACTGCATTTAGGCTTCAGTTGAGGAAACAAAAAAATCAAGTTGCTGTTTCAACAGTAACTGAGTTTAATTTTACACAGAAAAATCTTGTCTTGATGAAATAAGAAGTCAATTTCTACGTTATATGTAGGAGTGTGCCGCTTATGTAAAACTGGAAAAATGCAAATTGCTGGCTGCTTTTGGATGCAACAGTCTAATACAATACACACATGCGTATGAATCTCTTTGCATTCCTCGTTCAGGGTGGCTTACCTTTTGGATCAGCATTGCCTTCTTCTCATTACCGACCCGGTAACGCTGCAGCTACATGAAGCCATGTGGTCGTGCATCATCTTTTAAGCACACGTATTTAAAAGTTGCTTAATAAATGTACTGTTGCATCACTTTGCCTCTAACTACTGCTTCAACATCCTCAGATGCGAGAACTCACCTCACAGGTTACCTTTCCACAAGGAAAAGGGCAGAAGCGTGGAACTAGATCCTTGTCGAAAGCCCCTTGAGATGGGAAAGCTTTAACTGTTACTCAGAATTCTTAGTTCAAGACAGTGCTGTTCAAGACTCCAATGCAGGCTGCCTTGCATTCAAATACAAACTTACCCCTTCTTCAAATGTCCACCTTTTACTGACTTCGTGTTCGTTGTGATTGAACATCTCTTGATGAATCTCAATGATTCTGTGCCTCATGTTTTCAATTTCGGTGACAAGCTAAAACATAATTTTTAAAGAAAACATAATAAATTATCAGCTTTGTAACTGTGCTGTGTGATGAAAATTACATGCCTACATTTAAAAAATCAAAGAGAGTACAGATGTTGGATGCCATCCAGAACACTCAAGAGTGAGACATAGTGCCCTGATGGTGCCTTTATTCTTAGTGCAATAGCAATGGACAGGTTTCCAAGTGAAAATATCTGAAAGCTGATTAGATTCCGGGTGAAAGTGGATTCAAGTCCAGCTTCATTTCAGTATGTGTATATTTTCATTTATGAGTCTACACACACCACTACCAATGACAAGACTTTTTTAGACCACAGCTGTTATTCTACTAGTCTAGAACAGAATGGTTAATATATATTCGAAAAGTTTTCATATTTGAATTCCATTTCTTTGCTACCTATGAGATGTTGGAAAGGGATGTTCTCTACACACAAGCAGTGACTGCATGAGCAAAAGAACAATCATTAACATGCAACATGCAACTACAGAAACATCTCATCTACAAACACACTGCACTTTCTGCAACTGAAGTCTTCTCTGAGCAGCAGAAAAAAGTAGCAAGTGCTGAGGAATATCCACTACTTATGCACCTTAGCAGGGTCAGTTATCTCTTCAGTCCCCGAGGGCAGATCATCGTTTCCTCCGGCATGGCCACTTGCAGACGCCAGTTCTTTGCGAAGCTGAACAAACTGCTCAGAAGACAGAAGGTCTCGGGGTAAGTTGTTCTGTACATGTTCTTTAAACCTAAGAATTGTTAGAAACAAATAAATAATAGTTTGTACTGTAGTAAATAGTCTGGGTAATCAGAACACTGTAACAAATCCTAGTGGAGTTTTATATTAGTAGAGCAATATTAAAGATGTGACTTTGACAATGTAAGCACAAAATGCAATTCTGCTCTTTGTCAGATCCTCAGAACCTTCACATTTCAAAAAGAAATTCAAAAATTATGAACTTCCATGCTGCAGACAGAACATTTGAGCAGACACTTCAAGCTACTATTCTGAGGGTTCACTTCTACAATCCAGATAAAGAAGTGTGCTTAAGATGTTAATAAAATTAAATCTTTTTCCTCTTTACCTCTGGAAGTGATGACTGTAGAGCTGCGTTGGAATTCCAAGGATACGATCATATATGGACGTCACTTCTCTTAGGTTTCCCTGTTCGCTTTCCCAGTTTATATACATTTCCCAGAGTCTGTCAGAACGGAAATCTGTCCCAGCTGCTAGGACTGCATGTTCGTAGGTTCTGGAAGGGGAAGTGATTTCACAGTCACTTCTTCAGTGAGGCAGCAGGCTTAAATTCATTATTTAAATTCCTCAAATGATTTTCTAAAGACTGAGAGCAAAACTTCTAAAATTCAACTTTGCTCTGTTCCCTCCTGCCTCGCACTATAAGAACAAAGTGAGCAAAGATAACACAAAGCACCGCATGCAGGAATGCAAGACGCTACCAAAAGGCGGAACCCTTAAGGCTGAAAAATGACTGTAAGAAGCTTTTCAAACTGGTTTAGTTGCTACCAGTGAAAAAATACACATCAATGATGCAGCTACAAGCTGCTTTGATTTAGTTCAAGAGTTTTGGGTTAAACTTCAGTCCAACCCCTTACTCAAAGGACCACCAGCAGCAACAGGTTAGGTCAGACATGCTCTGTTCGTACCTTAAAAACCTCCAAGAAAGGGAATTCCCAAACTCCTCCAAGTAACCCATTCCAGTGCTTACTGTCCCAGAGCTTAACTCAGCATGTCCTGATGCTTAGTCTCAACCTTCCAATCCACAATTTGTGATCCTTATATGCATTATGTCATCTACCTCTATTGAGCTTGTAAAAGCTCTTAAAATACCGCAGGCTGCTATTAGACCGCCCTTCAGCTTATAGCTATTCATCTGACTGAACTTCTATATAATTTTATGTGTTTCCTGCATCACGCAGTTCGCTTTCAACCTACCCTCTTAGAGCAGAGACAGTTTCAGGATCATCACAGTCCAAGGTCTCTTTTAAGAAGTTTATATAGTGTATCCAAAGATCAACACTCAGAGGAATTGCCTGAAGCCCTCTGCGATAAACCTATGAAGAGAACACAAACTGTACTTCAAGTACTTAAGGGTGTCCTAATAGAGAGGCAACACTGTGTTATCCGGTGAACCTTAGAAATACTAATTACTGGAATTTTGTTTAAATAATCTACCATTACCATTTGGGTGGAGGTTGGATAGAACATGGCAATGTTCTGATCTCCACGTGCAGAGTCTTGATCTTCAAAGCGCAGCGGTCCCTGCATTCTGACCAGGTTGTGTGGGCAGGCTTTGGGGTACAGACCATAGGGCACAGACCCATTAGAGCATCATTGACAGCGTCTGACCAAAAATGCAATAAGATGTAGCAATTGTGACCAGCAAACCAACTACATTGCTTTGAAAATGAGTAATAAATGTAAGTGACAGAAAAGCCCTGCCCTACTTTTTAAGCTGCAGTGTAATACAGAGGCTTGCACTGCAAAACTTGACAAACTGTAGAGGTTTAACGCACCTGCCAACAAAGAGAGAAAACATTAGCTACAAATGCCACAGAAGTGACACGTGCAAACAAAATCCCTATAAATCTGACCTTATACGGCAGGGTCTGGCAGCCAAATGACTTGCAGTAGGTTAGTCATTACTTGGCTAACAGGACCAATGGCAACAGCTACATCCAGCTACCTACATACCTCATCAGACTGCTTAAAGTTGTCGTTTCGCTTTTCAAGGTCTGCATACTTTTTCCAGTATCCATAGCAATATGGATAATGAGTGAAAAACTTGTCAAACGCTTTCCTGGCAGCTGGTATATGGTTCTGTGGGAAATAAACAATAAGAACTAATGAAGTGTTTCAAGGAGCAGTTTAAAGAACAAAACTAGAGAGATATCGCTTTCTTCTCAGAGAACAATGTATAATCAGACCAAAGGTCCCTCATATCCAGTGAACTGCCCCAAAGAGCAACAAACAAGCAGAGGACTACAGGGAGAATAATAGCAGGACAAAAATACAGCAAACGTTCCTCACAAAATTTCCTAGATAGAAAATTTGCTGCTGTTCAGGTATTTCCGCAGACAGAGTAGGTATTTTATATTACTGCCTTCCACTTTTTCCCCCCATTGATTTGTCCTGTTGATCATTGAGAACCCATGTAAACTACTGACATATTCTGCAGCAAGGAGTTGCACGGCTTAGTTGCATCTCCTATGAAAAGTCAGTGATTTTTGTCTTCTTTCATGCAAATGATATTAACAAATTGCAAGTAGTGTAGACCAGGCTTACTCTTACTCAAAAGCTAAAATGATAACACAACATCAAACACGCCTAACAAATTCTGTTCAATTTCAACATGCCCAAGTACAAATAAGTAGGAATCTTGAGAAGCTAAATGAGCTGGCTGAACTCCCAGCCTCCAATTTGCAGTCATGTCATACTCAAGTCTTCTTTTAATTTAAAATCATTTAAATTAATCAAATGGTCAGCTCAGAGTTTCAGTAACAGCTGTAAATATCAGCATATGCATAATTCTAATGTAGGTCATGGAAAAATACAGAAAAAATATTCGTAACTTGTAAAAACAACTACCTTTTTAAACCCAGTGAGACTTCTACATTTGCGTTATTGCTGATTTTTTACTACCAAAAAACTTGAAGTGCAAAACATCACCACTAACAACAGGCAACTGTATTTTTTCCAGAGGGGTTATAATCTAAGCACAAGACCAACTGCAAAAGCTTGTTTTTACAAACAAGAACATTTTCTTTTTTGGTAAGAGACAAAGCTCTCCAGTATTAATGCTTTCAAACCAAATACTGCTTTGATTTTGTGTTAAATACTCTTTTTACTTTGTGAACTCTGCTGATGTGTGCTGTCCATTAAGCACTGTTAAGTGCTGCTGTCTGAAAACTGCACCTACGAACACCAGATCTAAAGTTAGAGATTTATTACTGGAATATCCACAAATGTTTCAACTGTTTACGTCTGGAAGGCTGAGGGTAAAAGGGAGTATATACTGACCTCTTGTTCTACATACTGTAGCAGATATACCCATCCTGTGAAATCCTGGGGATTGTCCTCTACTACTTTCCAGAACTTCTCAAAATCTAGAGGGAAGCAAGACTCATAATCTCCAACCTGTAAACCTTCAAAATCCTGTGCGCTCTCATCATTCAAGTCAACAGAACTATCAGGTGATTGTTCCATCTCTGTCACACTCATAATTTCTGTACAGAAGTCCATATTCTGCTCTTCTGTTGTGGTCTCAGCGCCATTATCTG
>JAUBOD010000086.1:632548-645461 GCA_032353885.1 Nothura maculosa | reverse complement strand
CCTGTGCAGGCAGCCCTGTGTGCACAGCCCTGTGCACACAGCCCTGTGCATGCAGCCCTGGGTGCACAGCCCTGTGTGCACAGCCCTGTGCATGCAGCCCTGTGTGCAGCCCTATGCACACATCCCTGTGCATGCAGCCCTGTGCATGCAGCCCTGTGCGTGCAGCCCTGTGTGCAGCCCTCTGTGCCACGCATGGCGGTGCGGGCGCCGGGAGCCGTGCGCACGGCAGGTCTCCTTGGAAACAGGCTGCGCTCCGCGCTCCCTTCCCGCCGGGAAGCGCCGCGGCTGCTCCGCAGTGGGCGACTCACCCCGTGAAACCACCTTTGAACTAGATGCCGCCCAAACTGCTGTGCTTTTTGCTCATCATTCACTCTCGTGGGTTTATCTGAGCCCTAACGAACACAGAGCAGATGTTTGTGAGTACGCGTCCCCGAACAAGCCCCGTCTGCCAAAATGCAGAAAAACAAGCACAAAAAAGGATGCAAGGTTTTAGATAAAACAGGGAGGTTTTCTGTGATGCAGGGAAGGGTGTCAGGAGGGACTGGACTGCTTTGGTGCGGCCTGGCTGCTTTGGAGGCCACTAGCTCAACAGCGAAATGCAGAAAACATTTCTGCATTTCTGGGCCTCGAGGAGCAGAGGGCCGAGATCCCCCGTGGCGGGAGGTGTTTCCTGCAGAGATACAGGAAAACCTTTGCATTTAGTCTTTTTGTTTGGAAAAATGCAGATTTGGGAGCACAGAAAGAGGATTATGAAGGCAGAAGGGGCTGAGAGATGATGGGCGGCGAGGCAGCGTGCAGGGCTCGCGCTGCAAGGGCGAGCGGCGCCAGCCCCGGCCTGCCCACGCGATCCTCGCTCCAGGCGCATCCGCAGGGATTTGCACTGCAAGAAGTGTTCATGCAATAACTCAAACGGGGAGACAAAAATGCAAGCTTAGCAAGGAACAGAAATGGCTCAGAGGCTTTGGAACGGGCAGCGCTCTGTGCATGCTGGAGCCAGAGGTGTGGGAAGAGGCTGCAGGGGCAGGTGCTCTAATCCCTCAAGTGGGACTAGATAATCTCGAGATCTTTTCAGGTTCTATATTTCTAGATTCTGCATTGCACAAGATGTCAAAAAGTGAGCAAAACTTAATAGAAAATGGTTTTCCACTCCTACCCGTCACTGCTCATTGCCCTCGGAGGAACGCGTTGACAAAAGCAGATGGTGCATTACTCTAGAAATAACCGATCAACATATGTTTACTTTATACGTGAAGACTATGTTTGAAATATTCAAGAAGTATTTCATGTATGTATAAAGAAACACGCTTTTCAAAAGACTTTGCTCCCAGAGGGCACAATTAGCGGATTCAAATCTGTAGGTGCAAATCAAAGTTTTGCATCCTACCTGATTTCACTCCTTTGAGTTAAGGCTGTGTTGGGAAATATATTTCTTCTTTTTTTTTCCTAAAAATTACTTTGTGTTAGAAAAATTCCCTGTTCTTCCTGTATATTCTTTTTCCTCCAGCTGCTCTTAACAAGTCTGTGCAGTGTACTATTCCAGTAGGACGTGGGCCCCAGATAGAGCCCATGGTCAAACGGTGGCAGGCCTGAACTCTCTAAGAAGACGTTAGCACCCCGGGGGACTCGAGGGTGATGCAGGTCAGAAGCACAAGGAAAAGGCATGGACCATGGCGCCGTTCCTCCTCTTTGCCCTTGCACTTGAATTGCGGCTGCGAATCGCTCCTGGCCCCTTTCTGAACCAGGCAGCGGGGTAGGTATTTATAGAGCGAGTGGTGGGACACAGAGCGAGCCGTGTGTGCCCCTTGGGGAGGATGTTCTCGCAGGGGCAGGGCTGAGCTCGATGCCCCTCATCGCATGGTCCGTGAGAGCGGGTGGCTCCATGGACGGGCTCTGCTCCCCGACGCAGCCTCAGCATCTGGAGCATCTCCGGGGCTCAGTGGCCGGGATTTAGCTGAGATTGTTTCCTCTCGTTCTGCTTTTCGGTGATATATGCCAGCAGGATCATGGGCTTAGGAGGATTCCCAGCCAAGGCAGATTTTTCTCTCTCCTTTTTTTTTTTTTTCCCCAGATACATATACCTAAAGGATGTGTTATTCTCCCTGGCCCAGCAGCTTGCTCCGCATGGCTGCGTGTGCCCTGCCTGGTGCCTCTTCCTTCTCCATTCCGGAGGATTTCAGACCTTATTTTATATCTCTGGACACACGTGTCAGGCAAGAGCCATTTGTTAGCCAAGGAGAAGAAAGCCTTCTTGTAATAAGGAATAAGGACTAAGGAATAAGGAATAAGGAATAAGGAACGCGGGCGCAGCCCTTGTGTGTCCCTCGGCTCATGCGCAGAGACGCAGCCGCACAAGGCAGCTCTGCGAGGGGCTGCCCCATGGCCTGGCTCTCGCAGGTGCCCCAAAGGTGCCCAGAGTGGTGGGTGGAGGCACAAAAATGACCCCAAGGCTTCCCAGGCCTCGGAACAACCTCTTTGGAGCTGTCCACTCAAGGACATTTCCTCCCACCTGTAAATGGAGACTTTGAGAATAAAGCAAGAACCAAACACCTCCAGGTGACCTGTCCTCTAGCACTGCTGCACAGCGCTTTGGAGGTTGGGGACATTCGTACCACGTTAACATCCGTCCATGGCTCTGCCCTTCACAATGTCGTCTAGGCCTTTGGAAAATACTTATAATTTGGTTAATAATATTCCCACGGAGTGTTGCACCTTAATTATGTGCTATGTGATAAATAGTAGTCCCCAGGCTTTAAACTTGCCTTAATGTCTAATAATTTCATCGCATAAACTATAACCCTTGTCATGAGAGATTGTTCTTACTCTTGATGTGTATTGCCAAGCTGCAGAGCTCTTTGCTCTGCTGTGTTGCATCCCTAAATCATTCCTGTTCCAGCTAAGAAACGTCTCCTCTCCTGTGGGATGAGCCTGTCAGTGAACCTGTGTTGACGCTGGTAGTTCTGTTGCTTTTGCAAGTTTGCTTTTCTCCTGGTCCAGACGTCGTGATGGGATGAGGAGCAACCTTGGTCCTCCTAATGCCTCATCCCCTCTGCCTGTATCCTAATTTCCCTGGTGCTAATTATTGCCCTTTGCTCTCACCTTGTGGCCGGTCTCTTTCTTAAAATCCCTGGGTGAAACCCCTTCTTAACGACAAGATTGCTCCTGACCCACTCATTGAGGTCCACAGGGTTGTTGACTTCCTTCAAGGGCAGCAATAGACCTTTAGGACATGATGTCCCTTTGGAAAAGCTGTGTTGACATCTCTGCAGTAGTGACCATGAAGCTACTCATTTTAGTCTTTTTTTGTTTTTTAATAATCTCATTTTGCTTTGCCTCTTACTCTGCACAGTCCCTAGTTCTTTGCCCCATCTTGTTGGTTTCTCTGGGCATCGCCTGCTGCAGCAGCAACGCTTTGTCCCTGGGCTCCTGGCCTAATGAGAGCAAGAGCAGGAGAAGGTCTCGCTTGTCCTTTTTCAGCACGGGGCTGGTTCGTGTGCAGTGTGGGATCTGTGGTTGTGCTAACATGGAAATTGCCCTTATTTAAAGCCCACACTAACGCGTTTAGAGGTTTCTAATTGAATCCCCTCAGGCCTTGGTTTTTGTGACTTCAGGGAGATTGGGAGGAGGCCACGAGGTGCTTTCTCAGCGAGTTCCAGGAAAAGCGGTGGGCTCATTTCTGCCCCGACTTCCCCTATATGAATGGCACAGTTTCACAAATGCGATACCGAGCTCTGACTGCGGCCTTCTGCTCCGCGCTCCTAATTGGATTCGCAAATCCAATTACGGTGGTTTATGGCAGCACAGCTCGAGCTGTGTTTCTCCTTTTCATCATTTTCCACCTTTCCTCCTGCACATGCCCGAGTCGGAGGCTGCCGGGTGACAGACGTGGGCAGCAAGGAGGCCATGCGTTAACCCCTCTGGGAGCGCTGGGCACATCCTGCCAGGAATGTCGCCTGGGGACGGAGCGAGGGAGACCTTCCCTGCTAAAGGCTGGGAGATATCCCTGGTCTTCTGAGCAATGGGTGGCTGGGAACAGCTCTCCTGTGGTACCCAACACCCATCTAATAGGTACCTAACGTGGCCAACAGGTCTATTCCTATCTTAACACTGAAGTCCTCCTTTCTCCTTGTTGTGCTGCCGCTGGCCTCGCTCACGCTGATGCTGCTGCTGTGGTCCTGGCCCACGCCGCTCCTGCACAGCTCATGATCAATATTGCAGTGTTTTAGCAAGGGGGGAAATGTTGTGGTGTTCCGGGGAATCCCTTCTCTTCTGTTTCAAATGGGTTGGCACAGAGTATGCCAAGGACTCAAGTCTTTGGAAAGTTTTCATGTTATTTAGTTACAATATAAAATGGTTAAAAAAAATGGTGAAGTATGATATATTCCAGCATGCAAACCTGATCATTCCATGTGCAAACCTAATATGGTATGATATGATAACATTCCATACGCAAACCTGCAAAGACTGTTTCCAGATGCTTTTGTAATTTATCTGCTAGATAGAAACCCCAAATTTAACCAAACCAGAGAATCCAAACAAGCCCTCAAAGGCTCTGTCCATTCCTCATGGATATTCTTTTCTCCTGTGCTTATTGAAGAGAAAACTCGAGGAGTTTTCCTGCAAACAATAGATTTAATCTTCTTGGTATAACATGAAAGCAGGAAGTTACTGTAAGTTTGAAATCCTTGACATTGAATTTATTTCATAAGTAGATGAGAAAAATAGATATTGTTGATGGGCCTCATTTCTAAATCCAAAATCTCAAAGTGTTGATATATATTTCACATATATTTATATACATATATGTATGCATATATACATCCAGCTCAAAGCTAAAATAGCAAATAATAATAATTCTAAAGAGAAGAGGACGAGAGAAGGAAATGGAAATATTCCTGGTTTTATTCTTATTCTGCAGGGAGAAAATACAAGTCAGGACCATAGTGCCAGTAAAAGCATTTTTCAGAATTCCCTAGCTGAGGAGTTGAGATTTATTACAGAGCAAACACAACCTAATTTCCACAAAATGTCACACAAAAAGATTATCCCATTCCCCACAGGACTCCTCAAATATAAAACAAGAGCCCCAAGATGAACACAGAGCTCAGTGAGTCCTGCTCAGCAGGATCCGCCAGAGGAGCCCGATTGTCCCTTGGATATTGTCCGGATAAGCGGGACTCAGACCACCTTGCAGAACTAAGTGCCATTAGTCGTCGTTCCGAATGCCCGTGACAGCGCCGGGTCCTGCCCCTCCTGCCAGGAATTGCGGACATTTGGGGCTCACGCTGGGCACGTGTCTGCGGTAACACGGAGCGTTCACCTGCCTGCCTTAAAACAAAGCCAGTGCTTCCTGCCTGGGGCAGTTTTCTTTCCAGTTATTTAGTTTCCTGGCTTTGTTAATTCACTAAAACCTCTTCTAGCAGCAACTCTATTATACCTGGATGTATATGGGCTGATTTAGAATTAATAAAACCTTGAATATGCACCATGAACAAGGAGCAGGGCTTTGTTTGCTTTGGGTGGCAATTTGTTTCAGAACTTCTTTTATCCAAATTATTTTTGTCTTACTGCAGTAAAAGATGTTATATGCAGTGAGAGCTGTAATATTTAACTGTGACAGAGCAAATTAAAAAAGGAATTTCGGCTCTACATACAGCACAAATGAGGTACACAGTCCAGCTCCATCTTAGTATGCAGCTGCAGGGCTCCTTATTTGTTTGTTTATTTATTTATTTTAAAAATTATGTGCTTAAGAGAGTAAGATTGTTGAAGAGAAGTATTGGATTATGGATTACCGTGTCCCTGCGGCCGCCGGACGCGAGAGGCGGCCGGCCCTGCCGAGCTGCTGCCGCGTGGGTTGTTCTGCAGCCGAGGCCGAGCGCGACCAACCTCCAGGCCACAAGCTGAAGGTTTTCTAGACTGGAGCGCCTTTGCCGACGGAACAGGGACGAGCTGTTGGGGCAGCTTCGGGCCTGCAATGCTGAGGCTGCCTGCCAGGCTGCGGGCTGGCGTGGGGCAGTGTGGGCCACGCTATGGGGCACAGTGGGCTGTGTTGTGCAGCCCTGTTGGCTGGGCTGTGAGTGTTGTTGGTCATGCCGTAGGGTGTTGTTGGCCATGCTGTGGGATGTTATTGGCCGTGCTGTTGAGTGTTATTGGGCATGATGTAGGCTGTTGTTGCCCATGCTGTGGGGTGTTCCTGGTTGTGCCGTTGGGTGTTATTGGTCATGACATAGGGTGTTTTTGGCCATGCTGTGGGGTGTTCCTGGTCATGCCATAGGGTGTTATTGGCCATGCTGTGGGATGTTATTGGCCGTGCTGTTGGGTGTTATTGGGCATGACGTAGGGTGGTGTTGGCCATGCTGTGGGGTGTTCCTGGTCATGCTATTGGGTGTTATTGGCCATGCTGTGGAATGTTATTGGTCATGCCGTGAGGTGTTCCTGGTTGTGCCGTTGGGTGCTATTGGCCATGCTGTGAGGTGTTGTTGGCCATGCCATAGGGGTAGCTTGGGCCATTCTATGGGGCGGCCTGGGACAGCTGTGGTGTGATGACCTCACAGGCTCTGGTGGCTTCTAGATGGCGAGCGCCATGGCACCGACCTCGGAAGCGCTCCCTGCGCCGCCCCACAGCCCGCCGCCGCCGCGGCCCCGCAGGAACAACCATGGGGCCGCCCCACATCACCCGGCAGGCCTAAGGGAGGCCCGGCCCAGCCCGGCCCGGCCCATGAGGGGACAGCCTTCCTGGGACCAGCAGCACACTGACCCCACTGGCCACTGGCCAGCAAGAGGCCAGCGCAGCGCCATCGGCCTTTGAGGGTCTGAGCAGGCATCGTTTTCCATCAAGGTCTTGTCCCGGTGTCATTGATCATCAAGGTCTTGTCCCAGCACCATTGACCATCCAGGGTCTGAGCAGGCGCCGTCGGCCATAAAGGCCCTGCCCCAGGACCATCATCCATCTAGGGGCTGCCCCAGGACCGCTGGCTATCAGGAGTGTGACAAGGCACCGTTGGTCACCAAGGTCTTGCCCCAGCACCATCAGCCGTCAAGGATCCCAGCAGGCGCCATCAACTGTCCAAAGTCTGTCCCAGCAACAACAGCCATTGAGGGCCTTGAGCGCTCACCGCAGCCACTAAGGAGCTGCCCCGGCTCCAAAGAGTGGCCTCGGTTGCATCCCAGGACTACCAGCCCTTTGGGAGGACGTGCTGCAGGGGGACGTCAACGTGGAGCCCAGGTGGACTTGGGGAACCAGATGGGCGACGCAGAGACACCACAGCTCCACAAGGCGGATGAAAACCAACAGCCGAGTGGCACTGAGAACACTGGTGAGGCAGGAGAAGGACAGGGTGCAGTGAACCCCAGCGGGGCAAAAGAAAAAAGCGGGTCACAGAGAAAATGCAGGAAGAAGAGGAGGAGTCAGGCTGAGCAGACATCCAGCTCCATCAGCGTTTTCAGGACGAAGGAGCTGGTGGACTGCATGCAGCAGACAGACGAGGTGGAGAGCGATGCAGTGAGCAGCCCACGACGCCTGTCCCAGCAGAGCCAGACCAGATCCACATCCTCGAGGAGCTCCATGGAGCTGCAGGCAGCACAGGACCAGAGCCCCGAGGAGGGCAGCACCTGGCTCAACCCGCGCACCAACGCGGAGGTGGCAAGCAGGGGCCAGCAGACGAGCCTCGTCTGGAGCGGGAAACCTCTGGCGGAAATCCTGGCCTTACCCGCTGAGAAATCGGAGAGCAGCATCGATGCAGGGAATGAACCGGGCAGCCAGGCTGAAGAGGGAGCACCAGATGTGCCTCCCGAGTGGGCATCCCCACGCGGCAGCGAGCAGCTCCCCGAACAGAGCTCGAGGCGCAGCAGCGAGCAGGGCCCAGCAGAGGCAGCTGGAGCAGAATGTGAGGAGAACGTCCCAGAAAGCGGAGCACAAGAAACCGAGGAAAATGAATATTTCCCTGGTCAAAAGGTCGATAAGGCCCAACAGACAGACAGTAACGTGAGTGTTTTTTCAAGGAAAGAGTATATAGATAAAGTTTTTCAAACGAGCTTGTCGAGCCTGAGCCAGGAGCTGCAGCGTGGCAGCAGCCACACGCTGGGGGCAGAGTCGCAGCGGAGCAGCCAGCAGCTCTCGAGACGCGAGTCGCAGCTGAGCGCCCGGGAGGCGCTTTCGCCCGAGGGCAGCTTCCATTCCTGCAGGCAGGAATCCTCGGCCAGCATCCCCGAGGAGGAGCCGTGGCAGGACAGCTGCCAGTCCCTGCGTCAGGAGTCACCGCTGAGCGGCGACACCGCCGAGCGAGGGGAGCAAGGGCAGGTGGTGAACTACAGCCCCGAGGAGGGGGCAATCTGGGTCAGCCGGAGAACGAGCAGGGAGGTGATAAACAGGAGCCAGCAGACGAGTGTTGTGTGGAGCAGGAAGGCTCTTGCGGAAATCCTGGGGTTACCCACTGGAGAATCGGAGAGCAGCATCCATACAGCGGGGGACATGGAGAGCCCGGGTGAGGAGGGAGTATCAGATGTCCCTCCGGAAACAGCAGAGCCAGAGGGGCAGCCAACGCAAGAGGAGTCCCGGCGTGGCAGCGAGGAGGGAGAGGAGACGCACCAAGGCAGTGAGGACGAGCCGGAGCAGACGTCACGGCGCAGCAGCCAGGAGGAGCCGGCAGAGGAGATGAGTGTCCCCGACCAGCAGTCGTGGCAGGGCGAGGAGCAGCTCCCCGGGCAGGTGGCCGAGCAGAGCTCCCAGGAGGTCCTCACCTGGCTCAACCCGCGCACCAACGTGGAGGTGGCAAGCAGGGGCCAGCAGACGAGTCTCGTCTGGAGCAGGAAAACCCTGGCAGAAGTCCTGAGCTCTCCTGACGGAAAATCGGAGAGCAGCATCGATGCCGGGCAGGACCTGGACAGCCAGGCTGCAGAGGGAGCGTCAGATGTACCTCCCGAAGCGGCTGCCCAAGAGGGGCAGCCAGCGCAGCCCGAGGAGGAGCAACCCCCAGAAGAGGAGACCGAGCAGCCTGGCCAGCAAGCGGAGGACTCTGCATTGCCTTGTGGTGATGACCTGCTCCTGGTGAAAGACCTGGAACTAGCTACTCTGCAGGGAGAAGAGGTTGTGGTGAAGGAGAATAAACAAGAGCATGCAGTGGTCGCAACCTTCAGTAATAAAGCTGAGCAGACGTACACTTTTGTCTCTCTGGGTGGAGACGCTTGGCCAGGCAGAAGATCAGGTAATGAAACGACGAGTCATAGCCAGCAAACAAGTGAAACCTGCTTAGAAGAAGGTCAGGCTACAGTGGACAACTATGTATTGCAGCAGTCCTACTGCGCCATGGTTAGGCGAGACAAGGCTCAGCAGACATACAGCGTTGTGTCTCTAGGTGGAGGGAACTGGGTCGACACGAGAACAGGGAAAATAATGATCAGCCATGGAGAGCAAACCAGTGACACCTTAATGCAGAAAGCTAAAGCAGCTCAGCACGTTGTGAAGCGAAAATCCCAGTGCAGCAGAGAGTCGAGCAAAGAGGGGATGAACACCATCCCCGAGACGTGCGATGACACTGAGGCAGAGCCAGCACAGGTGGCCGAACGCGAGTCTTGGCATAGTCCTAGCCTAGAGAAAACCGCCTCTAGGCTGTCAGCTGCCTCTGAAAGCCTGAAAGATATTCAGAGTGCCCTCTCATCCAGAGAAGTGGTTGATGAGATTCAGCAGACATACAGTATAGTTTCTATAGAGGAAGGGATGTGGATCAAGAGAAGAACGGGCAAATTATTGAGGAGTAGGAGCCAACAGACAAATATCTCTGTCTTCCAGAAAGTTGTCATGACTGCCCAGGAGCCCGGGGGCCGGGGATCCAGGTGCAGCAGCGAGGGAGCCGAAAAGCCCTCCCCGGAGGAGCACGAGGGCAACGAGCCCGCGAGTGACCACTCCAATGGGGACCTGCCCGGAGCAGCAGCTGGGCAGGACCCACACGGCAGCAACGTCAGTGTCAAGAGCGAAGGGAGCGAATCCTCATCCCTGAGTGCATCTGGGAGCAGGGGGACGCTGCTGAGCTTGTCCTCGTCCATAGAAGTGGTTGAGGAGGCTCAGCAGACGTTCAGCGTTATCTCCATAGAGAAAGGGATCTGGATGAACAGGAGAACAGGCGCTTTGCTGCAGAGTAAAAGCATACAGGCAATTGAGACTGATATTACTAGTGAACTTGCATGATTAGGAAAAGAATCTGAGCCATTGGGGAGCTCGGAGTGGGTCTCGTAGAAATTCCCGCACCATCTTTCTGTAGCTGTGATCAAAGAGGTGCAGATTGCAGTAGCCCATAGGAGATATGTTCCTGAGCAGCGGGGCAGCAACTACAAGGAGAAGACTGGAAAAGCCCTGGAACTAACTCCATCTGTGAGGATCAGGATTACAGCAGCTTGGAGAGCAGGACATCCTGGGGAACAACAAAAGGACCAGTGGCTGAAGGATCTGACCCCAAAGAGCCAAGCTGCCCAGCTGGTAAGGAACCAAGGCAACCAAAATATGCAGCCTGAAGAGAATCGTGTGAATAATTCCCTCCAGAAAGTGGGAGGCCTCTTCTTGTATCACCCACAGCAGGAGGACACTAGGTTTACAGATAGCGGTTGGAAATGCAAAGGAAAGGACAGCATTTGCTTTCAGCACTTGTCTCCGGGTGCTCTGTGCTCCTCATGGCCCAGTGGGCACCTGATTCCCACGCACAGGTCTGGGCTCGCATCATCTATTGCCTTCCTAAGCACATAACAGCCTTAGCTCATGCTGTTAAGCTGCTGTGGAGGTCACTATGTCAGCAGAGCTCATCCCGCCAAACAAATTTCTCCAGATATACTTTAGGAAGAGAGAAGACATTCACCTTCTGGCTTTAAATACTTGCGAAAGTGTTGGGAGGATGCTGCTGCTGCTGCCCCTGCCCACGCTCCCTGCTCACGGGCACCCTCATGTGCGCCTCCTGCTGCGGTGCCTGGCACTGCCTGGGATGCTCTGTGCCCATCTAGCCCCTTCCCGGCCTCGGACGGGCTGTGGAGACACCAGGGCTCATCCCACAGCACATCCTGCGTTGTTTTGGTGTCTGCCACGTCCTGCAAAAGGATGAGCACCAGGAGCCGCTTCCCAGCCCAACCTCCCGGAGCAGCGGGAGTGGGGAGCGGATACTGCAAGGAGAAGAGGAGCCCGCAGGGACAGGGCGCTGCAACCACTGTCTGGGACAAGGAGAGAGGATAGCGGCAAAGCACGGGTTGAGAAGAAAGGTGCCGAAAGGAATAAGAAACACACAAGGCAGAAAAACAGAAACAATAAAAAAGCTGGAAAAGCAGGTCCGTGTAGTCACTGTGGGGCTCCGTGCCCCTCTGCGTGCGGCGGCAGAGCGGTGGGGCTTCCTGCCATTGCTCTGCTTTCTCCCTGAACAGGCTTTTTCTGCAGTCCTGCTGTATTTATTATTTTCCTAAAGTACCAGCTCTCAAATTCTTAAGATGATGGGGACTTTTTACCTCCTGGGTTTCTTAAAGGTAGGCCTTTCTGTCTGAATCTTAAGCAAACGCTGTGCTTGCAGCATCCGACCTGAAAATAAACCCCCCAGGACTTAGATTCCAGAGGGAGAGCAGAAAGTCCCTGGAGTTACTGTTGTTTCCTTAGATCTCATGGCTTCAAACCATTTTCACACATTTTGGTAGCCTTTTGACTTAATTTCATATGCTTCAGTATGGGAGAACTACATCTGAGTATATTTCTAAAGGCCTGCAAAGACCTCTTGGTTTCCTTCCATGAACCTGCATTTTTGTGTTTTCTAGGGTTTAAAATGAAATGCACAACAGCAGTGAGCAATTTCTTTTTGAAGTAGGGATGTCAGGGAAAAAATCATATTAAAAATGCATTCTGTGTAGGCATCCTACACCCCACTCTAAAATGCAGCCCCACTCAATGTCTTGAAGTTTTATAAATGACCAAATGTTAGAACTGCAGCATGAGATGACTGTCATCAGAAACACATTCAAAAGGATTTCTTAATGAGATGTCTCAGGCTCTCTGGGTTGTTACCAGCTTCCAAATAACCCAGGAACCAGCTAGGAACTTGGGATTCAGGAACTGCTGAACCCTATTCTTCAATTTTAAGCTGAGAGCTCTGTTAATAAGGTATTTTTTTCCTGACTGTTGACCAGTTTTGGAGGTTTGTGACCCATTTGTGATGGGTTACAGCGTGGGAACCAATAGCTTGACTCATCTCCATGAACTCATCTAATCTTCCATCAGGGATAGTGCCTAAAGGGCATGTGCACCCTCAGCCCCAAAATATTGAATGAGAATAACTCAGGCTGCAGCCCCCTGCTTGCTTAGTTTAGGTTTATTGTAATTTCAGTTTATCTGTCACCAGACTTCTTGCCTAGATGCTGAGGGAGCAGATGCTCAAGGAGAACCTGCATGGAGTTGGACGGAGCTCTGTGCAGTCTCGCTGCAAAGGTGCAGGGTGGTAACGTCCCAAACTGCCTGGGCTGCTGCCAGGTCACGGGCTGCTCCTTTGGGCTCTATTCAATCAATTGGTTCAGTGGCCAAAAATCTTCAGGGAAAAGAAATTTGGCATGACCTTGTCACACGTCACACCAATTAGAGCTGATGCCACCATCATGGAAAGGTTGAGCTTGAGTCCACGCTGAGCGTTAGCCAATGCGTTCAAAGTTCTGTGTTTCTAGAATTTGGATTTCTAGAGTTACGATCTCTAGGTAGTTCCTTGAAAAGAACTCTCTTCAGGAAAGGAATATCATCTATTATTTTTCATTGTGGTCACATATTTTAGAAAGATGCTTAAATATTATCATCTTGCCACAGAAATGCTGGGAGTCTGACATCACAGAATCCCAGAATCCCAGAATGTTCCAGGTTGGAAGGGACCTCTAGGGATCATCTGGTCCAACCTTCCCGCTCCAGCAG
>JAUBOD010000086.1:559289-574313 GCA_032353885.1 Nothura maculosa | reverse complement strand
CCGAGCTCATTACTGGGGTCTCCTGGGCGCCTAATGCGCGCTCCCGGGCACGCCGTCCTCCGCGCCGCTGGAGCCTCCTCTGCCCCCTCTCTGCCCAAGTCCGCAGAAAGGCTGCGGTGACGCGGTCACAACTCAGTGCATTTCTAGCAAGAAGTTGGGCCCGGAAGCCTCTGCTCCCTGGCTAAAATTCAGTGCTGCGAGCGTGTTTCCTTGCAGCTCCGCTTCCCCCGGGGCCAGTGCATCAGCACACAGCTTTTTGGTATCTAGAAATATTAATTTATGTACATGACATAGTCCAAATATACCCGTCCTCTGATGTTCTGCACCAATTCTTTGAGGCTCCCCAGTGGCAACTAAGTCTAATCCTTCCCTTTCTGCTGCCTGCCCCTTGTCTTGGATTCATCTCAGGAAACCTCCTGACCTGCTCCTGCTTGTAGCTGAGCCCAGCACCTTCCTACCTGCACTGCTCACTGTGACTGGAGCAGAGGTGCTTAGGGAAGGGTTCATCCTTTCCAAGATTGCAAGCAACAGGACATCCATTTGGACCTGAGCTGTGCAGTTTTGGTGATTAATTAGTCTTAGTTGTTGAAGAACGGCTGCATTAATCATGCTTTGTGCTGCCACCTTGATGCTCCGTGTTCTGCAGCTCGAGGAGCGTGTCCCGCTCTCAGCCCTGCGCAGGGCTCGGCTCAGCCCAGCCTGCTGCACTGCCCCATCCATCCCCGTTCTGCCAGCCAGGCACAGCCAGAGGCATAACTGGATGGAGGACTTGCTCTGTGCAATGATTTGGTGCTCTCACTTCATCCAGTTGGCCAAAGAATCTTGAATGTGCAAACTCAGGTGTGCATTTCCTCTTGAGATGTGTCTATGTGCATGGGTCTATGTGGAATATATAAAAAAAAATCTATATTTATCTATTTTTTATATAATTGTAGACACAGAGGCCATATATATTTATAAAATAGCCTAATGTTCAATAATCCATTGGGGGTTTTTTGCAATGATAACAACTGCCTTTTATGAAACATGCAGAGATCATAGGTCTCAAAGCTAGTAGAAAATGCAGAATTATTCAGGTTATCAAAATTAGAGTTGAATGTTAAATGCTGCAGAAGGCTATTAATGTACTGACTAGTACTGAATAACTGCGAAATAAAACAGTAGATGAAATTTAATTTAACAGAGAACAGCGGTGCTCATGAGGGGAAAAAAAATCTGTCTACATCTGTAGGATTTTTTTCCTGCCAAAAGATTGCAGGGAAAACAACCATTCCTGCATAGAAAAATAAGCCATTTTAATAAAACAAATACAGCAGGAACTCCTGCACAGCACTGGCCCATGTCAACATTCATCTCCAAGAGGATGGAAACCTGCATGGAGAGGGACAACCAAGCCAACCTCAGCTCTGGTTGCACGGAGTGGCCTAGATCATCTCGTTTTGGAAAGGAGAATACGGAGAGGGAAGGTGTGACAGCTCTCAAGTCACATCCTCCAGAAAGGGGACAAATTAATCACTATTTCTCCCAGGAGAAATGCCAGGGAGCCCCTGGTGCAGCATGGAGGAGCTGACTTAAAACAACATCAGGAAACAACTATTTTTCACATTTTTTTTCTACACAGTACTAAATTATAACGTAAGCTTGTGTGAGGTGTCACAAAGATCAAGAAAACAGAGATTCTGAGGAAGTATCCATATTCTTGGGCAACAGATCATCCGGGTCCCTGGATCAACAGGTCCTAGAAATCCCTGTCTGCGGAGGGTGCTTCCCAGGGCCTTGCTTACGCCTGGTCTCATCCTCTCTCGTTACTCACCTGCTCCTGTTGTGCAAAACCTGTCCTGGTTCAGGTGTGCTCTAAGCCCCCTTGCAAAGGCAACCCCAGCTTTCCCGAGGTGCTGCTGAGCCGTTGGTGTGGACGCCCACAGCAGCTTCGTGCCATTCGCAGCAGGGCTCTGCGTGGCTAGTGGGTGCATCAGGAACGAGCGCTGTGGAAACTCGTCCATGCAACGTGCACATCTCAGCAGGCTTCATTGCAGGGGTGCGCCCAGCACTTGCAGCCTGTCTCTTGCAAACCTGGCTTGCTCGCTTGTTTATTAACTACCCTTACTGCTTGCAGATGTGTGGAGCGGTGAAGTCAATACTTATCAGCCTGCCATAAACACCAGTCTCTCAAGAAACTTATGGTGTGCTTAATCACTTGGAGGTATTTAACTTGAGAAATTAATCTGTAGGCCAGGAGCAGATTTACTGGGACTTGCCAATTGCCATGCAGCCTGCACGGCCACAGCTCCACCAGGACAGCAAAACTGCTGCTGCACTTGCAGCTCTGCTCCTCTCTGCATGGACTCTCTGCTCCTCTTCTGGGTTCAGAACCGCTCTTACCACAGAGTGATACTTTACCTGACCATTTGTTCAAACATTGGGTGCTTTTATGGCCTTTTATGTCTTAAGTATTGTAAACTTGCAGCAGTTCTTTATGGTCTCAAATTTATATTGCAGCAGTTGGATAGTTTAATCCCAGGGGTAAATACTTCTCTTGGAAATTCAGACTTTTTATGTCATCATAAAATCTATCATGGATGGATAAAATCTATCATGGATGTCCTAAGTGGACACAGTGGGTGCAGATTAAGAGCGCTCTGGCCTTAGTGCAGATTGCGCTTGCAGGCTGTCGGTTGGTGATACAATCACAGAATCACAGAATCTCATCGTTAGGTATTTTAGGGCTTGTATGTGTTAGTATGTTTTTCTTGAAATGATTATTTAGATTGGAATGGCTATTTCTCTGTGTCAGTTGCTCTTGCAGGGTCATCACGCAGGGCTAGAGACCCCCCCAGTGCCTGCTCTGGGACCAGGGCTCCAGGAGCTCCGTGTCCGCTGCGTTGACCAGGGCAGCGCGGTGCCAACCACGGTTCTGCTCGGCCCAGCAGCGGGGCTGGGCTCTAGCAGCTGGTAGCCCCATAGCCACATCCACGGCTCCCCACCACGCGCTGCAGTGCATACAGCGCGTTTCTCCAAGGCATGGGTGGGCAAGGAGAAAGGCACAAAGGCATTTGGAAGCTCCTGGAGCTGGGGCACGGTTAGCGGTAAGTTTATCTTCTCCTTAGCTCCAGGGCTTTCCCTGCCTATTATGATGTTGTTGAACTAGAAAGAGAGGGTTTATGAGCAAGGGGCTGGAGAACATTTCTTATTGCACACACTTAGGTGTGAAAAGCACCATTGACCTGCATCACCAGAGTTACTCTTGCCCAGGCTTGGGTGATTGTGTCCCCAAGACCCAGGGCTGCTTGTGGACGTGCTGACCTCACCACAAGTGCCTGTGCTCACCAGGGCTCCGCAGGGCCCACAGTTGCTCGTTTCTTTCTTATCTCACACTCAGAAAGGGGTTGCCTTGGAAATGCACTGGCTTTGAATAGTTAATTACAAAAATAAGGAGCAGGTAGAAGGCAAAGCACAGTCAAGCAGCAGAGCACATGTTTGAGAGCTTGTGTGAGTGCTTTCTAGCAACCTCAGCTCCTTGTTAAGAAGTTGTGTTCAGATGCCACAGGCCTCCCGAGAGATGCTAGATGTATTTGCATAAGAAATGAGCCTGGTTGAAAATTTCTGCCAGGTTCTCCAAAGCACAGCAGGACTCTGATTGTGGAGAGCATATCAAAGAGATTGCAAGGCAACCAGACTTGCTCAAAAAAAGAAACCCTAAGGCAAATTTTGAGAAACAAAATGCAGGTGTTGCCAGCATGGTTGCAGAACCACATTGTAAGTAATTCATTGTCTTCCTGAAAAACAGGCAGAGAGCAGGAACAAAACACATTACCTCCTACCCCATCCCCACTAAAAAGGTTGTTGACTGGATAAACCCCTCTGTTGAGCAAAAATTCCTAGTTTTGCAAGGGTTTGTATATCTCTGCAGCTATTGGGAACTGTGGTTTCCATGGGATGACCAAGTTTGTTCACGCTGTGGGCTGAGTCCACAGCCCTTGTGTGGGGTGCGTGGTGCAGCAGGCAGGGAGCTCCACCAGTGCTGGGCACTTTGACACTGGGCCACACCAGGCAGAGTGTTGTTCACCTGAAACCATGGTTTCTCTCTGGACATCACCCTGGTCCTGGCCTAGCAGATCCTGAGCGCAGACTGGGGCCGTTGCTGCCCAGGGGTCCCTTACTGGCAGTAAGTTCCTCACTAATAACTGAACCCATATGTTTTGGAAAGCTGAGGAAACTGGAGTCAGCCACAGCATGGGAGAAGTCCTAAAGAAAGGATTTACAGTACATTCATTTGCATTCTTTAAACTGGAAAATAAACTCCAGTGAATGGGGCAGGGTTTGGCAGCCGCCCCCTGCACTAGTTTGCTGGGGCTTTGGGGAGGGAAGAGGCCACTGGGCACAGGCAGGAAGCTGGCACTGAGCTCGAATGCCAGCTGAAGGTACAGTGGGTCTTTCCAAATGGGTAGAATGCCTCCAGAAATGAGGTCTGCTCATGGCCTTACCCAGGGAGGAGCACATGGGTGCCTGCAAGTTACACTGGTCTTGGTTGACAAGGACCGTTATGCTGGGAATGGTCTTTCAGAGGACCACCTGTCCTAGCAGTGGGATAAAATATTAGCTACAGACCAATCGGTTATAGACCTTTTTTCCCCTCTTTTTTTTTCCAGTCAAGCAGCAGTTAAGTTGATGCATGAAAGGGCCTGGTTGCTTTGAGGATTGAAATTAGTCCTTCCTATTTGCTTTTCCTTTAAAGTTCTTAAATAGCTCAATGCAACCAATCAATTGCTGCAGATTTAGAGGGCTTGCAAACAGATAAAGGGCAGGAATGCCTGCATAAACCCTGTGACACGAGGCCTTGTCTCTTAATGGTGCCATCTGCCACCTGAAGCGGTGGGACCACAACCAAAGTGTGTGACATTCTTTTTCTCCATATCCCCCTACGTGTCTTTGGTCTGTTTTCACTTTTCCTTTCCCTTAATAGCAATAATACGGAAAGCTGAGCAGCCAGAAGCATATTGAAATGCCCACAAGAACTTGGATTTTATGAGCCCTGATGTTCAATGAACAGCAACCTCTGAAAAATATGTTCAGTGGCATATATTTTAGATATTTTTCCATAGGAAGAGGCTTTGAGCTTAGAAACCCCGGCTGGATGGATGTTTCCCCTGAGAGATGCTGTATTACTGGGCTTGCTTCCAAGAGCAGCCTGGAAGATTGTGACCAGGTTGGAAGGCAGAGCTGGCTCCGGGGGTGGCCAAGGATGCAGGGCTTGCAGCCCACGGCTCCTCTCCCCTTCGGGACGAGCTCTTCCTCTTGGGCTCCTGCTCTCTTTCTCTTCTGCATCAGTTCAGATAGGGATTAATAATTCCAGTTGTTAATTGGGCAGGTCTGGCACACTTGATCATGCCTGGCCAGAGGACCCAGCTGCACCTCTCTGCTCTGTGAGACTTGGGCACTTAAAACCATCGCTTTATCAGCCAGAAACGGCAGAAGTGCGAGTTAATTACCACGATGCTTTTATAAGAGGGCACTAAAAGTCTGCATTTTAGAGGGCTGATTTATATTCTCATTGCAGCCAGGAACACCTTCTTTGATCTCTCCCAGAATTTATTTTCATATGGATGACTGCAGTTATCTTGTTTTCTGATCATGCTTTGCTGTCGGAGAATGTGTTGCTAAAGAAACAGTAATTATGCTCGAAAACCTGTTAGATAACAGAGGGCTGCTACATTAATAGTTTGGAGCCTCAGCCCTGGGAGTAATTTGGTGCTGGGTGAAAGGAGCATTGGGAGCTCGCCACGTGGGGAATGGAAGGTGCGTGGAGAGCGGCCCAGCGAGGAACACCTGGAGAGGCTGGGCTAAGGGCTCCTCATCCCTTATTGCCGAGCAATGCAGAGCGCAGGACGATGTCCGAGGTGTGGCGTCGTGGCGGCCCAAATCTCGTCTCTCTGAGCTCGTTTTGGTGCGGTGAGTGGGGAGCTTGTTTTGGCAGAGCTGCTCCCTCGGCATGAAATCACCCAAAAATAGCAGCAGAGATGGAGCCTGGGCGGCACCTTGGTGTGTGTGCCCGTGTCCCAGCCCCCGGGGCGACGGGGCAGAGATGGAGCAGCCAGCACACCTCAGGTGCACCAAGTACCTCAGGTGCACCAAGTGCCATCGTGGGCTGCCTGGAAAAGTAATAGCAAAGACGCAGGTGCCACGAGCATGGCAGTAAGGGTGTCGCATCAAACTGGCCGTGAGCACATTTGTCGCTATATTCTCCTTAAGCTAGCTATTCTTAGTACTTCATTTTTTATTAGTATTTTTTTAAAAAAGGTTCTTTAAAATGCATGTTACTTCATCCAAGTGTCTGGAATGATGGCTTGCTCACACACATATTTAGACAGTCTGTTAACTGCTAGTATTTGTCTGAAAATGAATTACAACGCTGGATAAATAATGCGTGCGTATTTTAAAGCATATATTGTCATTTTCACCAGCAACCAGCTGCTCCTAGCAAGCAGGTAAATATTTTTGGCTGCCTCAGAGAGGGATCCTTGCCTATTTCTGTGCTCAGCTTTTTCTCTTATAAGCAACGAGCAGCCAGAAAAAGGGCGACACGGGGCAAATACCTGTCACCACCTGCCTGCCCCCAGGAGTGGAGCTTTCCTGTGCATAAGCTGCTCTCTCCAAAAAGGTGAGGGGAAAGCAAGCAAAGCAAAGCAAAGCTTCGCCACGGAAGACCACAGATGACCCGTGGTTAGGAGGGAGAAAAACAGTGCAGGAAACCTTTTATACGCTTCAGAGCCTGCAGAGGCTTTGGAGTTTAAACCACCCCCTACCCCACTTTTTTTTTTAAAAAAAAAACAGTTAAATGTGTATATGGATTTGGATTTGCCTTAAAAAAAAAAGAAAAAGAAAAGATGCTATTGCCTACAAAAGTTTCATCAGGCCATGAAAGGAATGTAGTGGGATAACACGTGTTATCAATGCTCTCTGCCTCTCCGACACGGCTTTTCTCAGCGTTAGCGCTCCCCAAAATTAAAATATTTCACCTATATTTACTTGTTTTCAAATAGTGTCAATGTGTTTTTTGTTTTCTTATCCTGCTGCTTTGTGTAACATTCATCCGTGTTGCATCCAGACCTGATTCTCTGCATTTCCCCAACTTGGAAGCTTGTGACAAGTGCCTTGTCTGGCACCTTTTTTTGTTGATCCTGAAATGCAAAGAGACAAAAGGAAATTGCATAATGAAGTATCTCAAAGAGATGAAAGGAAACATGTTTCACTCTATGTCCTGCTATCCCGTGTGTTTCTATGGATGGGACTGATCCTGGGGGGGATGTTGTTGAAGCCAAGGGTTTGCTAGGATTTGAGATGGTTTGAAATCGCTGTGGGTATAAAGCCTATCTGTAATACAAGGTAGAATAAAAGAAGATGAGATGCAAGCGCTTTTGCTATGAAGTGTAAATTGTTCATAATTTGATGAGCAACTAAGAGGAAGACGCCTTTTATAGACAACTACTTTACTAATTCCTCCTTTTTCTCTGTGAAGTCAGGTTCTCTTTGGAGACGTGATGCTATCTCCTGAGCTTATCTCCAGCTGAACTAATAATAGTGTGGATAATGCACTCTTTGGGAATATTTTCCCCAGGTTGTTTGTATCGATGCTCACACGGTTCTTGGGGCTACCATCGCTGCCGCAGGTGAGTGTGCTCCCAACCAGAGTGCTGATCCCGGCGGGGATCCAGCCGAGCTCCTGGTGGGGCTGCACTCCGTGTGCACTCGCTCCCATGCCGTGCTCCCTCCCAGAGGAGGCCGCAATCGGCCTCTAGGGCGATGCTGACGTTCTGTTTCCCTCATCTCCTCCGCAGCAGGTTCCACCAGCGAGCTGCTCATAACGGGTGTTTAATCCTGGGCTTTTCAGAACAGCGCAAGGGTGAGCGCCCGACTGCCATGGACTCTGCATCCTCTGCCTGAGCCATGTGGCGAGGGACGGAGGTGAAGAGAGAGGCTGGCACTTGGCTGCCGGATGCCTCGGCCTCGGGAAGCAGGAAAGCTTGTCCTGCTGGCAGAGGAAGGGGGTTTGCCCCGGGGATGAGGCACCTTTCCTGCCATCATTCTCATATCCTCATCGTTTCCTCCTAGTGACTATGTGCATGTGGGCAAAATATTTGAAGTGAAATCAGTGTTTTTTTCCCTTTTTTTTTTTCCTGTGACAGATCAAAGTGCCCTGTGAATCCAGCCTGGAGAATTCTGCTTGCTGCTTTGGTTCATTTTCAAGTCTCCCACAACATTTCCAGGCAGAGGGGATTTCCACTCAGATCAGGATCTTGGGATGGTGTTTGTGCAAATTTGGATGATTAGCTTCTAGAAACAATGTTGAATAACTAAGGTGAATTTGGGGAAAAGAATAGGCATCTGTTTAGCAGTCAAAATCCTGTTCATGTTGTTCATGAAGTTCAACAAGTCAGTATTCAGGTGAGCCATATATAGAGGGACAATTTTATATTTAATCCCTAAGCACATGCTTCTAATTCCCTTAGTTTGCCAATTTGCCTTTTGAAATTGAAGGTTTTTCCATTATAATGGAATTCTTTGAGGTATTTATTGCGCTAATAATATTCTATGGATTTCTGTAGCTATCCAGCCTTGATCTTGGCAGTTGCAAGCAGTCTCCCAGCAGCAACAGGCTCCTCATTAAGCTCCTTTATAGCTCTTCCCCAGTAAGGTTGTGCCCGAGTTGATTCTGCTTTATCCAGGCTGTTCTTTACTATTTCCCTATGAAAAATAGCTTTAATTCACTCTCCTGCCCCAGCGCCGTTTCCTCTGGTTTGTTCTTTGCGGAGCAGACCGTGTTCCTTGACCCTCGATGTGTGCAGCTCGCAGCGCTGTGAGGAGGGCTGTGCAGCGAGCCAGGTCGTGGCTGCACAAAGGCCGTGCTGGGCGCCGGGCTGCTCCGCCGTGCACCTGGGCTGCTCGCCACGACACCCAGGGCTCTTGCTTTCAATGCTCCCTCCTGTTTTCACCCCTCCCAGACCCAGCAATAATGTGTTGTCTCCGTAGTTTTGCTGCATTTTGTTTGCAGCTGCAACAGTTATCCAACATCTTCATCCACAATCCAGCCTCTTTGCTTGCTTTCATGCTCCGGATCCAGTACAAAGGGAAAGACATGCCAATTACTTCTCTCTGTTGGTATTAATTGCTCAGTACTTTACAGAGATTGCATTCTCGCTTCCTTGCTTGCACACAGCTTGTCCTGGCAATGCAGCAGGCTGGATTGCCCCTGCACCAAGGGCTTGGTCTTCTCTGTCGCTGCTGGGTCTGTTCTCCCTAGGGGAATGTCGACATGGTCTGGCTGCTGCATGGGGTTGTGTGGAGGCTGTGGGCTTTGCAGATGGCAACAAATCCCACCCGGATCTCAATGACAGGAAGGGCAGATCCATCTGGGAAGGAGTGACAGCTGGGGTGGAGGAAGCCTCTTGTGCGTGCTGGGGATTAGCACCGTCTGTTGCTCCTCACAGGCGCCAGCTTGGTGGCTCTTCTTCCCTCAGATCCTCTTTCCTGGCCAAACTGCTGCCGAAGTCTCTGGGATTGCCCCTAGAGCACCAAGGTCTTGTGCATCAGTCAGCTGTGGGGCCATCAGGCTGCCTGGTGCCTTGGTGATGACTTGGCAAGACCTCTAGTTGGCTGGTGGCTGTTTCTTCTCTGCAGCCTTTGGAGTTGCTGTAGGATCAGGACCTGGATTTACCCTGGGGCGGCTTTTCTGGGGCTGAAGCCCCAAAACGAGCCCTGGTCATGCGGTCTTATCTTGTTACCTGCTATCAAGGGCATCAGCAGGGCAGTTTGACAGAGGAAGGTCTAATGATAATCAAGTGTAGCCAGAACATGCATGGTCTTGCAAAAGTGCCATCAAATCCCATTAAGCTGTAGCTGGCATCGCCTATACCTGTTCAGACTTTTTGGTTATTAAGGTGACAAATTGCAGCGCTGTCTCGTTACCTGCTCGCTCCAGATGAGCCCAAAGGGTCTTGCTGGGCTTCCTCGCGCCCCTCTTCCTGCTGCCCCTGGGGCCTGAGCCCAATTAGGAGACATGCAGGAGGCCACCAGGAATCGGTACAGATCCAGCTGTCAGAAAGGCCAGGAGCAGTGCAAGCTGCCTAATGGATTTTTTAAATTGGAGACTTTGGAAACACCTCTGTGAGGCCGAAGGAGAGCTCTCTTCACGCTGCAGTCATTACTGTTACACAATCTTTCATTTTTCTGTTTTTCTTTTTTTTTAGTATGCATTCTACTGCATAATGATTAATTCATGCTGGCAGATATTTATATATACATATATGCAGATGTATAATATAAAACCCTAGGTGATGGGAATTTAAACTCAGCTTTGAATTTTCACATTCTTTGTGCAGCTATACAAATAACTTTTCCAATGATTTTTTCTGATTCTTATTAAAAGGAAAGAGCAAACCTTCAGCACAGATGTCCAGCGTTGTCTCACCTGCAAACAGGAGAACAGTTTGTGAAAAATCCAGCTAACAGTACAGAAAGTTCTGAGAACCTAGGGCAAAACAAATTGAAATGAATTGGCTCAAGTTGAAGAAATTGTGTTCCCTGGCAGTTAACTCAAAAAATAGTAACAGAAGTTATCACAGTTTATATGCCTTCAAGCCAACCTCATTCCTATTCAGAGAAGCGGGGATAAGATTGTTCCTCCTTAGTTCATTTAAGGCTTGTGTGTTTTAACGGTACAAAGCAATACAGAAGTTTGCAGAACAATCGGCTGCACCTGGCAATGAGCTAAGAGTGTAAGGTTATTCTTTTGGATTAAAGGAGGAGCTGCTCTTATTTGGTGCCTGCACCAACTACGGTGCCCCAGCAGGATGGTCCCTTGCTGGGAGGGGTCATGGGTCTGTACATTTGGAGCTACTTTCATTGCTGCTTCCTAAGCATCCTCAGTTCCCGTGTCCAAATGAAACCAAGAATTTATACCCCCAAGATAATGCAGTGTGTATGTATGCTTTATTATGGAGTGGATGATGAAGTTGAAATTGCTTGAATGCAAAAAATTCTCACAGAAAGCAAAAATATTAAAAATAAAATAAAGGATATTGGAAATATCAAAATATTTTGCTTTGATCAGAATATATATTTTCTTATTTTTCAAAATCAAAGCCTTCAGTGTTGCAAGCTATCATATAAATCCAAAATATGTCAGCTGAATGTTCTTCCAAGTGATCCAGTAATGGTGTATTGAATCATCATACTCACAGTGAAATGCTGTTTAGTGTTTTGAAGGAAAATATATTAAGTCAGTTACAAATTTTTTTTTTTGATTGAGCGGAATGAATACAAGTCATTTTTTTTTTTCACAAGAAAAGAAAAAGCTTTCTGCAATGTACATGTGTGTTTTTCGTCCTATGGAGTAGAAGCTCTTGTTTAATGATGATGCCCAACATGATTCCTTGTGTTGGTCTTAGTCCATCTAAATTCCACAGAGATGTAGTGACCATCCCTGTCACTGCAAAATATAGTGCTTTATAGTTGTTCATGTTGATAGGTTTTTTCTTTTTTATTACCATTTGTTCTTTACAAATCTTGGTATTATTCATTGAGGTTCTTCTGTTGCAGCCAAGCTAAATATGGGCTTATTGCTGTGAAATCTCTTGTCCCAGGCCATTGAGTTTTCTCCTTTGATTCTCAGAATCGTATTCTACAGGAGATCTAATGGACATTTGATGATGGCGCACTCTTCTCCAAAAAAGTGAAAAAGCACTTGGAAAAGCAAAATGAAGCTAGAAGCAATCCAAGATGCATTTCACTGCTCTTCCCCTTTCATAATTTCCACAGAGGCTGGTGACTATTTCTTTGGAATGGATACACATGGAACAGGGGCAATGAAGTGAACACTAAAATCTGAACCTGGAGCAAAGGCTTCCTCTTTCAGAAGTCCTGCAAAAAGCAAATATCCAGAGTATGATGAGCAGCATATGAAACCGTTATCTTTTTTAATATAAAATTTGCATAACATTGAAAAAACATGGAAGCAATGCAGTGGAAAAGAAAATTAGTTTTAAAATTTGCAGCTGTAAAAAGGTGCGAAAAGCAATATGTGGTTGTTGATATTTGTAAAAGCGCACTTGGTTTGGCTATATGTGGTCAGAAATTTGGGTGACCAAGGACTGCCGTGCGTGCAGGGATCAGTGTGGGAAATGTGGTGAATTGGAGGCAAAATGATCAAACTGGGAGAACTCTCCTTGAATTCTGCAGCGGTGTCTGAGAAGGGCAAGGAGCAGGTGGGAAGGGGGCTGCTCTGTCCGGCTGTAATGCTGCTGATCCTCTCTGCTGAGGACGGGATCCTCTCTGCTGTCAGGGCGCAGGGCTGTGCATGGAAATCGCAGGCAAACGTCCTGGGAATCTGCTGTGTGTGCGGATTCCTCCCCGTGTGATAATAACCCGCTCGGAGAGCAGGCAGGCTAAACCGTGCTACTGCAACCGCGCAGGTCGGAGCAATGAGGCGAGCGCTGGCGAAGGCACGCAGCCCAGCTGGGGCATTTACATTAACACGGAGCCGTAAAACATAAATATTGATGGGAACCTATCAGCGAGAGGAGCAGCCAGGAGCTGCAGCCCTCTCGGAGACGGCAGCTATTGCTCTTGCTGAATGGCAGCGAAATACCAAGCCCCAGAGCTTCCAAATATTGATGGCGTTATGAAAATGGGACCTTTGCGTTTCGTTAAAATCATTCTAAAATTGGAATTCTGGAATTTAATTATGTATAAACCCCACTCTTGTGCTTCTCTGAGGTCAGCCTGCAGGTTTTGTTTATTCTTCTGCACTTACGATATAATTTGGAAGGTTATGAAGAAAACTTGTCTTGTACCGATGGGTCCCATGCCTGCCTTGAGCTGGTGGCAGTTGTTAGCTCGGGATTTCAGGTTTTGCTGGGAATGTGGGATATTGCTTTTCATTCTGCTGCAAGTTTTCCTCTTCATAATTTATATTAAGTTTTGGCAAACTCAGGATATTTTTCATGCTTTCCTCCCATTTGTTTGGGTAGGACTCCTTAATGTTGTGTATTTATTTATTTATATAATGTATTGCCTATGGAAAGTAAAATTTTCTCCCTAGAAGCAATTCTTGTGAGAAAGGAAGGAAAGGAATTGCTAGAGAATCAAAGCTCTGCTCTTAAAAACAGAGTGCAAAGAGAGAAAATTAGTCGGAGCGAGATCCAGTTAATTTAGATAGGAAAAGAGATAGCAGCAGAGCTACGAGAAACAGCCAGATGAGCTGAAAGAAACAGAACCGTTTGTGCTGGGGCAGTAATCCACATTCCACACAATATTCACCCTTAGCACCAGGAGGAGATCTGTAAAAGTGAAATCTGTAAAAATACCAATCCCAACTTCTCATAAAAATATTGGGCGTTCAGTTCTGAAAGGACAGGAGAGGGGCCTGGGGCTGTTCACACAGTAACGACTGCCAAAGAGCAAAGCTGGAGAAGCCCGTGACAAGAATCCTGTTCTGAAACCAGATTTTGCCCCCATACCAACATCTGTGTTTAACTATTTGCAGCGTTTCTGTGGTTGAGCAAGGTTGAGGAAAGCTTTGCAGGTCATGCTCAAATGCAAAGATTTCTGCTGTTCATTTCCCCTGGTCCTGCAGGAAATCCTCATATTTCTACCTGTCTTTTTGCCCCAAATTGTTCTTGTGAAGGGAAACTTGAACTAGACACTGTTCCCCTTCCAAACACAGCTGCTGTAATGGACTCATTTCCATTTCCATTTCAATGAGAAGAGCAGTAAGTTCAGCAGCACCAGCGGGGTTTTGAGCAGTTCGTTCTGCCCTGGGAGGGCTCCTTGCAACAGCTTGGCCATACGTGGCCCTGCTCGTGTGGCCTGCTCTGCATGCACCCACTTAGCCACCAGTTTGCAGGCCTGGGATTTATATTTATATAAATATATATATATATATTCTCTCTATATGTATTTTAATATATGTGTCTTTGTGCATGGATACTGCTTATAGTTTTAATGCAGAATTGGCATTTCTTGGTTGAATCTACATCCCCAGAACTGCTTTGGAAGCCTCATCTTCCCTCACTGTCCTTGCTGCATTGCCGAGCATCTGACTGCGAGTCCCTCTGCGTCACCGCCGGCTGTTAGACCTTGGCTTCACCTTCACAGCCCTCTTACTGCTACCTTTATTTTTCAGGTTAACAAGGTAAACTTGGGCTTTAAACTATTTCATTGGTGCCTGTATGGACTTTTCATTTTTTATGTTAAGTATTGCTTACACCTGTGGCATTTTTGTAATAATTACGTTTCTGGTGTTTTAGCAAATAGTTGCAAATTAAAGGAGCACATGCTGAAGTCGGAGCAGATGGGCTGAATAAATTTATTGATTTGGGAAGAATACCAAGAGAAATAACCTCCTTTCTTAAGGCAAAGAGGAAGAGGAGAGACAAGTAAAAACAATAGAAGAGATGCATTATCTTCTTCACAATGCCATGAGGAAGCTGCGAGGAGGAGGAGCCCCCAGCTTTACTGCAGGAGCTCGGAGAGAAGGGTCCAGACCCCGCGAGGAGCCCGGGAGGCCGAGGCAAAGCCTAATGTCCCTCCGTCTTGCGGCGCTGTGTCCGATTGGCGGGATGATGGAATTTGCTCCATCAAGGAAAGGAATTTGCGGGTTGGGGACCCTGGGCGGCGCGATGGGCGCTCCAAGGAGCGGGGCTCCGGGGACGTGAAGCCGCGTCCTGCAGCCCCGGCCATCGGCGCATCCCCATCGTGCGAGCCGCGCTCTCCTGGGGCATTCCCTGCCCGTCCTTGTACCCGGACACAGCACACCTTGCAGCCTTCCCCTCGACACCTTCTCCCCCGAGCACGCTCTTCAGGCTGGAGCTTGAGCTGCCTTTCTCAGTGCCGCACATTTCTTATTTTAGTTCAAACAACATTTCACCTTTCCAGCATGTCCCTATTGAGGGGTTCCTAGGCAGCAGTGGCATCCATCATATCACACAAAAAACAGCTAAAATGAATAGCCTTGTAAGGAAGACACTG